>OY783227.1:7364898-7892927 GCA_963678685.1 Patella ulyssiponensis | reverse complement strand
GTAGGGTTCAATTAAGGGTCGATAAAGGGTCTTATATATAGGTGCAGTAATTAATTTAGTGAGTAATAACGCCAAAATCTTTGATTTTAAACTTATTATTCTGTAACATTAATTAAAGCATGCTTTTGTTTGTATACCAAAATGTGTGTTTTTCATTATTTTAATAATGCTCGTACACTGTAACAAATATATCCGTGAAAAAACGGAAAAAATTCCGGAAACAAAAATTACCAGGAAAATTTTATCCGTATTTGTTTTTCCTGTAATTTACAGAAATTCCCTCAATTAACGTAAATTCCATTTTCAAATCAATATTTCATGGAATGTTCGAAATAGTCCGTCTCCGCCTAAGTGCTAGCGATATATATTTACGTAACCTTTCTCCGCTAATATTTATTAGAATACCCTCATCTATCAACCGTATCTATCAACTAATAATGGTCAGTGTCAGGACCGGTTTGAGGCTTTCAGGTGTTAGTTTGCAGATAGGTTAACTCTGCCATAAGGACAAACCGGCTTACACTGGCCAATCGGTTAAATTATCCAGATTTAAGCGTGCTTGGTTACCAGACAATACAACCTATTCTCACTGAGCGTTGACAATTGTATTTACACATTTATGAAAATACTTACAATCTGATTACCGTATGATGAATGAGAAAACACTTTATAGATCTTATAAATAATAGAAATTAGATATACATGACTATTAATATACCAAACTCTATACAATATGATCCTTCATATTATGGTTAATAAATTGAAATGAATACTATAAAGTGATACTTATTAGGAATTATTATATATGTATATGATTTCTTATAGTTGTATTTGGAAACAGAAATAGTCCGTTATATAATGGAATGAAACATTTTATTCCTGAATTTCACGTAACTTTCCTGTCATTCCACCGTTTATTCCGTAAAATAACAGAATTAAGTCTGTTATAGAAGGGAATAAAATATTATATCCCCAAATTTCACGGAAGTTTCCTGTTTAATACTGGATATTCCACAGAATTACATAAAACACGTAATTTGAAGAAATAATTCACTCTTTTAACACAATTTCTCAAAACAATCCATCAATTAACAGAAAAAATGTGTTAAACTACGGAATTCGGCGACATAAAAAATGGAATTTTTTTACAGTGTATATTCAAACAAGAACTATTCATTTTCATGTGTTTAATATATATATCACCATGACATTACTACAGGCCATGTTTGTAAGCCGGTACACCAGTTACCGAATCTAATGTGTATGGTGAATAATTAACATCATACAGATAGCTAGTCAAAAATCTAATATGGTGAATAATTAACATCAGATAGATACCTAGTCAAAAATCTAATATGGTGAATAGTTAGAGTCTGGTCACGGTTGTTCAAATTGTGGTTAAATTTTACGGTGTGGTTAAATCATTAAAAGGGTATCGACTAGGGAAGTCTATTGTTTATCGTGCCTTTAAATTTAACGCATGGTTATGTCATCGTTAAAATGGTCCATATTTAACCCACCTAGCAGGGCATATTTAAGTGAACCTGTCGTTAAATTAGCTAAGTTCTCATGGTCACGCTTCCCACGTTAAAAACATAAAAGAATGAATTGAAATGGGGTTTAAAATTCTACCGTTCTACACCGACAGCGCTTATGAAAACAGGCATAAGCCATGTAGTATGCTATGAGAAAAAAATTGCCTGGACAGCAGCGTTACGGCCTACTATTAAATCGAATTCCAACTGCCAAAGGATCGTTCACGTGTTCGCCAATGTGTACATATAATCTTGACAGGCCCTCTCTCATTCACGCCGGAAAATCATAATGAATTTTCTAAGCCAACACCGGGAGCGACGAACCCGCAACCTGCAGGCTAGCAAGCCAGTGTCTTACTGATTGTGCCACTGTGACTCCTGAAAAAAAGACCAAAGAATAAAAAATGTATACAGGGGGTACTCTGTTCAAGTTCAAAAGATTCCTTCTGAGTTAACAGCTTGATACATGCTTGAAGAAATTCATTTACCGATTTATGTTATCTTCTTGAGAGTGACCTACAAAGCTATTAGTGAAAGAAGTTAAGAATGTGTTTGCGAGAGAACCATGCAGGGGCCGGAACATGACCGATTTTCACCAATTTTTTTATGTATGATGGGCAACCACTCCAAACACCACTGCCACAATTTTAGATCAATTCTGAAATTGTAGGACCCCCCCCCCCCAATCGTCAGTTTCAAGCCATTTTTCAATTATGGGGTACAACATAACTACGGCCAGTAGACTAATGAAACTTTACAGGGTAGTAGATATGATTAGTGAGTATACATTCTGAAAGTTTGATGAATTTTCATCGAAAGGTTTTTAGTATAGGGACTTAGTGTTACAAGCTACCAAAATAGCTCATTTTAGGTATGTCATTTTATTCTCTCTATATCTCACCCATTGTGGGTATAAGAATTTGTTTTTAATGCTGACTGAAAAGGCAAAGACCTATAGTATCACGATCAAGAAAAAAATTGGATGACACTCGACCCGGTTAGTAGTAAATAATCTCCTTTTTTGTCCAAAAATAACGATTTTCACCAACAATGACGAAAAAAACCTGCTTCATATACGCACTAAAAAATTGTAACAGGACACCAGAAACCAAATTAACGTTGGTTCCAGTTCCATTAAGAACAAATCATAATAGAAATAGAAAAAAAATAATAAATATCAACGCATTATATAATTTCCTCAAATAATTCACGTTTAAAAAATGTTCCATTATGCAAACTACAAATACGTATTACCAATAAGTATCTCAAATTAAAATATATCGCTATACTTTACTATCTACTATCTATCTAAGCATCTGTCCATCTACCAATCTGTCTGATCATCTATCTATCAATCTATTAATCTGTCTAATAGTCTAATAAGTATCTGAGGTCACAATTACACCGTTTAAATTTTTAAACGATGAAGTTTGAAAATCTTAATATACTGTAATACCAAACGAGTTGTCCTTAGTAAATATAATTAATCTTTCAACATTTTTTTTAATTCGGCAATATAATCTTATGATCTAGTAGAATTTTAATAATTCGCTTGCGCGTAGTAGTCTTTAGCAGTGAGAGGAAACCGGAGGACCCGACGAAAACCCACGAGATTGGACAGGCGTTCCTAATAGTTGGATAGCGATTGAGAGTAGGACACTGCGTGGGTATGACGTATAACCCATTTAGATATAATTTTTTCTTTCATGATACCTAATTGTGAAACTGTAGACGCTTTAAATTGGGTTCCACATCACACTTCAGATCACTGAAATAATTTTGGTTGAGCATGAAGTTGGCCAATTGTGTCATGACTAGTCTACTCTAACAGTCTCCTCCTCGGCGTCTCAAAAGAATTATTACAAAGGCTGCTAACAATTCAAAATTCAGCGGCTCGACCTGTCACAAAAATTGCTGTTAGATCCAGTATAACCCCCGCTTTAAAATCACTTCATTGGCTTCGTATCGCTGAAAGAATTAACTTTAAAATTCTATCTATTGTGTATCGTTGTTTATAAACATAGAATATGATCCCGCATACTTGAATGATATTCTCAGACTTTACCAACCATCAAGACATCTCAGATCTCAGTCTCAACTTAACTTAGATGTGCCTAGATGGAAATTGATTCAAAACGTTGGAAGTTGCAGCTGCAATTAAGTGGAATACACTACCCGTATCTCTCAAATCTACCCCGTCACTAACAACATTTAAATCACGTTTAAAGACATACCTGTTTGACAGTTCATACAGATAAACTTAGTTTTGTTAGTGCCTTGAGCAGACATTATTATTATTATTATTAAATGAGCATGCCAAAGTAGTAGATTCACATAAAAAAGCTGCCATTCAAACTTGAATAACAAAAAAGCAGATTTAATGGATGTATATCTACAGCATGTCCCCAAAATATATTTTATGGAATAATTATTCTAAAATGAATTAAAGATAAAACAAATGAGGATGCCTAAGCAGTGGATTCACATAAAAATTGCTCTTTCTACTTGTTTTTTGATAATGACGAATCTCGAAAAACGACCTACTCGTTCTTCGATATTGAAACTGGAATCTGAAAAAAGCAGACTTGATGGATGTATATCGAGATTCGCGCTAGCCTGAAGATCGGGTGTTCGATCCCTGCATTGGCCGAGAAAGTTCATCTCGATTTTCCGGCGTGATTTCCCCTTGTCAGTGGTGCAGAAGGTGGGCCTGACAAGGACAACTGTCTAGTGGTTCAGATGGGACGAAAAACCGAGGTCCCGTGCACATATTGGAGTGCACGTAAAAGATCCCTTGGCAGTTGGAATTCGATATAAGAGTAGGCCGTAGTGACGCACCCGTCTTCCATTAGCCCAGGTTAGGTGCAAAAGAATAGGACGTTAAACCCCATTTCATTTCATTTCCTATATAAAAAAGCACAATTAGAAAGAGCAGTTTTTATTTGAATCCGCTGCTCAGGCATTCTCATTGATGATATCTTTATTAGTTCGTTTTACAAAACTTATTTAATCAAATGTGTTTTGGAGACATTCTGTAGATGTACATCTGTTACATTTGTAAATAAAATGATTTATATTCATTTTCTTTAAAAAAACCAGTATTGTTATTTCTAATCATTTATGAAATATGTCGAATTAAAACAACTGTACCTTTTTATATTATTACTCGTATTATCATCTATGGCCACGAGGTTGAAAAGGCGCCCCTATCTCCAAGCAACAACCGCAAGCCAGGTAGAGGTGGGAGCAAGGCACTATAGACCGCTAGGCCATCCCAACCCCCTATTTTGTATCCCACTAATTCTGTATAGTATATAGACAACCTAATTCAACCAGGCGCGGATCCAGGAATTTTTGCAGCGGGGGGGGGGGGTCTAGGTTTGATAATTGCTTAACTAATTGCGTTCAGCCGATTAACGGGAGGTTTTGGGGCCCTCCCCAGAACAATTTGGTAAATTAGATTCAATTTGGTTCATTCTGACGTATTTCCGGAAGGTAAATTCCAAAATTACAGGCCAATAAAATCGCATAATAAATTTTCAAGCCT
The DNA here is from genome assembly GCA_963678685.1 of Patella ulyssiponensis. NCBI lineage: Eukaryota > Metazoa > Mollusca > Gastropoda > Patellidae > Patella > Patella ulyssiponensis. The sequence continues at coordinate 7,887,845 of OY783227.1, read as the reverse complement.
GAGCAGGGGGGTGGGGGTCCGGACCCCTGGACCCCCCCCCCCCCCCCGGCTCCGCGCCTGTTCAACTGGCATATACAACACACATAGTAGAATGTAATCATATTTACCTGTTTCCAACTTCTGTGCGACAATTTCAAATCCACATGATTTTAAGGTGTCTATGATTTTTGGCAAAATATTTTCTCCACGTTCACTTAACACTTCTACTAACTTAATGGCACCTCTTCGTCTGCCAATGCGTATATGTAAATTAAATTCTTGCATATCCAACTCATTGAGAATGCCCACTTCTTTCAATCGCTCGGCCACCGAGCTGATATCGTTGTGTATTTTCTTCACAATATAGGTCCCATTGTTCATCCACACTCTATAGTGTTCCCTCTTCATCCTTCTAGTTCGTAATAAGTCTGAAATAATAAGATTATGCACAGCACTGGTACTAGTACGTCCAGGTATGGATTCGAAATTGGCACAACTAAAATTAGGCATATATTTTACATCTAATCATATCACAAGTTCGCGTCGACGTAATTCAAATTTCGTTAGCACAATAAAACTAATAAAGATATCTTCTTTTTAAAAACAAGATTGTGTCATACGTTTCTTTAAACTAAAAAATACTCGTTTCTATCTTTGTTTTTTTTTTATATACTAGCTTGTCCATTGGACGGACTAATTAGCTTGTTTGCTGGCATATTTTATCCATGTTAATAGTTTTGACCCCATTATTACATACTAAAATATGCAATAAACATACCTGACTTTAATATATCTGCTAGTGATGTAACACCAGACATTTGAAGTGTATCTATTAGTCTCGACAACATATTTTCATCACCTTCACAGATGAAGTCGATAAGCATATTTATACCACTCCATTCATTTTCCTTTATCTCGTCTTCGATTTCTTTCCTACGCTTCTCATCTAAGATATTCAGTTCCACTAGTTTCTGTATTGTATTACGGTATCAGTGTTGCCTTTTAATTTTCTCGTTATTAAAGATTTATTTTTGAGCAATATTTCGTGGTGCCCAAATGGAATATGATTTGGGGAATCTGAAAAGGTATATGTCTTAAGATATACTCAAAACCAGAACATAATCTTTAAGTGGCATTTAGTGATTGGGAAATAATCACTGGTTTTATTCTGAAAGCACGACCTTTCGACAAGGACAGAGGATACTGTTCCGTTAACCCAATTTTTATTCTCCGACATTTTACAAAACCAAACGCTTTGGGTGCTGTCACGTTTCGTATGAATGTCTTAATTCTTGTATCTAGTTTACAGGGGCGGAACAAGCTTTACTCTTGATCTCAGATATGGTGTTAGTATTATGAACAAATTTCCGTACAAGCCTAAATATAACAAAATCATTGGACAATAGACTATTATAGGTTTTCTTGTTCAGTTTGTAGCGTTGATTTGGGGTGGTGATCTAGTGTGGCGACGTGAAGTTAGCCCGTTGTTCGTTGTTCGTTGTTCGGTATTCGCGAATAACGAACAACGAGCCAGTTTGTTGTTCGGTATTCGCGAATAACGAACAACGAGCTGGTTTGTTGTTCGGTATTCGCGAATAACGAACAACGAGCTGGTTTGTTGTTCGGTATTCACTAGATTTGGAATTAGTAATGTAATAAAAGATTTTTTGCAGGGAACAAGCCGCGGGCGGGTTTTTATAAGCCTAACTGGATTATAAAGCTTCAAAATTCTGGGAAATAGATTCTCACAACTTTTCTTTCTTCTGACTTCTGGGAAATAGATTCTAACAACTTCTCTTTCTATCCGAAGAAAGAGCTGTTACATATTGGCGAATAACGAACAACGAGCCAGTTTGTTGTTCGGTATTGGCGAATAACGAACAACGAGCTGGTTTGTTGTTCGGTATTCACCGTATATGGAATTATAAAGGTACTTTTGTAGGGAACACGCCACAGGCGGGTTTTTATGAGCTTAAATAGACAATAAAACTTCAAACTTCTGGGAATTAGATTCCCGAATACCGAACAACGAGCTGGTTTGTTGTTCGGTATTCACCGTATATGGAATAAGTAATATAATAAAGGTACTTTTGTAGGGAACACGCCACAGGCGGGTTTTAATGAGCTTAAATAGACAATAAAACTTCAGGCTTCCGGGAAATAGATTTTATCAACTTCTCTTTCTATCCGAAGAAAGAGCAGTTTCATATTGGCGAATAACGAACAACGAGCCAGTTTGTTGTTCGGTATTGGCGAATAACGAACAACGAGCTGGTTTGTTGTTCGGTATTCGCGAATACCGAACAACGAGCTGGTTTGTTGTTCGGTATTCACCGTATATGGAATAAGTAATATAATAAAGGTACTTTTGTAGAGAACACGCCACAGGCGGGTTTTAATGAGCTTAAATAGACAATAAAACTTCAGGCTTCTGGGAAATAGATTTTAACAACTTCTCTTTCTATCCGAAGAAAGAGCTGTTACATATTGGCGAATACCGAACAACGAGCCAGTTAGTTGTTCGGTATTCGCGAATACCGAACAACGAGCTGGTTTGTTGTTCGGTATTCACCGTATATGGAATAAGTAATATAATAAAGGTACTTTTGTAGGGAACACGCCACAGGCGGGTTTTAATGAGCTTAAATAGACAATAAAACTTAAAACTTCTGGGAAATACATTTTAACAACTTCTCTTTCTATCCGAAGAAAGATCTGTTACATATTGGCGAATAACGAACAACGAGCCAGTTTGTTGTTCGGTATTGGCGAATAACGAAAAATGAGCTGGTTTGTTGTTCGGTATTCACGAATACCGAACAAAGAGCTGGTTTGTTGTTCGGTATTCACCGTATATGGAATTATTAATATAATAAAGGTACTTTTGTAAGGAACACGCCACAGGCGGGTTTTCACAAGCTTAAATAGACGATAAAACTTCAAACTTCTGGGAAATAGATTCTAACAACTTCTCTTTCTATCCGAAGAAAGAGCTGTTACACATTGGCGAATAACGAACAACGAGCCAGTTTGTTGTTCGGTATTGGCGAATAACGAACAACGAGCTGGTTTGTTGTTCGGTATTCATCGTATATGGAATTAGTAATATAATAAAAGTACTTTTGTAGGGAACACGCCACAGGCGAGGTTTTATGAGCTTAAATAGACAATAAAACTTCAAACTTCTGGGAAATAGATTCTAACAACTTCTCTTTCTATCCGAAGAAAGAGCTGTTTCATATTGGCGAATAACGAACAACGAGCCAGTTTGTTGTTCGGTATTGGCGAATAACGAACAACGAGCTGGTTTGTTGTTCGGTATTCGCGAATACCGAACAACGAGCTGGTTTGTTGTTCGGTATTCACCGTATATGGAATAAGTAATATAATAAAGGTACTTTTGTAGGGAACACGCCAGAGGCGGGTTTTAATGAGCTTAAATAGACAATAAAACTCCAGGCTTCTGGGAAATAGATTTTAACAACTTCTCTTTCTATCCGAAGAAAGAGCTGTTACATATTGGCGAATACCGAACAACGAGCCAGTTTGTTGTTCGGTATTCGCGAATACCGAACAACGAGCTGGTTTGTTGTTCGGTATTCACCGTATATGGAATAAGTAATATAATAAAGGTACTTTTGTAGGGAACACGCCACAGGCGGGTTTTAATGAGCTTAAATAGACAATAAAACTTAAAACTTCTGGGAAATAAATTCCAACAACTTCTCTTTCTATCCAAAGAAAGAGCTGTTACATATTGGCGAATAACGAACAACGAGCCAGTTTGTTGTTCGGTATTGGCGAATAACGAACAACGAGCTGGTTTGTTGTTCGGTATTCACCGTATATGGAATAAGTAATATAATAAAGGTACTTTTGTAGGGAACACGCCACAGGCGGGTTTTAATGAGTTTAAATAGACAATAAAACTTCAGGCTTCTGGGAAATAGATTTTAACAACTTCTCTTTCTATCCGAAGAAAGAGCTGTTACATATTGGCGAATAACGAACAACGAGCCAGTTTGTTGTTCGGTATTGGCGAATAACGAACAACGAGCTGGTTTGTTGTTCGGTATTCATCGTATATGGAATAAGTAATATAATAAAAGTACTTTTGTAGGGAACACGCCACAGGCGGGTTTTTATGAGCTTAAATAGACAATAAAACGTCAAACTTCTGGGAAATAGATTCTAACAACTTCTCTTTCTATCCGAAGAAAGAGCTGTTACATATTGGCGAATAACGAACAACGAGCCAGTTTGTTGTTCTGTAGATTCTAACAACTTCTCTTTCTATCCGAAGAAAGAGCTGTTACATATTGGCGAATAACGAACAACGAGCCAGTTTGTTGTTCGGTATTGGCGAATAACGAACAACGAGCTGGTTTGTTGTTCGGTATTCACCGTATATGGAATAAATAATATAATAAAGGTACTTTTGTAGGGAACACGCCACAGGCGGGTTTTAATGAGCTTAAATAGACAATAAAACTTCGGGCCTCTGGGAAATAGATTTTAACAACTTTTCTTTCTATCCGAAGAAAGAGCTGTTACATATTGGCGAATAACGAACAACGAGCCAGTTTGTTGTTCGGTATTGGCGAATAACGAACAACGAGCTGGTTTGTTGTTCGGTATTCACCGTATATGGAATTAGTAATATAATAAAGGTACTTTTGTAGGGGACAGGCCACGGGCGAGTTTTTATGAGCTTAAATAGACAATAAAACTTCAAACTTCTGGGAAATAGATTCTAACAACTTCTCTTTCTATCCGAAGAAAGAGCTGTTACATATTGGCGAATAACGAACAACGAGCTAGTTTGTTGTTCGGTATTGGCGAATAACGAACAACGAGCCAGTTTGTTGTTCGGTATTGGCGAATAACGAACAACGAGCTGGTTTGTTGTTCGGTATTCACCGTATATGGAATTATTAATGTAATAAAGGTACTTTTGTAAGGAACACGCCACAGGCGGGTTTTCATGAGCTTAAATAGACGACAAAACTTCAAACTTCTGGGAAATAGATTCTAACAACTTCTCTTTCTATCCGAAGAAAGAGCTGTTACACATTGGCGAATAACGAACAACGAGCCAGTTTGTTGTTCGGTATTGGCGAATAACGAACAACGAGCTGGTTTGTTGTTCGGTATTCACCGTATATGGAATTATTAATATAATAAAGGTACTTTTGTAAGGAACACGCCACAGGCGGGTTTTCATGAGCTTAAATAGACAATAAAACTTCAGGCTTCTGGGAAATAGATTTTAACAACTTCTCTTTCTATCCGAAGAAAGAGCTGTTACATATTGGCGAATAACGAACAACGAGCCAGTTTGTTGTTCGGTATTGGCGAATAACGAACAACGAGCTGGTTTGTTGTTCGGTATTCATCGTATATGGAATTAGTAATATAATAAAGGTACTTTTGTAGGGGACAGGCCACAGGCGAGTTTTTATGAGCTTAAATAGACAATTAAACTTCAAACTTCTGGGAAATATATTCTAACAACTTCTCTTTCTATCCGAAGAAAGAGCTGTTACATATTGGCGAATAACGAACAACGAGCCAGTTTGTTGTTCGGTATTGGCGAATAACGAACAACGAGCCAGTTTGTTGTTCGGTATTGGCGAATAACGAACAACGAGCTGGTTTGTTGTTCGGTATTCACCGTATATGGAATTATTAATATAATAAAGGTACTTTTGTAAGGAACACGCCACAGGCGGGTTTTCATGAGCTTAAATAGACGACAAAACTTCAAACTTCTGGGAAATAGATTCTAACAACTTCTCTTTCTATCCGAAGAAAGAGCTGTTACACATTGGCGAATAACGAACAACGAGCCAGTTTGTTGTTCGGTATTGGCGAATAACGAACAACGAGCTGGTTTGTTGTTCGGTATTCATCGTATATGGAATTAGTAATATAATAAAAGTACTTTTGTAGGGAACACGCCACAGGCGGGTTTTTATGAGCTTAAATAGACAATAAAACTTCAAACTTCTGGGAAATAGATTCTAACAACTTCTCTTTCTATCCGAAGAAAGAGCTGTTACATATTGGCGTATAACGAACAACGAGCCAGTTTGTTGTTCGGTATTGGCGAATAACGAACAACGAGCTGGTTTGTTGTTCGGTATTCACCGTATATGGAATTAGTGATATAATAAAGGTACTTTTGTAGGGGACAGGCCACAGGCGAGTTTTTATGAGCTTAAATAGACAATAAAACTTCAAACTTCTGGAAAATAGATTCTAACAACTTCTCTTTCTATCCGAAGAAAGAGCTGTTACATATTGGCGAATAACGAACAACGAGCCAGTTTGTTGTTCGGTATTGGCGAATAACGAACAACGAGCTGGTTTGTTGTTCGGTATTCACCGTATATGGAATTAGTAATATAATAAAGGTACTTTTGTAGGGGACAGGCCACAGGCGAGTTTTTATGAGCTTAAATAGACAATAAAACTTCAAACTTCTGAGAAATAGATTCTAACAACTTCTCTTTCTATCCGAAGAAAGAGCTGTTACATATTGGCGAATAACGAACAACGAGCCAGTTTGTTGTTCGGTATTGGCGAATAACGAACAACGAGCTGGTTTGTTGTTCGGTATTCACCGTATATGGAATTAGTAATATAATAAAGGTACTTTTGTAGGGGACAGGCCACAGGCGAGTTTTTATGAGCTTAAATAGACAATTAAACTTCAAACTTCTGGGAAATAGATTCTAACAACTTCTCTTTCTATCCGAAGAAAGAGCTGTTACATATTGGCGAATAACGAACAACGAGCCAGTTTGTTGTTCGGTATTGGCGAATAACGAACAACGAGCTGGTTTGTTGTTCGGTATTGGCGAATACCGAACAACGAGCTGGTTTGTTGTTTGGTATTCACCGTACATGGAATTAGTAATATAATAAAGGTACTTTTGTAGGGAACACGCGGAGCTTAAATAGACAATAAAACTTCAAACTTCTTGGAAATAGATTCTAACAATTTCTCTTTCTATCCGAAGAAAGAGCAGTTTCACATTGGCGAATAACGAACAAAAGTTACTTTATTAGATTACTAATTCCATATCTGGTGAATACCGAACAACAAACCAGCTCGTTGTTCGGTATTCGCGAATACCGAACAACAAACTGGCTCGTTGTTCGGTATTCGCGAATACCGAACAACGAACAACGAACAACATGCTAGCTTCACGCCGCTATCTAGTGTTTGGGTTTTTTCCGAGATACTGGGGTGGAGATTGAATGGAGGGAGAAGGACATGGGGTTTAACGTCCACTCGACAAGAACTATGTCGTTTCGGGACTAACATATGGTTTAATTTTATTTCAATAATTCGCTTGTGCGTAGGGGTCGTTAGGAGTGGCAGGAAGACGGAAGTCCCAGAGAAAACCGACGTGGTTGGACAGGCGTCTCTACGCCTTGTTACGGACAACCGGGGATTCGAAACCACGCTTGTTGACTCAATGGCAGGCCGTATGATACAGCGCGATGGGGGATCGAATGGGGCCGGTTCTATAACATAATCATCAACACTATAACTTTTCCGCCCAAATTTAGATATTGGACCGGTCCCATTCAATCTCAGGTCCAATATCTAAATTTGGGCGGAAAAGTTATAGTGATGATGATCATTTTATAGAACTGCATGTCTCTAAAGTTTATACGACCCTTTGATAACTGCTTTGTTTCCTGAGTGTGTGTGTGTGGGGGTGTGGGGGGTGTAGGGGGGTATAGGCAGACGTTCCAATACCTATAAGTGGCGGAAAATATGATAATGTTAGGAAACTGTTTTGCGTTTTGCGGGGCATGGGGCAATGCCTAAACTTGACAGGAAATGTGATATTGATACCAAAAGAAGTGTGCAGGTTGCCCGCCTCACATAGTCTTACGTGACACATAGTTGGATTGTCTGTCCATCCTCGTGGGTTTTCTCCAGGCCTCCCAGTTTCTCTAAACTGCAAAAGCGAACTGAACCATAATTATGTTAGACCCCAAATGATCTAGCCATTTAGCGTATTCAAGTGTACTTAAAACCTATTTATCACTTTTTCTCTTCACTTCACTCCTTCATTTTGATTCTCTCAGCATGGGATCGTTCTCGCTAAGTTGCAATGTTTTCATAAATATTTAATCTGTATATGCTTCAAGCAAAATTATCCCCGTATCACACATCTTTTTTTTTACAAGGGAAGGTATTGATACCAATTCATATTCATAGGTCTAATAACCACATTAACTTTAAAACATAGGGGTTTCACTTGCTAATAATTGTATAAAATACCTTTGCGTTGCCTCTCTATTCGTGGTAAGCCACATTCGTGTAATGCCTCATTTATATCCGTCATGACATTGCGTCCCCGGTGATATAATATACTGGTAAGTTTAAAAGCTCCATTTATTTTACCGATAGCACTATGTATTTTGTATTCTTCCACATCAGTATCGGTGATTATACCACGCTTTAAAAACATGGATATTATTGTTTGCAGTTTATCCAGGTAGTGACAGACCAGATGGGGATACGCTTTAGACCATATTTCATAATCTTCATCCTTCATACACCCACTTCTAGATAAACCTAGAAAAGATAATATCAACCCAAGTGTGAATAACGGCTGAACTGAACTGATGACGCTTTTGTTTGTTTCTTAGATACCTTTTAAGGAAATGACAATAGCTCTCGACAACAATCATGAACATTTTAACGTAACAATACATCCCCGTAAATGAACGACGGGTATGAAGTCATAAACAAGAGTAAGGAAGGCGTTCGTTGCCTATGATTGGCCGGAAATGTGATAATGTAGATACTGATGATCATCTTACAGTGAAACAAGAATTTCTAGAAATAAATGTATACAACTGATGGACAACGCTGCTTTGTTTTGTGATGTAGGGGGCTACTGTGAATGTACGTAATGGACCTGAGCCACACTACCCAAAGTGACGATCATTTTGCAGATTAGTAACACTGTCTAGTGTTGCAGTTTCATAATGTCCTAGGACAACAGTTTTACTTAGCTAGGCTTAAATATATATATATTGGAGTCCACACACGTATTTAGAGATATACAGTTTTATAATTTGTATGCTTTACTAATCTATCATTAGGCATTATCCACCAGGTTCAAGGCTAAGCAGTTGTCCAAAGAGCAATCTATGTATTTATTTAAGTATTGCAGTTGTACAAATAACTGTTTTAGTCATTTATACGATGTGCAACATTTATATCAACAATATCACATTTCCGCCAATTTAGGCATCCGACCCCTGCCTCCCCCTTCACACACACACCCATACACACACACCGCCTCCAGAAAGCGAAGCACTTACCAAAGGATATTATTTAGAATGCTATAAATGAATGCGTTTTTTTTTTCCAATCTACGAGATGATCATTTATATCAACATTACGAGATTGCTGGGGGTCCCGTGCCCGGTACCTCCGTTGGCCGAGAAAGTTCATCGGGATTTTCCAGCATGGTTCCCCCGTGTTATAGTGATGCAGGGCCGAGGGGCTGACAATGTCCAACATACAGTCGTTCGGATTGCCCGAAAACCGAGGCCGCGCGTACAACTTGACAGTATGCCGTAGCGCGGCTGTCCCGACAAAATTTCCCTCCCGATTAGTGAGCCAATGTCGTCCTACTCACTGAGCCACCACGGATGTATGCGACTAAGCAGTAATGGTGCTTTGTCCAATGATAACAAAGATGTACGGGGTTTTGGTATACTATAGTAATAACCCGCAAACCTTTCTCAAGTTTTTGTCCGATTTCTTGCAGGCCGCATAGTTGAAACCTTATTATCAGTTTCGGTATAATATTTACTCCACGTGTAGTTAGTAACTCGACAAGTTGAAGAGATACTTTATATGTATCGATATTGAACATGTTATTAATTCTTTCTAGTTCAGAAGATAGTATAACATTATCTTCTGATAGCTCTTTTGTGAGTCGACCAAAGTTGTTTTTAAACTGTTCAGCTAAACTGCTCTTATTCTCCCACCATATTCGATAATGATCAAACTTCATTAAGCCACTTAGAAGCAAATCTGGAAAAAAAATTATCACATTAAATTTAAGGAGGTAAAAACAAATTTTAGCTATAAATAATTACTTGGATGGATATTTGTTGAATGTTTTGTTCTATGCAAAGATATACTTATAATTACACGTAAGTTAGTTTTAAGATACAAATAATGGTATAGATGCTTATGAAAGTTGCGATGATGCTGGAAGGTAATGTATTCAGTAGGTAGTAATTCAGGAGACGAAAATGAAAAAATAGGTTAGATAGAGTAACAAATGACTTCTGTGTGCTATAACGGATATTTGTGCCCGGGAAGTGGCCTACTCTTAAATTACAAATTTCAACTATGAAGGATTCCTGTAGGTGCACTCTTATCTGTACCTGAGACCTGGGTTTTCCGTTCTATCCTAACGACTAGAAGTGGCCCGTGTTCTGCAAAACTCACATGGGAAACCGGTACCAGGAAAATCCGAGGTTATTTCTTGGCCAAAAACGGGAGCGATTCCGGTAGTTCCTTACGCCCTGAGCCACCTTGGCTTCCAGACAGAGTAACAATAAGTGCCGCGGAGTGTGTTTTATGTTGACAGTTGCTGTCTACAGCGTTAGTTTCAAATTTTATAGTTCTTGCTTGCTTTCAGTAGCAATAACACAGTGGCGCAATTTTAAAAAAAAAATGTGATCAAGGTTGTAGACATACAGATACTTTTGTTTGGCAACATGAAGTTGGCGCGTTATTTGGGATTATCCACTACATCAGACAGGCCTACCTTGCATCCGACCATTTCCTCGTTATCTCCGACCGTAGGGGTAAGTGCACGTTGGGTGGCCGACTAGCAACGAGACGACCGTTTGTCAAGCAAGTAAGATCTATGATCCGCCCGTGACTTTGTAACTCGCTAACTGCCTATCGACGGGTACAATGATCTTTCTTGGCCAACGCAGGGGTCGAAAACGTGACCTCCAACTCAGCGAGCCAACGTCCTATCAAATGGACAAACGCAACTCCCCCATACATATATTACTACTTTGGTTTTATTGTACTAACTATATGGTTTACCTGCTGTTTGGTCTGTGTTATTGTTACGATTCACCAGTTCTGCAAAACAATTACACCATCTGGCGAATTAACATAGCTCAAACCTGGTTACTGATTCTTCATAGTTTGTGATATATCAATGCCTAATGTATATTATTGCATTTCATAAGGAAAAAGTTTGTGGGATACCTTTTCTGATTGGTATGTACAAAATCGGTATTGCAATAGCAGGCTTTGTCGAATGTAAATGAAATGAAATGGGGTTTAACGTCCTACTCTTCTGCATCTAACCTTGGCTAATGGAAGACTGACATACGCCATACAGTGTGCTATGAGGGAAATTGTGCCCGGACAGTGGCCCCACGGCCTACTCTCATATCAAATTCCAACTGCCAAGGGACCTTTTACGTGCACGCCAATGTGTACACGGGACCTCCTTTTTCTTCCTTCCCGAACGACTAGACAGCTGTCCTTGTCAGGCCCTCCGTTCCGCATCACTGACAAGAGGAAACCTCGCCGAAAAATCGATATGAAGTTTATCGGCCAATGCAGGGATCGAATACCCGACCTTCAGACTAGTGAGCCAGCGTCTTACCCACTTAGCCACGTGATTCCCCGAATGGTATAATATTCAGATATCAAGACATGGCTAATAAATGTATAGTAGATGTAATTATATGGGTTGTAAATACATTCATGTGTCATAAAAGTGACAGTGATCAACTAGAATATATCGAGCCTGTAACGCATTTTATGATTGCTTTGAAACAAAGGCAACGTGAAGTTGGCACGTTATTCGGGATTCAAATAGCGAATAACGAGCCAGCTCGTTAATCGGGATTTGCGAATCCCGAATACCGTGTTGACTCGTTATTCGGGATTCTCCAATGACGAATTATGAGTAAGCACGCTATGCGCCTCTAAAACAGACCGGTCTACCTTCCATGAAACCATTTCCTCGCTACCCCAGAACCTAGGGGTACGTGAACATCGGTGGGCCGACTAGCACGGAGACGACAGCTTCTCTAGCGAGTAGGGTGCTGACTGGTTTGTTAGAGTTCACGGGGCAGTAAGTGGACGTTGGTTGACCATTTCCTCGCTACCCCCTACGGTAGGGTAAGTGAACGCTGGATGACCCACTAACATCAAGACGACCGTTACACGAGCGAATAGCATGTTGACAGGTTTTTTGTGCTTGCACTGGGCAGTCCTGTCCTGCACTAGCCTGTTTTATTGTCGAATCCCGAATAACGTACTGGCTCGTTATTCGGGATTCGAGAATAACGAATAACAAGCCAGCACGTTATTCGGGATTCGCCATTAAAACAGAATCATCTATCTTGCATCCGACCGTTTCCTCGTTGGATGACCTACTAGCACGCAGATGACTGTTTGCATATGGAAGCCTATTGCGGCCATTTCATAATCTGCGAAAAGTCGAGGGCTAGAACACGAGAAGTCAAAAGCCAGAAGACGAGAAGACGAGAACTTCCATCCTTTGAAAAACCTCGTGTTCTCACACTCTCGCCCTCGACTTCTCGCTCCCTCGTGTTCTCGCCCTTGAAAAACCTAAACTTCTCGCTCCCTCGCCTTCGAGCTAATCTAGTCCTCTTGTGTTGGGTGGCCGACTAGCAATGAGACGACCGTTTGTCAAGCGAGTGAGGTCTATGATCTGCCCGTGACTTTGCAACTCGCTAACTGCGTATCGACGGGTACAATGAACTTTCTTGGCCAACGCAGGGGTCGAAAACGTGACCTCCAACTCAGCGAGCCAACGTCCTATCAAATGGACAAACGCAACTCCCCAATACATATATTACTACTTTGGTTTTATTGCACTAAATATGGTTTACCTGCTGTTTGGTCTGTGTTATTGTTACGATTCACCAGTTCTGCAAAACAATTACACCATCTGACGAATTAACATGGCTCAAACCTGGTTACTGATTCTTCATAGTTTGTGATATATCAATGCCTAATGTATATGATTGCATTTCATAAGGAAAAAGTTCGTGGATACCTTTTCTGATTGGTATGTACAAAATCTGTATTTCAATGGCAAGCCTTGTCGAATGTAAATGAAATGAAATGGGGTTTAACGTCCTACTCTTCTGCACCTAACCTTGGCTAATGGAAGACTGACATACGCCATACAGTGTGCTATGAGGGAAATTGTGCCCGGACAGCGGCGTCACGGCCTACTCTCATATCAAATTCCAATTGCCAAGGGACCTATTACGTGCACGCCAATGTGTACACGGGACCTCGTTTTTCTTCCTTCCCGAACGATTAGACAGCTGTTCTTGTCAGGCCCTCCGTTCTGCATCACTGACAAAAGGAAGCTTCGCCGAAAAATCGATATGAAGTTTATCGGCCAATACAGGGATCGAATACCCGACCTTCAGACTAGTGTGCCAGCGTCTTACCCACTTAGCCACGTGATCCCCCGAATGGTATAATATTCCGATATCAAGACATGGCTAATAAATGTATAGTAGATGGAATTGTATGGGTGGCAAATGCATTCACGTGTGTCATAAAAGTGACAGTGATCAACTAGAATATATCGAGCCTGTAACACATTTTATGATTGCTTTGAAACAAAGGCAACGTGAAGTTGGCACGTTATTCGGGATTCAAATAGCGAATAACGAGCCAGCTCATTAGTCGGGATTTGCGAATCCCGAATACCGTGTTGACTCGTTATTCGGAATTCGCCAATGACGAATAACGAGTCAGCACGCTATTCGCCTCTAAAACAGACCGGTCTACATTCCATGAAACCATTTCCTCGCTACCCCAGAACCTAGGGGTAAGTGAAAATCGGTGGGTAAACCAGCACGGAGACGGCAGCTTCTCTAGCGAGTACGGTGCTGACTGGTTTGTTAGAGTGCACGGGGCAGTAAAAGAACGTTGGTTGACCATTTCCTCGCTACCCCCTACGGTAGGGTAAGTGAACGATGGATGACCCACTAACAACAAAACGACCGTTAGACGAGCGAATAGCGTCTTGACAGGTTTTTTGGCGTGCACTGGGCAGTCCTGTCCTGCACTCGCCTGTTTTATTGTCGAATCCCGAATAACGTACTGGCGCGTTATTCGGGATTCGAGATGAAAACAGAATCATCTATCTTGCATCCGACCGTTTCCTCGTTGGATTACCTACTAGCACCAAAGACTTTGAAGTTTTAAAACCCAAGTGGGCTTAAAAACCCACTCGCGAATACCGAACAACAAGTTAGCTTCACGCCGCTTGTCCCATGGCTGTAGAAGTCGGCAAACATCGCTAGAAAATAGCGGATGGGATTCAGTGCATCTAAACTGATCGTCGGTATTATATTGTAATTCAATAGTAGTAGCCGACTGACTGACGTCTGCTTCCACAGAAAGAGTGTGTGAAATAGCTTTATGTAAAAGTCCGCTTCCACCGAGGTGATATCGCACAGAAAGACTTAACAAAGTATATCTAACTTAGAAAAGATACATTTGGTAATGATTTTTTAATTGGTGCATGAAAGAATAAATTTCATTGGTTATTTTTTAGTTAACCAATAATATTTAATTTCAATTTTAACAACCAATTAAATTAAATGAGACTTTAACTAATTTAGAATTTTCTTCACAAAACTTCAAAAAAGTTTGCTCTGAATATACACAATACCTAGTGGTTATTATGCAATTTTATATTTCACGACATACCTGTAATTAATAATAGATTAAAACAACACATTACTTGTGTTAATTATATGAAAACACACAAGATTTTATAAATTTACACAAGTTTGTGTTAATACAATGCAAAGCAACACAAACTTGTGTAGATTGAGATCCAACACAAGTACTTGTGTTAAAACTAATCTACACTAATCACCACAAGTACTTGTGTTAAAACTAATCTACACAAGTTTGTGTTGCTTTGCATTGTATTAACACAAACTTGTGTAGATTTATAAAATCTCGTGTGTTTTCATATAGTAGGCAACTAGTATCAAAAAATAAACAGATAAAGAGCACAATCAAACGTTATTTTTTGTGTTTGAAACTATAATACGTTTAACGTATTAAAAGGAAACTACTTACTTCTTCCGATTAATATAAAAACGACCAGTAAGATGAAAACCAACACTCCTACAATAATAGTCTCCACACTATTAGTCTTAGTAATACCACGTAACGAGCCATCATCGACAATTGGCGGTTCTTGAGACGGGAAAAAAACTTTACCTTAAAAGGAACTCATATAATTTAATTTATTGCATGACATTCTGAAAATTGAATCATATTATGTTTTCATAGACTGAATCGAGATAAATCAAGCCTTTTCATAATGAATGTGGTCAACAAAATCAAATAGCATAATCCACACGTAATCAAATATTAGACACAGACTAGCTTACTTCGGAACAAATATTTTATAGGTGTTTCAGCGTTGGGAGGAAAGGGTAAACTTTGCGAAAACCCATGAATTTGGGTAGGCATCCGTAGTCTTTGTCACTTACATGTATAAGCTTGCGACAGAAGCCCCGTTATTTGACTCAATAACAGACCTAATATAAAACCTTGCCATTCCACCAATTCCAACCACAATCTGAATTACAAATCCGATAATTTCAAACATTGTTTATTACGAAAAACATTTAACCGGAAACTACGTATTTTAAATTGTACACGAAACATGATCTCCCAATAATATTAAGAAACGTAGGAATTTTACAAGTATACCCCATTTAACAACAAACCACAATCGTATGTTAATTTAGACGTTATTCAAATTAGTAGCCTGCATTTTCCCATTTGTAGGCTATCTTGAATTATCTTGGTACATTGAAACTTAATATCTTCAAACTTTCAAGTTAGTATCTTGTACCACGGGAGGGTAGATGTATACGGGGGTGGGGGAGGGAATATATAACCACATTATAATGCAAGCGTAATCAACAATATCATGATATCATGAAACTAATTTAAGATTTCAAGATACTATGTCGACGTCTCGAGTTAAAATTTTAAGATTCTAAGTTGATATCTTAAGATTCTACATTGAAATTCAATTTCTTTTTTTTATTTACCAATATAATGCACCATTAAAATGAAACGATTACAAGTGCATACCAAATCTGTTAGGCATGAACTCTTGGGATGAGAAGTAACAGTTATCTTACATGGTAGAAAGAGCGAACTGGAGGGACAGCTTTGACCTTCAGTTTAGAAGAAAATGCGTTGACTTACAGTTAAATCACCAACTTCAAGTTTAAATACAAATCTATTGTTATTTAACATTGTGATATGTTACATCATTTTACACAGGGTATGTAAAATTACAGGCATTATGTTTTTTAACCTACAATTGTAAGAAACGCTTAACGTTGCGTATGTAAAAATACATACTAATGTAAAATTATGAGAAAAAATGGCAACTTTTCTGCCATGATTTTCCTGTTAAAAAACTTAAAAACTTTTTACAGTGTACGTAATCAAATATTAGACACAGACTAGCTTACTTCGGAACAAATATTTTATAGGTGTTTCAGCGTTGGGAGGAAAGAGTAAACTTTGCGAAAACCCATGAATTTGGGTAGGCATCCGTAGTCTTTGTCACTTACATGTATAAGCTTGCGACAGAAGCCCCGTTATTTGACTCAATAACAGACCTAATATAAAACCTTGCCATTCCACCAATTCCAACCACAATCTGAATTACAAATCCGATAATTTCAAACATTGTTTATTACGAAAAACATTTAACCGGAAACTACGTATTTTAAATTGTACACGAAACATGATCTCCCAATAATATTAAGAAACGTCGGAATTTTACAAGTATACCCCATTTAACAACAAACCACAATCGTATGTTAATTTAGACATTATTCAAATTAGTAGCCTGCATTTTCCCATTTGTAGGCTATCTTGAATTATCTTGGTACATTGAAACTTAATATCTTCAAACTTTCAAGTTAGTATCTTGTACCACGGGAGGGTAGATGTATACGGGGGTGGGGGAGGGAATATATAACCACATTATAATGCAAGCGTAATCAACAATATCATGATATCATGAAACTAATTTAAGATTTCAAGATACTATGTCGACGTCTCAAGTTAAAATTTTAAGATTCTAAGTTGAAATCTTAAGATTCTACATTGAAATTCAATTTCTTTTTTTTTATTTACCAATATAATGCACCATTAAAATGAAACGATTACAAGTGCATACCAAATCTGTTAGGCATGAACTCTTGGGATGAGAAGTAACAGTTATCTTACATGGTAGAAAGAGCGAACTGGAGGGACGGCTTTGACCTTCAGTTTAGAAGAAAATGCGTTGACTTACAGTTTAGATGACACCCGTACCGAAATGAAGTGTTCACTTCCCGCGAAGCGTTCATTTCTGACACACTTCTAGGAACACTTCCAACGAAGCGTTCATTTCTGAGACACTTCTAGGAACGCTTCCTTTGAAGTGCTATAAAAACTTCATCGACATGCTAATTTCGTCGTCACTTCAAAAAGATAGTCTGTTTTCAGAGCATTTTATCGTCACTTCTGAAAGATAGTCGATATACAATTGCATGCTATCCACACTTCTAAAAGATAGTCTATATACAACTGCGTGTCATTAACACTTTTAAAAGATAGTCTACATACAACTGCGTCTCATCAACACTTCTGAAAGATAGTCTATATACAACTGCGTGTCATGTATACTTCTAAAAGATAGTCTATATACAACTGCGTCTCATCAACACCTCTGAAAGATAGTCTATATACAACTGCGTGTCATTAATACTTCTAAAAGATAGTCTATATACAGCTGCGTCTCATCAACACTTCTGAAAGATAGTCTATATACAACTGTGTGCCATTACTTCTAAAAGATAGTGAATATAGATGACCATTTATTCATCTCCACTTCTGAAAGACAGCTAAAAAACGATCATATCGATGATCATTTCATCGCCACTTCTTTAAAAAATTCATGAAATAAATGATGAAATAAAATGACGCGTAGTGCGCCCCCCCCCCCCCCGCGCCCGACACAGCTCCGCTCGTTAACAAAAAAAGGAATAATATCGGGGAGTCACCGTGTGTTTTTATATATACATAGTTATAAGGAAATTGCTTTTTTAGATGTTCTCGTTAAGAGATTTAACAATCAAATCATTACAGATATTTACTCCAAAGAAACAGATACTAAAAACTATTTATCATATAAATCATGTCACCCCCGTCATGTCAAAAATAATATACCCTTTTCTCTTGCCAGAAAACTATGCACTATTATTATAAACGAAGATCTCAGAATTCAACGACTTAATGAATTGAGATCCAATTTATTGAAAAAAGATTATCCACTTGGGGTTATTAATATAGGTATTGATAAAGCTAGGGGCCTAACTACTGAAGAATTAAGAACGCCAAAAGAAAAGAATATCTCTTCTTGTATTACCTTTATTTCGACATATAATCCTAGACATAATAATTTTTTTCAATATATTTATGATACTAAGAATGTTCTCCTTTCTAATGATAATCTTCATAATCAATTTCACGGCATAGAATTAATTAATAATAAACGTCAGCCCCCTAGCCTTAAAAAGTTACTCACTAGAGCTAAGTTTCAAACTTCTAATAATGGAACTTTTACTACTTCGAAGTGCCATAGCCCACTTTGTAAATGTTGCCAACATATGATAATTAATAGTAAATTCACCTTTTCTAATACTAATTATACATTTAGGATTAATCATAATATGAATTGTAGTTCTAAAAATTTAATTTATGTTCTTATTTGTAATAATTGTATGAAGATTTACATAGGCGAGTGCTCAACTGAATTACGCGCACGTATCCGAGTTCATAGGCAACAGAGTTTACAAGCTAATCCGGTCTTGAAAGTGTCCAAACATCTAAATACATGTGCTAAGAATTTAAATATTAAATTCAGTATTTTTCCTTTTTATAAAGTCAATATTGACAATACTATCAAAAGAAGGAATATGGAATCACACTTTATTGACCGGTTCAAACCGGATTTAAATGCTTAATTTGCCCCCTTCCCACCGTGTTAATATTCTAATTTTAAATAAAATCTTAATATATATTTTTACACTTTTTACTTCAACACCATTTAAGGGGATTTTAAACCCTGTATATCTCTATTTCTCTATAGTCAGTTTATTAGAGAATAAGGTGAATATAAACAAGTTTACAACCATATTACATAATTGATCTATTGACATTTTTTTAATCTCTTTACTTCTGTATGGTTCTATTGTCTAATTATACCAGGAAGATTATGTAGTTTAATGTCAAGTTATGTATTATATACCTTTAACCTTTTGTTATATGTTACTTAATATTATTTATAATCCATTGTCATGGAAATCTATTGTTCTAAGAATATATATATGTATCGTATTTGCAATATTTTGTATACATTATTAATATCTGAAGACGCCTATAGAGGGCAGACAGCTAGCTTATATAATTTAATGTATGTCAGAATGAAGTAAAGTGGAGAATTTTTTACCTGGACGTATTTTTCTATTTTTTTATGCATTATCTACCGTAAACAAAGAAGTACTTGTACTTTATTTACTTTAATATACATATATATATATATATCGCCTGAACTGTTTTAAAATCCATATCCATTAGCCTACTCATTTAAACAAATAACCCTGCCCTCAAAATTAATTGATGGAACAATAGGTTAATTGATGCCGTAAGACGATCACATCATGCAACTTAATCAGAGTGGCACAACTAGAAAATGGTACCGCTCGATGTTATAGGCCACCAATATATATATATTTTATGTATTTTACTTTATCCGTTCGAGCCCGAAAAAATCTGGTGGCGTCCTCTTCTCGAACGGTACGCAGAGAGAGAGAGGGAGAGAGAGAGAGAGAGAGAGAGAGAGAGAGAGAGAGATTATTCTTTTATTTTTTATTTTATTTATTCTTTTATGTGTTTAACTTTATCCGTTCGAGCCCGAAACATCTGGTGGCGCCCTCTTTCTTCGAACGGTACGCTAAATGAGATAGAGGGAGGGGGAGAGAGAGTTTATTCTTTTATTTATTCTTTTGTTTATTCTTTTATGTTTTTTACTTTATCCGTTCGAGCCCTAAAAATCTGGTGGCGCCCTCTTTCGTCGAACGGTACGCTTAAGAGAGAGAGAGAGAGAGAGAGAGAGAGAGAGAGATCAGAGAGAGAGAGAGAGCCGGGGAGAAATAGGGTTTAACGTACACTCGACACAAACTAGGTGATTTCAGGACCAACATATGGTTTAATTTTATTTCAATAATTCGCTTGCGCCTGTGGGTCTTTAGCAGTGCCGTGGAATCGGAGCACCCGGGAAAACCCACGCACGAGGTTAATTGGACAAACGGTGCCGTACGTACGCTGAATCAACTAACCAAAATGGTATCGATCGATATTATAGGCCAGTAAAAAAATATATAGGCCTATATTCCTTTATTTGTTTTACTTTATAATCTATAAGCCTGAAAATTATGGTAGCCCCTCTTCGCTTGAACTTGAACGGTAGGCCTACACTGAATCAACCAGAAGTGAATGTAGCAATATGGCGTCTGTCTAAAAATAGGTCATTAGTATTAGTGACATTAGCGGGGTTCGTTCTTCACGGAGTCCATCGCATATTCTAGATAAGATATGCAGCTTATTATTGCAATATCCAGCCCCCTTTCCGTGTCTGGAAAATTAATCCTGTAGTGATTATTTATACATAATAATTAATCAAATTGGTGGTTATTAGCTGTTACGCCTTGTTTTAAAAAAATAAATGAGGGAATAGAGTTAATTCACATGACGTCACACGCATTGGTCACATTGTCATGGAAAGCGGCGAAAGTCAGTGCTGCGGAACTCGTATTATTTGACGGCCGGTCAAGAAAAGCACGTTCGTTGCTCTTTTCAAATATGTAAATTATTTTCTGGCGCATTTATATTTATTTACTTTGAAAAATAATCAATGTTTGATAGTACTAAAATTTATTACCATGATTACCGAGAGGTGGCGGTTTGTTGTCCATGGCATAAACATGGCGGCCACCTGTAGCCTAAATATAGGTCATGTACATCAGGTACGCTCATTGCTCCGATAGCCATAGGCAAAGACAAAAATAAAATTGGCCGACGAGAATTGAATGTTTTGATACTTGAATTTCATTAGGGCCTAAATATAATGTAGCTTCAAATGGAATGCAAGCATTTCTGACTTATTTCAATATTTGATTAATACTTTTTTATCAAATTACAAATACAATCGCCATGGATTCTTTTAGCCTACAGTACATACTAATACACACAGCGTTGAGCACTTTTACATGTACACCAATTTCCTAACTACTCCAAACAACTCCAAACTGGATACTTTCTTGACAGGCCCTCCGCCCTACACCAATGACAATGAGAAACCTCGGGTCAGAAAATCCAAATGAACTGTCTAGGCCAGCCAACACTGGTTAGTGAGCTTTCATCCAGTGCATGCAAGCAACTGATATGAAATGGGGTTTAAGTTTAACATCCTACTGTTCTTCTTTGACTGGTTGAATGAAAACAGCAATACGCCATTCAGAGTGATATAAGGGAAATTTTGCCCAGACACATTGAATTCCAACTGCCAAGGGTTCTTTTATGTGCACTCCGTTACGTTTTTTCTTGCCAGGCCTTCAGTCCTGGATTGCTATGGGGAACCACACCGGAAAATCCTGATAAACGTGGGATTTCTCAGTTAGTGAGCCAATGTCTTATTCACAGAGCTGCTATGGTTAGCAAAACAAACATCTTTTCCACCGAGCCACTGTGGCTCCCCTGTTTTACTGCTCCATCTGATGAAACCAGGGAATAATCTGTCAGATAATTTTGGAGTTTGCGCAGATAGTGGTGATATATACTGCCAACTTAGTTTTCTGTTCAGTATGAACAACTAGAGGCTGTTTTTTGCCAGGCCCTCTGTCCTACACCACTGTCAATAGTGAATTATTCCTGAAATCCTCAGTAATTTTCTCGGCCAACGGCAGGATCCAACCTGGGATAATTAAAGCATTTATTCGTAACAAAAAAAATATTACTCATGCTTTTATTATCAAAAAACGTTAAAAAAAACACCCATTACATACGCTATACAGTGTGCAATGAAGCACTATAAGGCCTTATCTTATTTCAAAATCCAACTGTCTAACTTTTACATACACGCCAATGTGCATGTGCGATGTCTTTTTTTTTCGTTGGGCTATCCGCACGACTATACAGCTGTTTTCTCTCGGTCCTAGGGTTTTCTCCCACTGCAAAAGAGCCCTACTGGGTGGGTGGTGGATAGCTGAATGGTTGGCGCGTGCATATTGTATCATAAGGTCTGTTACTGAGTAAACTGGCATGGTTTCGATGCGGCAGTTACGTGACAAGGAGTAGTAGCCTGTCCAACCTTGTGGGTTTTTCACCGGGTCCTCCGGTTTCCTCCCACTGCTAAAGACCCCTACATGCATGTGCAAATTTTGGAAATAAAACATTGAACCATGTTTTAGTCTCGAAAAGACATTAAGTAGGTCTATATCCTATGTTAAAATTCCGAGAATCTGTCATTTAAAAAAAAAAAACAACAGTATCCCAAGAACTATTTCATATTTTCAATAACATTGAAATTTCAAAAACTATAATTCATGAAAAGTTAAAAATATTGAAAAACAATGTTTGATACGATGATAAGCATTTGCTTTGGAAGAATAGGCTACCGGAACTATTAATACAGGATGGCTGAATCGGGCCTGTAGCCAGCTTATAAAATTGGGGGGGGGGGCTACGGCATGTTTTGGAGGGGCTGAAGATGTGGCCGGCTAAGAACACTCCTACGGGCTACCGGCCCGGGCTGAATGGTTAGCAGGTGTGCGCTGTTTGATCATAAGGCCTGTCATTGAGTCGAATGCCTGGTTGTACATGACAAGGAGCAGGGTCGCCTCGCAACGCCTGGCAACCTGTGGGTTTTCTCTGGGTCATCCCAATGCTAAAGACCCCTACGCCCAAGCAAATTATTGAAATAAAATTAAAAACCATATGTCAGTCCTGAAATGACCTAGTTTATAAATAATTGTGTCGAGTGGATGTTAAAGCCCCATTTCTCTCTCTCACTATTAATACAGGGTCAGTCAGAATCCTGTTTAAAAATGTGTTTTAAAGTTGTTTTTTTAAATGGATAGGCTATAGAGATGTACAACGTACATCATAAACAAAATTTGTAATTGTAGGTCTATATAGCTGTAATTAAATTAGCCTTATTATTATTGTCAAAATGGTCATAAAGTAGTTAAATTATTGTTGATTTATTATTTATTTATTTATAAGGACAGCTGTGTAGTTGGCATTTGATGTCTTAAGTGTGGGCTGTAGTGCCGCTGCCCGGGCAAAATTTCCCTCATACCCCACTGTATGGCGTACGCCCGTCTTCATTAGCTCAGTTTAGGAGCAGAACAGTAGGACGTTAACCCCCATTTCATTTCATTTATTTATTATTGTTTTTTTTTTTATTTATTTTTTATTTTTGTTTGAAGTGTTCAATAATGAATAGACCTATACAACAAGTAACAATTATTAGGTTATTCTAGAAATGTAATTTTAGAACAGTTTCTTTCACGACAAACAAAAGTGTTCAATAAGGATGTAATTTTAAGGACAGTTATTTCACGACAAACAAACTTTAACTTTAAAAGTCTAACAGAAAAGCCGGAATTTTGTATGTATTTGGAAACATTCATTATTTCACTTGGACAGTTATTGGGCCGACGGTAGGCTACTGTGATTGTGACCTACATTCTAGCCAACTAGATAGATGCGACATGGATTGACGGAAATAACGGAAAACAATGTTTTCTTTCATAATTCAAAATTTGTTTAGGAAATAAATTTATAACCAAACACAAACAAAAGAATGTCTGTTAAACTTATTTAAAGATTTTAAATCTCCTTTTATTTCAATTTTACTCGTATTTTCTAAAGATCGCTCGGATTGGTCAACAAGTGAAATTTAATCCAATCGTAGCCTTCGTCTCAAGTTATGCCGCCATGTTTTTACCTTCGTTGTCCTGATTTAGTGATTCAAACAATTTAAGGTAAGTTATTCAATTGTAATATTTCTGGAAGGTTTAAGTCCATTTTTTTTCATATAGCTAGTCTTTTTAAGGTAAGTTATTCAATTGTAATATTTCTGGAAGTTTTAAGACCATTTTTTTTCATATAGCTAGTCTTTTTAATGATTAATTACAACTATCAGTAACAAAATGTCTAAGTTGGTGAAAATCGCGGAAAAATAAGTTTAACCTGCAATTCTCGCACGCAATTTCACATTTTATTTGGATTTGGTGTCGTCATGGCGTGGAACTGGAGAATGACCTAAGGAAGGGCCCATTTCATTGATTGATGAAGTAAAATTAAAATGTATACTGTTATGAGGTCTCTATAGATATCTAAGCTATTCATCATGGCTTATTATTATTATTCACATTGCCATTGCCGGCATTGGTGATTGCATTGTCTGATTGTCATTGTACCTAACATATATAGTAAGCTATACTCTATTATACATGTAGTATATTACTACAAAGCTAATTAGTATAGGTCAATATAAAAATTATGATTAACATGATCATCATGAACAATACAGTCTGTTTTAATTTTGGGTGCATTCTTATTTCACTGCAGATGATTTTTCGTCTTTATTTTTTTAATTTTTTTTTCAGAGGTTGTAGATTAATAGTTCACCAGTGCTGGTAGAGGTATGTGAATAATATGTGTAGACAAGATGGTAAATTGAAGTAAACTTATTCTGTCACCGTCCATGTCTGATGATCTGAAATCCGTTAGTTCAATGGTTCTTGAGTTTGATACATGGTTGGACGACCTGTTGTTCAGATATCTTGTCAGAAAAAGTCATTGCCAGTAGCTCTCGATATGAAAGAGAAAGTTCATCTCGATTTTCTCCTTGTCAATGTCAGTGATGCAGAACGGAGAGCCTGACAAGGACAGCTGTCAAGTCGTTCGGATGATAGGAAAAACCGAAGTCCCATGTACACATCGATGTGCACGTAAAAGATCCCTTGGCAGTTGGAAGTCGATATAAGAATAGGCCGTAGCAACACTGCCCGGGCAAAATTTCCCTCATAGCACACTGTATGGCGTATGCTAGTCTTCCATTAGCCAGGCTAGGTGCAGAAGAGTAGGACGTTAAACCCCATTTCATTTCAGCTCTCAACATATTGAATAATTTCCCATGTGGAAATTACATGGAATCCACCCTCGCCACTGTTACAGTTCAGGGTTTGATCCTGGTGTTACTAAGTAAATTCCTCAGAACTTCCTGGCATGATTTCTTCTTGTCGGATTCAGATACAGTAGGATAAAAAAACCAGCGTCTGTTGGACATGTAGCAGGGTATATGGTAAGAAAAAAAAATTGATTAGCAGTCATAGGATGTTTTAAAAAAAAAGTGCTAATCAATCTGAAAATTGATTAGCAGTTCCTCTTAATTGAATAGCAAAAAAGTAAATTTTCATGGTATCGTATTGAACGATCTCTAGAGGCCATAATTTCTACCGGTATACAAATAATATTGATGACATGGGTGTAATAAATGGGGGACATTATTAACTCCCTTTAATAATACACTAGTGTTATGTTTATATGCAGTATATTGTTCTCAATACAAACAAATAGATGCACCTCGCTATTTTTCATATTCAATTCCCATACAATATTCAAATTTAAATCAATATTATTTCTACAAAAAAAAGGGTTTTTGTTATACGAATAAGATAGAATCTAAGCGTACCGACGCTTCGGCTATCTAGTAGTACCTGGTTCAATTTCATGCCGGCAAAATATTCCTCCAAAATTACATGTCTTTCTTTACACGACAGAAAATGAAAACAAAATATCTCTGATAAGAAAATTTTGATGTCGAAGCATTGTTTGACTTTGTTATAAAACGGTAGATTTTATTTTAAAATTACATAGAAGCTTCGACACCCGTCTGCAATGCATGCCACTCGGCAAACCTCGGAAGATCTGCCGAGTGCAACGCATGCATTGTCGCCATGTTGTTGTTATTTGTCCACGTGACCCTTTTTCCCGCCAAAATGAACTAAGTGCAATTAAATTGTCGCAAATTAGTTTGTCAAACAAATAAAAATTAAACTGGTGTCTAGAGCTAATAATAGTGCACGCATCAGATGGATACATTTTTCGTACGATTAAAGACAACGGGATATTTTGTTGTTCAGTGAATGGAAAATAATTAAAGTATTTGTGTGATGGCAAAGAGGATACCAGTTGGGAACACGTGCTCAATTCTTACAAAGGGAAATGGTTACAGATACAAATTATTGTTTTATGAATAATTATCGAGGAGCTTGTATATTTACGGGATTGTTTACCTAATTTGATCGTGAACTGGATGACTGTTACAAGGTTAGCTTACAATTACCGTAGATTACTGACTAATTTAGGGACCGACATCCAGGGCATTAAAATGTCCGTACGCAGTGAAACGGTAAATCATGTTTGTTAAACATTTTTTCACGCTTGATTTAGGACAAGAAATTTGATTCGCGGGTTCCCTTGAATTTGAAAATTTTCTGCTAATCAAATTAATATTTGATTCGCATTTACGTCGTTTTTGTTTAGCAAACTGCGATGCGATACCGCTTATCATATTCCCTGACATGTAGTGAGTAAACGTAAAAGAACCCATGACAGTTGGAATTTGTTACAAAAGGACACAATTTCCCTCAAAGCAACAGAAACCCTCATGGTCAAAGGACAGCTGTCTAGTCGTTCGGATGATACAGAAAACCAAAGTCCTGTGTACACATTGATGTGCACGTAAAAGATCCCTTGGCAGTTGGAATTTGATGTAAGAGTAGACCATAGAGCAGCTGCCCGGGAAAAATTTCCCACATGTAGCTCACTGTATGGCGGGAAAAATTTCCCACATGTAGCTCACTGTATGGCGTATGCCCGTCTTCTATTAGCCCAGGCTAGGTGCAGAAGAGTAGGACGTTAAACCCCATGGTCATAGGACAAGTGCTGCATAGCGTATACATGTTCATCTTCATTTAGCCCCATTTCCAATTTTTTTCAGAAAAACTCCAGTTTTAAAGTAAAGAATTCCAAGATGGGTATGACATGATGCGAAACACTCATGTGTAGGTAATATATTTAAATTGATTTTTATGAAAGTTTTCTTTACAGGTCAAATTTAGCCTAGAACACTGTAGATGATTAGGCTTAGGAAGACATAGGCACCCTAATCAAGAAGTTTTGGGTTGGCCAAGAAAGTTCCTCCAGATTTTCTGGAGTGTAGTGGGACTGGGAGGGCCTGGCAAGGACAGTGTCCAGAATCGGATTTACCAAAAAACACAAGGTTCGGTGTACACATTAACCCCGTTTACATTACAAATTTTAAGTGTTCCGGGAACGTTGCCTGGCACGGTTAATTTTTTTGTAGTGTAAACCGGTCAAACATAAGCGTGCCATATTGAGTTCAATGCCAATCTGGCCTACTGAAATGAGGTGGTCTCGACACGGTACGAGGTGCAGTGCAGTTAAATTTTCTTAGTGTAAGCGTTATCCTGTCTCAGCACGGTTTTAGTACGGATAAATGCGATAAACGACCTTGACCTTTTCCCCCAAAACTTTGATGGTTCATCAAAATGGCTGCTCAAATTAAATCAACAATCATAATTGTTTTCATCAGGGTAATTTGTATAGGGACTGAAATTAACTTTTCTGTGAAGAATTTCACATTTGGCCAAAGTTAATATTCGATTGACTTTAAATTTATGCACAGTGTTTAAGGTCATGAGACGAAGAATCTTATTGATTTTCAGCGAATTCTGATAATTACTGTCAGAGTTATTTCCCTTGATCACTTTGAGACGAAGAATCTCATTGATTTTCAGCGAATTCTGATAATTACTGTCAGATTTATTTCCCTTGATCACTTTGAGACGAAGAATCTTATTGATTTTCAGCGAATTCTGATAATTACTGTCAGAGTTATTTCCCTTGATCACTTTGAAAAATCATTTGTAATGCTGTAGAGGCCAAACTTATCATTCAATTGACTTCAGATTGATACACTGAGTTTAAAGTTTTGAGATGAACAAGTATATTGATTTTCAGCGAATTCTGATAATTACTGTCAGAGTTATTTCCCTTGATCACTTTGAAAAATCATTTGTAATGCTGTAGAGGCCAAACTTATCATTCAATTGACTTCAGATTGATACACTGAGTTTAAAGTTTTGAGATGAACAAGTATATTGATTTTCAATGAATTTTGATAACTGAAAAGCTAAATTCATGATTTTAAATGTTTCATATACTAAGCGTTAGCATGGGGCAGAACTTTATAAAACCAAACAAATTCTAATGATTTTTTCTGATAATTACTTTATGAGTTCTTAATCTTAATCAGATTTCAGAGTATTATAAATGTTTCCTAACCAAAAAAAGTAAGAATATGCGACAACTCTTGTTGTCTGCCCGAACGATTTAGCTGCTGTGGGCGTATGGTTCGTTGCCTTGCAACCTATCTTTTAGCTTGTTCTCTGTCCACCGCTTACAAAGTGTGAGTGTACCTTGCATGGCATCCGCTTGTTTCTACAGGAATCTGGGAGTGGTGGATAGCCGAATTGTTAGCGTGTGCATCTTGCATCATAAGGTCTGCAATTGACGCTACAACATGGTTTTGATTCTCTGGTTGTGAGTGACAAGAAGTAGGGTCGCCTGTCCATTTACTTCAGGTCCCCCAGCCGAATGGTTAGCGTTTGCGTCTTGCATCATAAGGTCTGTCATTGACACAACGATGTGGTTTTGATTCCCCGCTTGTACCTGACAAGGAGTAGGGTTGCCTGTCCAACCATATGATTTAACTTCAGGTCTCCTAGTTTTCTCCCACTGCTAAAGACCCCGAAGTGCAAGCGAATTATTGAAATAAAAATAGAACCATGTTAGTCTCCAAATGACCTATTTTGTATTGAGTGGATGTTAAACCCCATATCCTGACTTGCCATACTTTTATTGGAAATAACCACCCTATAATAATTACTTTTTTCAGAATGCATCTTTAACTAAATATTCTTTTTGGTTTTAATTTCAGGTAAATCAAACCAGAATACCATCCCAGCATGTATGAATGTGACAAAAGAAGATGTGGAGGTGATCGATAGCAACATTGAATATCCGCTTGAATTAGTCATCTGTGGGTTGAATATGGTGTTTTAAAGATGCAAGAAAATGCCTGAAATGTGTAAACTGTACAGGATTATACCTGCCCTTTTTTAAGCTCCCACTTTTACATATCCGTCCAGCTATACATCTGTTGAGATTTGTTTGTGGACAACTCTACAGGTCACAATTTAAAATATATGTTTATATCCAAACCATCTAGGATCGGATTGATTTTGAACATGTTCAACTGTGACCTCATGGGTTATTGCCCCTTATTGTGAAAAAATTCTGTTATGCCCCTTAACAAAAAACTGAATTCCATAGAGGTCCCAGTTCTTAATAGATCCTTTTCAGATTTGGTGTGAAGCATTGGGTTCATGAAATCACAAACCTCATGATATGCAGCAATTCGAAAATGACCTCCTTTTTCAAAAAAAGCTTGTGAATGTGATGAGACCTCAGTTTTTCATTTGGAGTGAGCATTGGGGCTATGAGAGGACAAATCCTATACATGTAAATTTCAGCCATTCAGACTTAACCCTCTTTTTCGGAAAACGTGTGAAATCGATAAAGACTATAATTTATTAACAGATTTGTTTTTAATTCTATATGAAACATTGGGACAATGAGTGGGCGCTATTGATATTCCCTGATCTCTATTGCAAAATGTTAAGTGTATCGTAGATGGCAACCACTTGTTAATTGTATCAATTGTATTTTAATATTTTGAAAACAGTAATAAATAATCAATATCAAAGTGTTATTTTGTTTCATGTTTTCTACTTTTCAGTATAACTGGGATAAATCAGTGTGCTATGATAGAAATTTAGTCCAGATATGACATTTCTGAATTGTCTTCTTTGAATGAACAATTTAATCATGGCGCTTGTCCTTTGCTAGGGGGGGGGGGTGGTCTAGTGGTCTGGAGTGCCGCGCTTCGACCTCTTGCTGGCCGGTCACCTCTGGCTTGCGGATGTGGTTTCAATCCCTGGTGTGGGCGTATGTGGCATGAAGATAGGGGTGCCTTCTCAACCTCGTGGGTTTCCTCCGGGCACTCCGGTTTCCTCCAACTGCTAAAGACCCCTACGCCAAGCAAATTATTGAAATAAAATTGAAAACAGATGTTAGTCCGAAAATGACCTAGTTTGTGTCGAGTGGACGTTAAACCCCATTTCTCTCTCTCTCTCCTTTGCCAGGCCTTAGATCCACTGATCGGGCAAACGGGACCATGCCCACTTGCAGATTCACCAGCCAAAAGGAGGTTTAAATTTGAAATTGTACAATAATCATTTGGAAATATTTTATTACATAATGAATATACTACTTAGAGCTTTCCCTCCTTGGGTAGATATTATTTTTCGCTAGAATTGATTAAACGCTTGCACCTTGACTAGCTTGACGACACATATAAGTACAGTAAATGTTGTATTCAATACAGCGAAGTAATACTAAATACGCACACTCTTCCTCGGGACCTCTGAGTTTTATTTGGTGTAGATCAGTTACTACATTTAATCATGAAATGGATAACCAAGACTATGTTCTCTTTATCGTGTCGACTTTTGTAATGTTGATCGAGGCCAGACCCAAAATTCAATCGCTAAAATCTCGGTTCAGAGTGGATCAATTTGACTGAAATTTTCAGCACTTTCCCTTTACATTATCTAGTTATTAACTATGATAGTGCGAACTGTCGGCTCTTTATCTAATCTCCCGTTTACAATGAATATTTTAAACCGAACCTACGTTTTATATTTTTGTTCATCGGAAAATTGTTTGCTTGTGAAAAGTGTTAGTAACCGAGACTACTTAGTTTTTGCTCAAACTAAATGTATTAGCAAAGGATTGAGGCGAAGTTTCGAATAAGTATGTTATTAATTAACGTGATTCGTTTGTCCATTTTAATCAATAATTTTAAGGATTATAAGCTAGGTAAAAATTAAAAAAAACGATAAGGACATGTTGGTTGTAGCGCAAAAGTTTCGGAGTAGTTCCAGGTCGGTTGTATTAGGACGCATTTATATAATGCTGAAACAGTTCATATCTTAAAATAATATATTACTAAAATCACTTTTTTCGTCACTCTTTTTTTTAAAAAGGCTTAATTATTTTTTGTATGATCTTTTAAGGTTCACATGGTCCCCGTAATAGCTTACAATCTAGCTTTTAGAACCAAGCCGCAATATAGAAAAAAAATCAAATTGAGTTTACTTACTGCTTTCTGTTAATAGTATTACTGAATATTCCGATTTGCGGTCTGCGAAGAAAATTTTACATCCATATGTGTATCTAAAATCATCTTTGATCGTATTGCGTAATATTAGAATTATGTCTCCTCCTCCGCCTACATCTCTTTTTTCAAACCCAAGTCGGTCTTCTCCGCCATCTAGATATGGCACAAATTTCTGGTCTTTCCAATATCCAACGATTAAACTCTTTCACATACAAGTAAATAAAAGAATAAGGTAATCACACCGAATATATTATGTATCAGATGCAAGCCTCATCCTATGTGGAAAGAAAACACAAACCAACGCATAGCCGTGGTGTGGGGACGTGTCTCTTTCACAAGTAATGAGGACTACAAAGAATACAGTCAACATTTTAAAAGTATCTCCTGAGTCCCAATAAACCTATAACCTGTAAATCTGTCCAACCAATTATTTCGTATATGAAAAAAAGTGCATGTATCTACAAGGCTTTTCCAATGAAGTCGAAATATCAAAATGTGCTCCCAGGAAATCCAATCATTCAAACTAAATGTAATTAATTGGACAGAACTGCACCCTGTGTCCTTCTTATAAGCACCGTATTCTTAAAGATCCAATGTCATCCAACGCTTTCCCTAATATAAGACACTATGCAATTGTAACGCTTAGGAGGGGAGTGGCAAGGCGTAATTTGACCGCTCTTCATCAAACGTAGTTTGGAGAGTTTTCGTTTCTTCAGCTTCTTGAAAACAAACCCGAACACCATCAAATGACGATTGAACCCACCATTGGGTAAGACATCAGAAATCTGGCCTAAATAAATAGTTAAAGGAGCTAAATCTCTTATATTTGGGACCTAGAAATTGACATAAGTGAGTTGCAACGCATATAATACTGTAATATGAATGTATATAAACTGATTTACATTCAATGGTTTCCGTTTTTACTCTAATTTCAAATCAGTTATGTTCGACAAAATAAGCCAGTAGTCTCGATCGAATGCAAATATCTAGCTTTTCCAGTCTGCTACTACTACTACTACCTGGTGTTTTAACGTCCGCTTCCACAGAAGTGATATCGCAGACAAGACATAGGAGAGCCAAGGCTTATTCCTGTTTTTAGAATATGGTTTTTCCAATGCTTTTCCAGTCTACATACGCCGTTTGATTTGGTGCAATGTTGCTAGCCTCGTTTCTCGAGTCTCTTGCTAGATCTGGGGTTGAAAAGCATTATGGTACACGATTCGTGTACCTATAGTGAAATGTTTATTTTGTCTTAAATATTGGATATCATAAGCCCATCTTTTCCCGGTAAGATCACAGCATCGATGTTGATTTACATTGACAAATAATTCGTGTTTTCAATGTTGAAGATTTTGGATGATATTGAGTTAGAGACTTAGCTACTTTAAGGCCCCAACACCTGGCTGCCGAACAGGATGTTCCTCTTAATTATGTCTTGAAGATATCGAAAATTGAACACAGTTTACAATTGTATGGTTATACACGACATACTGGATTTATTATTATAAAACTTTTTTAACGCCGATACTCTCGTATTGGTACATTAAAGTAATTCATGTAGCTCGTGGTTTTAACCTTATATTTTATGTTCATTGATTGATAAAATAACTTCTCACAGACATAAAATAGTCCACATTTAGAAAATATTCCCAATTAACCTATAACATCCTTTACAATATCTCTCTCACTGAACTTACCTGCTCAGATGTGTATAAATATCGGGCAAATACAATGCCAACTACTGGATATTCATATGCATAATGCCATTCAAACTTAACATCATCGTTAAGCTGCCCAGTAATAATTCGCTCATCACTGGTGACTGTAGGTTCTGAGGCTTAACAAAAATAATAATTAGATTAATATACAATACTAATAGTCTTTGTATATATTTTCTAGATAAGGGACCTAGTTGAATGAAAATTAAAATAGTCTTTGTATTTCACATCTAGACGGAGAACCTAGTTGAATATATATACGAAGAGAACCAAATCGACATCGTTGTTGCTGTTGTTGTTCGTGGCGTTTAACGACGGCTTCTACGTGGGTGATATCGAAGTCAGGGTGTCTTATTTGTATTATCTTAGCGCACATGCAGGGATCTTTCCAGATTGAGAAAACCGGGGTATCCAGAGTAAACAAACGGGGATGAAATGAAAAGGCGCTAAAATCTCTAATTTACATATTGTCACAACCTGGGGTCGAAACCAAGATCCACCAGCTACAGCTCAAAGCCCATCCCAACCCCATGGATATCGATACGGTCATGCAGCGCAAACTTATATTTTGAAATAAAAAAGATACACGTGTATAGGACAATTCCCTCAATGTATAGCTTTATAATTATGACACCCGGTCTCAAGTTACTCGTTTGTACTCGGACGTCTACATTCTTAAGGCGTATGCTATAGTATACAAGTCTTGATTTTTGGACACGTCATTTCTCCGCTTCACATTTATTTATCCGTTCACCAGTTTATTATGACTCGTGGCTATAATATTTTGGCGATTATTTGGTCAATCACCATCTATCCAATAAGGGAAACTGACACAAGAGGATGCTAAAGATGTTGATGAAAAGTAAAGCAGAGTTGAATAAAGAGCACATTTCTATTAAAAAGGATTATTATAGTTTTTTCTTCAAAAAAAAAAAACCACGTGAAAACAGTATCGCAATTTACCTATTTGGCTTTTTGTGAATATTTATGATTCTTGCACGTAGATGTATTCAAATATAATATTGTAAACTTATAATATATATTTATCCAGACATATTAGCAGAACCGTAATATAATGTTTATATATTGTGTTACAACCTCTTCATATCTATTTTTAAATATTTCTTAAATCAATAGATAATATTTCCCCCTCACGTTTGAACACATCTGCTAGTGGGACGCAACACCATTCCTCTTTGTTTCTGGGAGCACAGTGGACTAATGTTGTTAAGAATTAATAGCTTTAACGTATTTTATTGTATGGATATAACCTTGTATTATATAGTACAAAAGAACCAGTCAACAGTTCTAACAACTTATAACCTTTTTGCCGTATCAAATATGAATTGAATTAGTCAATGATCCATGTGTTGTTATGTCCCGATGAGAAATAGTTAGGTCTGCTATAATTATCCCAATGTGTTTCACAGAGAATTATTAATACAAATAATAATGATATTTTTATCGCGCAACTATTCAATCCACTAGGGAATGCACTAGGCGCTAGAAAAAATGTTCTCACTTTGGAGTGTTAATGATAGTGACTAAATAACCAAGTTTTCACTTTGGATTTAAAAACTGACACAGATTCACATTGTCAGTTGATCCTTTCTCGAACACGGAGCCAATGTAATTTGTTCAAGACTGGGGTGATGTGTGATCTTGATTTAGTTTTTGTGACTTGTAAGCAGCACTGTTTTGTAATCTTTGGAGTTTTGAAATCTGTTCGTTCGTAATACCAGTTAGTACTGAATTACAATAGTCTATTCTGGACAGGACGAAGGATCGAGCTAAGGTTGCAGCAGCATCTTCTGTTATTAGATGACGAATGGACCCTATCCTTCGGAGATGGAAATGACATATTTTACAAATGTTGTTTACATGGTTTTTAACAGATGATTTTATGGCAACCAGAACACATAGTAGTGCTGTCTCAGTGCGGTGGCCAGAGCGATAAGCGGACTGGAACTCCCCAAGAAGTTGAAATTTTTCTAAATTTTGCTACTTGACAACCTTCTCCAGAATTTTAGACACAAAGGTCAGATTTGATACTGGTCGATAATTTTTCAGTAATTACGAAAGTCGTCTATTAGTATGCATTATAAGGTCCGTGAATATAAACAGAAACTACATGATAAGTAGTGAGCATGAACTATTATAGAATCAATTGCTCTATTGCAAATATATACTAGTAATATGAACGTTTGACTTCCAAGTTGTAATAGAAATTCAAAGCAGATGTATGTTACCCCTCAACGTTTGGATGTTGCGTCATATCTTAAAATGGGAAACATAATAAAAAAAGAAACCTTTTGGCAGTCATCTAGTTTATAGAAGCGATATCTAGATCAATTCTCACTATAAGATAAAGTCAACCGTATCTTTTAATATCAAAATCGACGACCATCAACTTCCTTCCTGCACTGGTAATTATTTTGCAGAACCTTATTTGGTATTTTAACTAGAAATGCTAGGAACGGGAAAATAAATACTTTATATAAAAAAACATCAGTTCAGTAACTTCTATCCAATCGTATCCCACAAACCTTACGACCAATCATATGTTCTTGGTCCAAGTTACATTAACACAAGTTATGTTTTTTCCGGATCTGACGTGTATTAACATTTTGTCTAATTACTTACCTTTTACTATTATAACAAGCAAATAGACAACGAATTTGTAAATCATCATCAAGCTGTAATTTTGGTCAACCTGTATACAAAACAATCATTATCTTTCCAAAATACATAGCGATATGCATTTGTGTATGCTGTACAGCTGTGTGATTGTGGCACTTGGCTGCCCAAGGTGACCCAATCTAATTAAAACACAGATCCAATTTCGTTTCTTTTTTTATAGTTCGAAATTTCGTTTTTACTTGTCTTTACTACTCTTGGATCTGGAAGACTTGTTATTTAAGTCGTGTTTTGCCTGAAATGAGGGGTCAGCCAATCAAATGGTCTGTCGAATCGACCGTTTGACCTTTTCATGCGTGGAACTGTGGGTAAATATTACCAGCGGATAGAAATCAAAACAAAACAAAAGTAGATTTTAAAAGGCATGGCGGTCGCTAATTGGTTAATCGAATGACTGACGTTATCGGGTCAAATGTCCCGTGCTTGATACCTGACGTCCTAGAACGTGAGTTCCCACTATAACTTGTTAGATCTACATGAGTGTAGGCCATCGAAAGTATAAAAAAAACGAAACGAAATATAGATCTATATTTTAATTAGATTGAAGGTGACCGGTCAACTAAAGGTCGAAGCGCGACACTCTAGACCACTACCCGATTGATAAGATCAACAGCGATTCCGGTATTGATGAACTAAACTCTTTGAGACCGCCAACTTCTATCCTGTGCAAGCGAGAGGCAACCGACGAAAGCGTCGAAACATCGTACCTTTTTCAAATTAACTGATTGTAAAGTAAAATAAACGAGAGATTTATAAGAAATATAGAGGAATATAAATACAACTCACCATTTCGTTAGTATTGTAAACTATGTAGTCCTTTTATACAATTGCGTAGTTATGAGCAAGGTGACATGTTTACTACAGCATACCAACAATATTATTCACTGGCTTTTATTCAATTACATAGAAGGTTTGTATGGGACTTGATATTCTCATTGAATCTACAGTTAAAGTGTGGTATTAAAATATAATGTTAAAGTCCATAGTCCCTCGATAATGATTCAAATATGTGTACATGTACATAGGTTTCAAATGTGAATAAAAGAAAAATTCTGAAAGATATCTTAGTCGTGAATAACCGACCTAAATATGCCGATAAGAACGCATTCTATTTCGTTGATGAGTGTCACCTACTACCATATAAAGTTTTAATTATCAACAGAATAAAAATTTATTTCTGCGTTCTTTGTATAATTTCGATCATCATCGTCATCAGCGGTTGATATGAACCGATTATATCAACCTGAGATGACTTCATGACAAGTTGATATGAACCGAATATATCAACCTATGATGACGTCATGATGATATGAGACATAATTTCTATGCATATCAGAGAAAAAACTACCGGCGGTTGTATATCTGCTAATAATTTGACCACACCTGACATTAGAGAAAGTCGTTAGGAAAAGGCCTGAATACTTAAATCAGTGGTGTCAGTTGTAGGCTGATATTACAAAGGAGTATACGGGATACGGGCACGGCGGTTTACACGGCATATACTATACATAGGTATACCGGCCTGCTCTGTTATTTTCCCCACCAATGTTGGTACCATCATTAACGCTCATTCAAATCCGCACAGAATGGGACCAGAAGGAGAGTATACCCCGGCTTGGTTTCTACTTGCGGAGGCGCACAGTATGGTGGCGTGAAGGTCAGGCTTTGAGTCGGCACATTCCAATGAGGGGGGGGGAACTGTAAATCACTGTTCGTGAGAATCTAGACTGGTCTACCATGCCTAGAGATATGTCCCCCAAAGTTCAAAACGTTTGATTTGATTTGCCCCATTGTCTACTCATCTCAATCAATTTACTCCCCCTACAGCAACTATACGCCACAAAAAGAACGAACATGAACGATACCATGTATACGCGTATAGCGTGCCCATATGCCCCTATAGACCGATGTAAACTACTAAGCAAATTACTGCTGTTCGAAGACAAGTATTCGCGTATACTCCTAAATGTATACCGAATACCGTATAACCCTATTTAATAGAAGCAAGTAAATGTGAATTATAAAAATGAAACCTCACAAAACTATCGTATGGTAAAATAAACTACAAAGATGATCACAAAAACAGAAAATATTGTAATCTAACTAGATTTTCTTTAAATGGGGGGGGGGGGCTTAACAAAACTACCATCTAATTAATTTAGGTCGCCGTTTTATTTAATTTACATCATAGTAGATAATAATATAGATACAAGTCAAATTATTGTATACGTAGCTAATTCATATACCGCTCACGGAATCACTGTCGTAAATTAGTTATTCACCCTTCTTCAATCTCCACGTAAATTATTTTCTTTGATGACTAATCCCGCTCACATTTTATTCATAAATCGGTGCAGGAAGTAGTAGGAAGTTAAACCCCATTCCATTTCCTTTATATTCGCCATAATTCAGCTGGTGCTACATCTGAAAAAATACTATCCAAAATCGTTTTATGTTCCGAATGTTTCAGATATGCTCATCCATAGATTTATATAGGTCGCATTTTTAAAACGAACTTTATAATTCTCAACAAGAATATTGTCACATGCAATATAATAGAGTTTAAAGGTCAATTTAAGACTACAGTTTGATAATATGTATTTATATTATCACGTGTGTGGTGTTTACGCACCCGGGATGTGGGTGTTGATTACCAAGCTGGCCCGTCAATTCGTCTAAACCCGACACAAGACTGGTCCTCGAGATATTCTTGTTGCAATGTGGCAACTTCACAATTCAAGGGAATTTGTTTTTAAAAGGGTGTGGATGGCCGAATGGTTAAATTGTGCGTGCTGTGTCATAAAGTCATTGAGTCATCTGGCGTGTTTTTGAATCCCCGGTTGTACATGACAAGGAGTAGGGGCGCCTGTCCAACCTCGAATTATCGAAATAAAATTAAACCATATGTTAGTCCTGCAATAACCTAGTTTGTGTCGAGTGGATGTTAAACCCTCTGTTTTTAAAATAACCCACTAAATATCACGCATTCTCACTATTACACAGATGCATTGATAAAATTAAGAATTTTGCAACTATGGCGCGCCAATTTTCTACAAGCGACAAATAGTTTATACAGGCGACAAATAGTTTATGCACACAAATATTTTATACTCTACAGGCGACAAATAGTTTATACTCTACAGGCGACAAATAGTTTATACCCTATTGGCGACAAATAGTTTATACTCTACAGGCATCAAGTAGTTTATACTCTAGAGGCGACAAATAGTTTATACTCTGCTGACATCAAGTAATTTATACTCTAGAGGCGACAAATAGTTTATACTCATGTCAGAAGAGCCCATTAAATGATGTAACCCACTTAAAAAAAACACATTTTAGTCGAACAAATGAATCATTAATATTACTTACATCGTAACCCGTATTGTGTTTAATTAGTTACACCAAGGAGGATGCACATCACTCGGAGGTAGGTAGGTTAATGACGAAATGAACATCAAATCACTTTTCCAGTTTGTGATATATATGTGCATTATTGAAGGTGAGTTATTTGATTAAAAAATCTTAAACATTAACATAATATATCCCAACAATAATATACTTTAAATGTGGTAATATTCTTTGTTCTGAAATGGGTAGTGACGGTGGTTCGGTGAGTAAGACGTTTACGTTTAATCCTATAGACACCCTGCGTTCGATCCCGGCATGGTTACCCCCGATCAGCGGTGCAGGACGGAGGAAAGAAGAGAATGTATAGTTGTTCGGATTTGACGCCTAAAACGATACCCCTATTACACATCGGCGTGCAGGTAAAAGTTTACTTAGCAGTTAGAACCCGATATACAATTAGCGCCACTGTCCGAGCCAACTTTCCTTCATATCACACTACATATAGCATAAACCCTTCTTCATCAGATCCGACAGTAGGACGTTAAACCCCATTTCATTTCATGTCATTTGTTCCTTAAGGGATAATGTTGGATAATGAATGGATAAAACCCACTAAAAATGAAAGTGCAGTTGTCGGATGTAGCGTCCAACTAGCCTGGGAGTTATTCGGAGATCTAGATGTTTCTATTTACAAGGTATGTTATAGATTATAACAGATTGTAAAGACTGGCATAATACACACACAATTCAAATAACAGAGTGAACGAATGAATGAAATATTTTTAAATGGCACGTCAGCTTCAACGGAACTAATTGCGAAATATTAGAGTGGGTGGAGTGATAATGACAATAGTTAACTAAAAACATTCAGCGCCACAACAACACGTTTAAAGTTACATCAAAGTCATAAAAGGACACTCTACATAGAAAGATGAATAAGCTATATTTCATCTTTGATGTATGATGAGTAGTGATTGACCAAGTAATACACAGCGCAATGAATCAGTCTATTATCTATGAAAGCAGGCGCGGATCCAGGATTTTTTGCAGGGGGGGGGGTCTAGGTTTGATAATTGCTTAACTAATTGCGCTCAACCGATTAATTTGGTAAATTAGATTCAATTTGGTTCATTCTGACGTATTTCCGGAAGGTAAATTCCAAAATTACAGGTCTAAATCGCCAATAAAATCGCATAAAAAAATTTTCAAGCCTGAATAGGGGGTGGGGGGGTCCGGACCCCCTGGACCCTCCCTCTGGATCCGCGCCTGGAAAGACGTGTGTACCTTTTGTCTTTTATGCAGCTAATCCGATTCCCAGCCATTACAACTATAAAACCCATGCAATTGTTCTTTATATACAACTTTGTAGATTATGGAAATGTAAATATTGTTTTCAAGGTTTCGGGACAAGAACATATTAAAGACGTTATGTTGAATGATAGTGAGAAGTATCAGTTAAGTCGGATCAATGAACTACAGTATCTCACCATTAACAACATCAGCACGAATGATGCTGGTGTATATAGATGTAAAGGCGATTATTTTTTTGCCGACTTAGCAGATATTAACCTCACAGTCACAGGTAAATACTGGAGTTGATCTGCCTTAGTTGGGTGGGTAGATTATTCTGTTAGTTGATCTGTCTTGCTAAAGTGGTAAATACTGGTGGTTGATCTGTCTTAGTTGGGTGGTAAATACTGGTAGTTCATCTGTCCTGGATGGGTGGATAAATACTAATTGTAACTGTTGGGATTATTAAGAATTGGAAGTAGAGTGGCATTATCTGATGAAGTAACATGTTGGTGTAGCTAGATATTATTACATTGATAATTATTTTACTCGTCGTATTGTACACGCTTTTTTAGGACTCGTGATCATACGTAAAGTTTCGCAGTTCAAATAGCTCTGTATCAAGAACGACATAGCGTGGGAGTATCTCATATTATCACTCAAGGGTATCATGATGCATCTCACATGAATGGACCATGCTGCAAATCAAATATAGCGAAAAATAAAATGGATACTGAATTGTGTTAATTGAGGGTCTAAATTTAAATTGGCCAATATATATGTATTACTAAAACAATTACCAAGGCAATGATTTAAACAAGCTCTTCAAAATATTAAATCGTGATATTCGGCATATCCTAAGCTTCAAATAAAATTATATGAAATGGGGTTTAACGCCCGGTTGTTCTGTCGAACTTCAGACAAGACACAATTTGAGTTCTTTCTATTTCATGAAAACATGATAATATAACTTCCGTCTATTTGATATGTTCCAGTTTTAAAGGGGAAGACCAACGATTTTCAACAAGGTTTCCATAAATCTTAAATATATATTCAGAAATAATCGCCTCTGTAACACAAGTAAAAAAGTTTTTGTAAAAGAGAAATTAATTTTTATTAAAACCGGAAGTGACATAGTTGGTTCAACACGCTCACTGGGCTCTATAGAAAGCATACATATTTGGTATAAGTTTACTGCTCTATTGTGTTCACGCCTCATCCTTGGGCCAAAAATCTTATCGAATGGGCTGTTTGTTAGGATATTATGAACACGAATGTATGGTGTTTTAACGTTTAGTACACAAAGCCGTCGCGTAAAATCACTCATACAAAACAGTAAGCTGTGGCCCAATTCAAACCGCTTGGCTAATTATTTACATCACGTGGTTTGATTGACAGCTTACACGTGAGATGTATGTCGTCTGCTTCGATGTTTTTATGCGTGCTGAGTCTGCTGACAGTGTTTGTATTTATTTTAACGGTCTTGTGACACGTGCATATTCAAATAAATATATGAATTTCCAAAAGTTTGTCAACGTCTGGCACCAACGTATTGGAATATGAAATATCTTTTCTATGGGTCTACAGTAATGCCGTATAAACATTCGAGCCCAATCATTCCCAAGAGGAAATGGAAGAAAAAGGGAAAAGCAGCTCATGTCGACATTGTGTGCCAAAATGCACTATATTAAATATCTCACATGCCCATAATTTTGGTCTGTTTATGTTGATAAACGCTGTCAACAAGCACAAAAACACCGAAGCAGACGATATATATGTCACCTGTAAGCTGACAATCAAACCACGTGATGTAAATAATTAGCCATGCAGTGGCAATTGGGCCACAGCGTACTGTTCAGTGTGAGTGAATTTACGCGACGGCTTTGTGTACTAAACGTTAAAAAAACATAAATTCGTGTTTATAATATCCTAACAAATAGTCCTTTTCATAAGATTTGTGGCCCAAGGACGGGACGTGAATACAATACATCAGTAAACTTATGCCAAATCTGTATGCTTTCTATAGAGCCCAGTGAGCGTGTTGAACCAACTATGTCACTTCCGGTTTTATTAAAAATTAATTTCTCGTTTGCAAAAACTTTTTTACTTTATTTTAGAGAGGGGATACTTTCTGAATATATATTTCAGATTTATGGAAACCTTGTTGAAAATCGTTGGTCTTCCCCTTTAAATTAGTAACACGCGCTGTTGTGAACTTTGACCCAACCCGTTTTAAAGCGTGTAATTGTCATAAATGTGATTGTAAACAGGGTGAGTCACCACGATCAAGTGGTCGTATTAAATACAGGAAGTTAAAGATCGTATTTTCTATTGAGACACTGTGTATAAAAAGGGTGCTTGGGGGTTAACGGCCTGCTCATAAACTAGGGTAATGAAGACGGACATACGTCATACTATGGGGGAACTTTTGCCCGGGCAGCATCGCTACGGCCTACTCTTATATCGAATTCCAACTGTTATGGGACTTTTACGTGCTCGCTAATGTGTACACGGGACCACGGTTTTTCGTCCCACTGAACGACTAGACAGGTAGCCATGTAAGGCCCTCCGTCGTGCATCACTGACAAGGGGGAACCACGGCGCAAAAATCTGGATGAACTTACTCGGCCAATGCAGTGATCGAACACCTGACCTCCAGGGTTGGTAGCTTCATTTAGCTACGGTAATGCATGCTCCAAAAGCATTTAAGATGTAATCTAATTCATAAACACAAACTAATTTTGTCTATCAAAAAAACAAAATTTTCTTCAAAATAATCTTTCTTAGATACATTCTATTTAAAATGTTCCTGATTATATTTATGCTTATTGTATTTGCAATACCTTAATTCTATTTACAGATATTAAATGGTTGAACACTACAAGCATTCACAATCTTTCTGTTGGAGATAACGCAACAGTTATGTGGAAATATATTACCAATAATTTGGATAAACATATTTCAGTCGTCCGAAGACTTAATTCAACCCAAGATTCCGTAAGTTGTAGTATTTATCATATTTATATTATTCATATTGGTTAATAAGGGGTATGCCAGAGCTAAAACTGCCCGTTGCGGGTCTTTTTTTCCAGCCTTCAAATTTGTAAATTAAATTTTAAAGACAGTTATTCACGTGACAAACCAATAGTCAGACCAATTTTAATTTTGAAACACACTATCCGCCATTTTTACGTTAAA
The DNA here is from genome assembly GCA_963678685.1 of Patella ulyssiponensis. Taxonomy (NCBI): domain Eukaryota; kingdom Metazoa; phylum Mollusca; class Gastropoda; family Patellidae; genus Patella; species Patella ulyssiponensis. Next base: position 7,844,038 of record OY783227.1, on the reverse strand, counting down.
CGATAATATTTATTATTGTGGCAATCGAGAACATGAACTGTCAATTTAGGAATATTCATAATCAAAACTTCAAGCATACATAACTTTGCTCAGAATGAACTTATTTCAATGCATTTTTCAATGTATGCATATTACAGTATCAGTGTTTAATCTTTCAAACTTCATCATTAAACATACATTATGCAAGAGCTAAACCTGTCTATTTCATTGGGCCTGGTATGTTATCTAAATTATTAATTAGAAAAAAATAACTTATTCAGACCATAATCACCCCTTGATGTCAACGCAATCCTGCGATATTTATTGGATTATGATCCGGAAATGGATAAACTGGAATATGTTTTGTATCGAATAGACTTTAGTAATGGTGATCAAGGCAACACGGTCGAAATTTCAATCGCTTAATTCTCGGTTTATAGTGGATCAATCTGACTGAAATTTTCAGCAAATTGCCTTTACATTATCTAGTTTTAAACTATTATAGTGAGAATTGTCAACTTGTCTAATGTATATTTACGTACGAATTGTCCTTACAAAGAATAATTCTATTCGAGGCTACATTTTTAATCATCACTTTCGTCTTTAGCATTAAAATAATACAATTTGATTTCATTGTTACACAGTTTATAGAAATAATTGTAAATCAATTGTTGATTGGATGTCGACTATATTATACCTGTAACTACATACAGGTTGAAGTTCTGGGTAAATTGGAACACGATATCCTCCAGTACAAAAGAAATCACCCAAGAATAGAGATTGGAATAACGGAGAGTGATGATGGTCGTACTGAAGTCTTGATGTTAACAATACATAATACAACTATTGATGACTTGAACTATATTTATAACACGAAAATACAATTTGACCACAACTGTGTCAAATATGGTGAGCCTGTTTCACTTAATGAAGGTAAGACGTTGTTTATTATTAACCATATTTAGTCCATATTTGACATATTTAACGCTGTAGTTTTACGAAATTAAAAAAGTTGTGAATTACCACTGATAGTTTAGAACATCAATGTCGCTTGGTTAGTTGTTTTATCTTGGAATCATTGGGGTTTTTTTTGTGACAATTCGATCGATGATTTATTTTATTTTGTGTCATTCTAGTACCACGGGTTTACAGCAAAATGCCAAAAATGATAGGACGACCAACAGAAGACATTACAATTGAGTGGCAGTATCATTACAGTTATCCAGTAAAGAGCGTTGTATTTAATACAAAAACCAGTGGACAGGTACATGAGAGTGTTATAACCAGTTGCAATTCTATATGCCCACTTTTGTCGTCACTCCTGTCCGTCTGGTCGTCCATCCGTACCTTCACAATTTTTTTGTGGAGCCTGTACAGGTCACAATTTTTATCCGATTTCGACGAAACTTGAAACAGGTTTATCTCCAAAAGACCCCGGTTCCTTTCGATATTGGCATCTATCGGACCGTAACTTCGTGGATTATGACCTCTGATTGTACGCGAAATCACGTTTGTAGCTTGTAGACACCCACGGGATCATAAGTTGTATCCAATTTTGATGAAATTTGATGCGTGTGTATAATCCAAAGTTCCCGGTTCCTTTCGGAATTCGTGCATATTTCGAGGTCACAACTTGTATACGATTTAAAAAACAGTGTTCGAATATATCACCGTTAAACCATAATTAAAGTTTAGTTCGAATTTTGTGAAAGTTAGACTGAATCTGCCGGACAAAATAGCCGGTCCATGTACACAAATAGTGTTAAAGTATGTAATAACAAGGTTGTGAACCATATAGAAGTCACAATTTTATCCGATTTTGATGAAACTTAAAACTTGTGTTTATATCCTAAAGATCTTACGACATTTCGCTCATAATGGACCGTAACTTCATGGATTATGCCACCTGATTGTACGAACGAATAGCGATTTTAGTATGTATTGTCCGATTTATATGAAGCTTAAATTATATGTTTATATCCCACAGATCTCAGTTCATTAGGATGGACCATCTAGAAGTCACAATTTTTGTCCGATTTTGATGAGACTTAAAATATATCTTTATATCCCACAGATCTCAGCCCCTGTCGATACTCACGCATTTCATATCATAACGTCCTGGATTATGGATCCTGATTTACGAAAAATCACGAGTTTTGTTTTAGCTTGTTCTCTTTCAATCTCTTGCAAAATGTGGGCTTATCTTGCCGGGCAACGACTTTTCATAATGTCCAGTCAAATTTAATTTACGAGACTTCTACGTAAAATATTTTATTATTTTTAACATGCAAATGTCATGTCTTGCGGGTTATGGAAAAGGCGCGATTTAAAATGTGCCCAATGAGAACCATACAGTTGTAAACAGCGCCATCTATAACTAACGAATTATGACACCTTTACCACGAAAAAATGTGGGTCCCATTTCATTTTCTTTTGTGGACTATATCTTCCAAAGGTCGATCGCAATTTTACTCAACATTAAAACAGAGATACTAGCTCGACATACAGTGTTCCAATCCCTCTTTAGAGTATGGTACTATGCATACAGATGTTTTGAAAATGGTGATTGGATAGCTGAGACCATTTTATATGGTCGCAACATTTACATCGAAGATCCAGGCATTTAGATACATGAAAAGGTTCCTTGTGATAGATGAATTGAATTTTGCTTTAGTTAGGAGGCGTTTAAGATTAGGTGGCCGTCTTTGCGATTTTATGAATTGGACATTGTCAAATTTCGTTCTGCGGTTGTCGTTTGATGCCAGTGTTGTTGGGATGCCAGGATTGTTGGGATGCCAGGAATGTTATGCTCTTGTACATTGCGTTACAAGGTTTATGGGTGGCGACAAAGGTAATGATATTACCTGAACTGTCATTTGCTTTTGTGATCTTGGATTGAGCCGCTTATTCTTCACATAATTCTTTCATTGTGGTTCCAATCTATGGTTGTATCAGCCGTTTGTCTTCGAGTTTCGCTCATAATATTCCATAACAATGGCGCCCTCTTTATCGCTTTCTTTTATAACGATCGTATCGTTATATTTTACAGAATTTGTGTCGTTGCGGTTTATAGGGATTGGCAACTTGATTAAATCGTCCATGGAATTATCAAACGTCACGTCCTTGTCCCTACTGGGTTTGAAGTGACTTTATTTCCACACAAGATCCTCGCCACGTCTACCCTTAGGCGTAGCTTCCTACTGAAGGCGTTGATATCACACCTTAATTCCTGTATATTAGCTTAAGGCGTAGGTGTGAATTTTAGTCCTTCCTGTAGGTGGTTTATCTCATAATGATTTAGTACTATGATTTTTGAATAAACTGGTTCTGAGAATTGGATATTGTGTGGACATTCCTCGAGTGATGCTGACCTTACTTCTTGTAAGAGGAGGTGGTCGCTGTAGCTGGGTCTGGGATGGTGGTCGGTGCGGTTGGTATTGGGCCGGTTTTGTGCTGACGTGCAATTAAACCATGTCTCATTTTATTTGCTTTTTTGCGAATTATACGCATTTCAATGTACGAATTATACGCATTTCAATGTACTATTTTTTATATTTTCATATATCGTAGAGCCAACAAGTGGGATACTGGAACGGAACCAGATTTTATTCCTATATAGGGGAAGATAAGTTACTGTTTAGTAAGACATCAGTATCATCCGGTCAGGGGTTTAGTATAACGATAACACATACGACTCCTGATGATTTTAATACCACATATGGCTGTAATATTACCTTTAGTGATGGTGTGGCGGGTTATAATGAGACTGAACTAGTATGTGATCAAGGTTTGTAAAATGTGCATTATTATTTAACCAAATCTTGTTCTCTCTAGTGACAGAAATCAACAGATGAACGGAGTCGGCCGTTTATGGTCATAAACGGACAAAGGACGCTGGGTACCAATTGGTTGTTTTTGACGTAATTAAACTTGTTATGGATGTTTATTTTTTAAACTCAGTTGGTAAACAAATACAAACAAATGTGGTTTTACTAAGTGGTATTGCTCTATTGTACTTGTAGGTCCACGATTGGGGACAGGGGTGAACTATCAACATGGCAATTTAGGTGACAACATTATGTTATATTGGGTATATACCTATTGTCCTGAAGCCACTGATATTAGATTTTTCCGCACAAATAATTCTGGAAAATCTGTAAGTACCCTACTAGATAGCTTTAAAGATTAATTCGTATTTGTAACTCGAGCTGGGGATTGTTACTGTCAGTTCTAACAGTAGCATTGAGTGACCCTTAATCTCAACATGTATGTTGCGTATATTGGAATAAGTATCGGGAGACCGGATATTCAAGACATGACAATCAAGGGCTATATACGTGTAGTATATTTTCATTTTATTTAAATGGTAGCCTTAAACGAGCATTTATGCGAGGCGTATTATTTTTAGAAAACATAAACACCAAAACAGGAAGAAACTATTTTCGCATTGCATTTTGTAGTTCCTCATTGGACACTGGATCAAGAATCATGGTTACCAACCAATAGGTAATAATCGTGCAGTGTTTTATCAGAGTACAGTAGAAGGCAAAGAGAAGATAACACTGGTTATATTAAATACGGATGAGAATGATTATAATTCTACCTATACATGTGAAGTCATCTTTGAAGATATAAGTAGGAACTTGACAGCGATTGAATTAATATTAATACCCGATACAGGTCAGTAAAATATAGTTATATTCATACTATAACCTAACTGTCGTATCGATAAAAATATCGCCTGAAAGAAGCCTTGACATTTAGAATTGAGATAGCCCGTAGCACCGTTTATCTGACAAAACGTTACTCATAGCACACTGTATGTCGTATGCCCGTCTTCATTAGCAAAATTTTAAGACGTTAAGCCCCATTTTGTTGCATTTCAAATCGCACTACTATCATGTATCATGTATTTTAGACCATAGTAATACCTTGCCATGTTATTACCAGTCTCTTCGGCACATGTGATTTTTGTTTCCTGTATTATGACTGTAGTATATATTTATCGATTGTACTTGTTTTCTTGGGTCGTTGGTGCTGATGACCGGCCCATATCATTGTAGTTTATATTGATCGATGGTATTATATTTTATTGTATTATTATTGTAGATATAAAGAGTGGGTCGTTGTTTGAGCTCAACCTGGTGCTGATGACCGTGTTGCTCATTTTAGCCGTATTGATTTGTGCCCTTGTAGGACTGGGTATTTATGGTAAGTGCTTGGTAAAACGTGTGCTTTAAACCTTCTTTATAACTAGATGCATTCTTCAATATACATCAATATATATATTCATCAATTTAAATAGATAAGGCACAAGTCCTTCTTTGTTTACGGTAGATAAATCCATAAATATATATAAAAATACGTCCAGGTAAAGTCATGTATGTCAGAATGAAGTACAATGGAGAATTTGTTACATGTACGTGTTTTTACCTGTACGTATTTTGTACCTGTACGTATTTTGTACCTGTACGTATTTGTTATTTATTTATGTTACAATCAGTTTATGTAATCAGTCGTTTCATGTAATGACTAAACAAATGAAGTTGTAAAAATAGAAACAAAATAATGGCAGTTTCCACGATACGGTACGAAAACAGATTGTATCATGAATTATTTTATTACAGAGTATAAACGTAAAGCTAACAGAGTGGTAAATACCAGCAGCAATCCAGCGAATAATATGAGACATTCCTACATTTCACTTAACAGTGTTGTTATATTCCATGCCAACCGTGATTCTACTACAACCAGTGCCGAGTCTACTGCATCTAACGGCACAGATGATGACACAGATGCATATGCTAATCCTTACGATCCAATCAACAGAGCTGGTATTGATACCAGTAAAAACGTTTATATGTCACTACAGAATCCTGGAACAAGTAACAATAACCAGAACGGGGATGTCCAAGAGATAAATGTTGATAGCAATTCGGTAACCAATATAGATCGTGCACAGATAGCCGATCGTGATGATGATGATGATAATGATGACGATGATGATGATACATCGGCACATGATGATGATGATGACGATGATGATGATACATCGGCACATGACTCCAACCCTTACGATGCTCTGAACAAATATACCATGAACAGTGATATACACAGTTATATATGGCTACCACCATGTACCAGATCAGTAGATGACGTAATAATTGTGAAGAAAAGACCCTCTACTATCTAGATTAGATTCTCACATGTAAGGATTCTCAAATTAATTCACATTTTTAGACCATATTTGAATATACATTTGTTTACTTAGTTTTAGCTTTTATTTAATTTATTTAACTTCTAACGTGATAGAGAGTTTATCCGCAATTAAATACAATGCGAAGATCCCATATATAGTAGGGGTCGAACTCCCAGATCCGTGACCAATTTCCGGGGAGGAAGGTTTGACGATTGATTCTGGTAGGGGGGACTGTTCTGAGGATCTGTGCAGTTTGCAACCTCTGGAAAGTGTGGGCAACTTTCAGGAGAAGCAAAAATCCAAGATGGCGGGCGAAATAGCACAGAGACGTATAGTTGGGTGCTAATGTCATCAAACCGTCCTTGTAATATGTCATTTTTATAGTTTTCAGGGTCGCTGAAACCATTAAGATCACTCGCAAGTCAATTTGATGCACCCATATCCCAATATGGCGGAAGTCTGGTGGAGATGGTGGAAAAAACGAAAAATAATGTTATATATTCTAGTAAGGCAAATATCAGTTCTTTTTATGTATGTTACACAAAACACTACAGCTAAGGAAGACACGATACGATATTTATTAGACAAATAACTTAAAACTTAAAAATAGCATTAACTTTTTATAAAGCCTGTTGGAACATCTTAAAAATGTGTTTCTGATAAAATTGGTTATAGCTCGGTAAGAGAAGGTGTTAGAAACACTTCGTAGATATATGTATGGTCGTATTGGTTCATTCTCTTTGTCCCTGGGAATCAAATATCATAATTTCATAAGAATAATGAATATCATTAACTTCAAAAATGTATTTGTTTTGGAAGCTAAACAATACAGTTTGTGCCAAAATGGCATTACTTCCGGTGATAATGAAAATGTTAAATTAGTGTTATGAAACTTGTATTAAAATCGAATTACATTTCACACCTTTACAGACCAACTAAACAAGTTAGAAACTAATTATTGGTATCTTGATGATCGTATGGGTCCATTCTATTTGTTGATTGGAATCACACACCATGGTTGAACATAGATTGTCTTCGTATGAATTAGTGCTACAAGTTTATGACAGTTACAAAGAAATATTTAAGGGAACTAAATCGCTAACATTTGGGACCTAGAAATTGACACAAGTGGGTCGCAACGCATATAATACTGTAATATGAATATATATAAACTGATTTACATTCAATGTTTTCCGTTTTTACCTTAATTTCAAATCAGTTTTGTTCGGCGAAATAAGCCAGCAATTCAAAAATCGAATGCAAATTTCTAGCGTCTGGTTATTCCAGTCTACATACGATGTTTGATTTGGTGCAATGTGACTAGCCTCGTCACCCGAGTCTCTTGCTAGAACTGGGGCTGAAAGGCATTATGGTACACGATTCGTGTACCACTCATAATTAATTTATTTTGTCTAAAATATTTGATATCAAAAACCCATCTTTTCCCGGTAAGATCACATCATCATCTGATTTAAATTGACAAATAATTTGTGTTTTCGATGTTTAAGATTTTGGATGATATTGAGTTAGAGACTTAGCTACTTTAACATATGAAAAGCCTGAATGCATTTTAAATAGCTCAATTTTACTCCTTTTATCGCCCTTAATTCAATATGACGCAAATACAAAACCGAAATTACATATTTGTAAAAATACTTTTGAAAATTTTAGTTGGGGCACAATTGCGTCACTTCCCGTGCCAATAGAAACATATATCGGTAATACAAAAAAAATGAGAACCATGTAGCATATATATAGACTTTATTTTACACAAATCAGGCAATAAATAATTAACTTAGAATCAATAAATTTAATAAGCCCATGGCGGCTAAAGATTATTATCGCGACAAAAATTGTTCACATTTTTGCATAGATAAAATCCCATAGACAAGTCATCCTCCATAAAATGGTTTTTTCTCAATATTTGGCAGCTAATATCTGGGAAGATTCGTCAAAGATCAAAAATTTAAAGTGCCGTAGTTGTGTGCCCTGTTTACGGTTATGTCAATCGGTTTCAAATGTTAATATTACGGCAGACATTTTAACATTTCGATTTGCCGCAGAACGTTTAAAATAGCTTTAATCTGTAAGTCAAACAAACTTTTCTAGTAAAACTGAAGACATCCGACAAGTAGTTTCCGAGATATGACCAAAGTGAATTAAAAAAATAATGAGATTAAATTCGCCAATCATCGACATCGTTGATATCACATCATCTCAATATGGCTGCCATTTTGTACAACTCACGTGATCGACAAGTCACGTGATCAATATAATTACTCACAAAGTGGCGTACGCTCTTGAGACGATCGCTACGTTTGCCCATTCATTATCGGCCGTAAAAAATCGCTGGCGAATTTCAATCGCCGCAATCCCTCGGAAAAATACGCTCGTCTGTCCAAGGCATAATGGAACTGGAATATACAAGTCACAATTCTGTGGAACACAATTACTAATGATTAATAAGCGACGTTTCGACAAGGCTTCTCTAGTCTTTATCAAGTCTTTAACATTGCTGTGGAGCGTGAAACCCTAATTAATTACACTCTTATGTGAGTAATCTACGGATGAATAATAGTCATTCGTTTGATGTTGATACAAATATGTTTTTCAAACTTTATATCTAAAACTATAAAGTATTTGATCTGTAAAATAAACAACGAATGGCGAATATGATGTAAAGACGTGTGTGTGTGCGTGTGGGTGCGTGGGTGTGTGTGTGAGAGAAAGAGAGGGAGATAGAGAGAGGGAGAGAGGGGTGGGGTTTAACGTCCACTCAACACAAACTAGGTCATTTCGGGAAAAACACATTGTTTAATTTTATTTTAATAATTCGCTTGCATGTAGGGGTCTTTAGCAGTGGGAGGAAACCGGAGTACCCGGATAAAACCCACGAGGTTGGACAGGCGACCCTATCTCCTTGTCACTCCTTAATTTTATGTTTATTTTTTTTTTTTGGGGGGGGGGTCAAATTATCACATATTAATCATAATCTTGATTGTAAATTTGAAATGAAACCGCTTTAATGTAAGATTATTCGAATATTTCAGGATAGTTAAAGATGCCTATCATGTGTGATTTGATGATGTATTTGTACTGAAACATACTAATTAGTTAGCCATCAAAATATAACTTCAAATCACTTTCAACGGTTGGCAACTACCCCAATCGATCAAAATTAATATTTTCACCTGTTTGCAACACTGGTCACATGCTAAACTTTGATGTATTTTCCCGGATTTGCAAGTTCACCGTAACCTGAATTCTCCGGCAATGTACGATTCGTCGACACTCATAACTTAATTCATTTTAAAGTATGCATTCTCCGAGAAAAATACTACTAAATATCTTTACACTAAACGAACAAAGACGTGAGCCAACGTTGATCTTTTCACTAAAAGAAAATGAAAGGTATTTATGTTAATTTGTTAGGCGAACGACCTTTGGGTCACACAGAGCGGTATACTGAATAAAAACAAGCCATCCGTCCATATGGGTCCCTTTTTCAAGGGTCTGTGTATTAATAGTCCTATATCACTATGGGATGCTCGATTCACAGTCCAGAACGTCCCGAATTGACAGAATTACAATCGAGTGACGCGGAATTCAGTCCTGTCACAGTTCTGCCAGCTGAGGTGGAGTGAGTAGAATCGTGACGTATTCCTTGGTAAAAAATATGTTTCAGCTGTTATGATTGGTTGCGATATTTTTTATACAGTCGACACATGCGCTGTACTCCGAAATTCTCCTTTTCACTCGATTGACACCAGTTTTGGAATTTAATTCCGGAACTGTGAATCGAGCATCCCCTATAACTACCAACCAGTTTAATGAAGACATACATACGCTATATATAGCATACTATGGGGTAAACTACTGAGTCTCAGGGTTACCTCCTTTAAATCGTAACTACTGTTTAAAATGCGATAAGAAATTATACAGTAGTCAGACTTCACTGAAAAAGGGTACGCATCCTTTTTTTTTAAATAAAAACCCAATAAATCATACACTGAATACAAGAATGAAGCCATGTTAATCGTGCGAAAGGGCTTGACGGATGTCGTCAACCGAACGCAAAACTTCTAAACACTAAGGGTGATAATCCGGTTGCAACTAACAATATTGTAATAAAACTAGATTAGTGAGATATGTTGTATTATACAAAATAATAACAGATATAACGTATTAAAATAAAAATATTATAATAATTACAAATATGTCCAACATGAGGAATTCATTTGTTTTGTGTGGCTCTTGCATTATATATCACATTTGTTAACACACATTTTCATCTTGAATCGAGCGCCCCAACCAGAATCTGAACAATGTCATGTTCTTTTAGCAGTGAAGCACTTTTTAATTTAATGCAAGTATTTCAATAGCGTTAGATCAAAACACCCTAGTTACCATCTAATATAGATGTAATTTACAATCTAATATGGAAGTTATTTACCATCTATATATAAACCATCTAATATAGAATTTATTTACCATCTAATATAGAATTGATTTACCATCTAATATAGAATTTATTTGCCATCTAATATAGAATTTATTTGCCATCTAATATAGAATTAATTTGCTATCTAATATAAAATTTATTTGCACAACCGGATCTATATTGTAAAGTGTTAGATATTTTTAAAGATAATTTTAAGTATAAATATCTGATTTTCTATACTTCAAATATATATGCAGCGCGTTTGTGATATTTGTTTTTAATTATATTTTCTGTGAGATTTTATTCTATTTATGTATATAAATTATATTGTAATTATTTGTTCTGGTTTGTCTGGTGACAACAGCATAAGTGTAGTCCAATACATTCACAACCCAATGAAATACAATAATTCATTCTAAGGGGCAACAATAAAACAATAATAGATAAAACAATAATACATGGAATATATAAATTGGTATTTCACCATTTCAAAATACAGATATTCTGCATCTACATGTATATTTCTCTTAAAGTCTCGACCATACCATTAAACCACATTTAAAATTGTCGAATATAAATACTATAATACAAAGCATATAATTATAATAGTATTAAAATAATCAAACCTAACAGATTAAAATAATACAAGTCTGTAATCCTAATGATAGATTATTAGTGCAAAAAAATGTATTGAGAGTGATAAAATTAATGATGCTGCTTAAAGAGAATGTTGCTGTTTTAACATTCAGGATAAATCGTCATTGATCTCGTCGTGATTCATAGTTTATACAATTTGGATACCATTTCATGTTGTACTTAAATTTGTTTAAACAATCTGGCAATGGTATCGTCATGAAGTCTTTAATTTAGACGGGTGTTGTTTCTTGTTGCAGGAGTTTATCTGTGTCTTTGGGTTCTTCTTCGACATTTACATCTAAAACCATACAAACATACCCAACGGTGAATCCAGTGGTAACATTTGTTTATTTTAAATATTTTTTCCTGAGTTTAACTCTCAGTTCTATATGTTTCAGTCAACCATAATCAAATCATGGTTCAACGACGTGTCGATAAAGGGCTTTACTATTAGCATTTCATCTTGTATATTTAGGCGCCTTTATTTTGAATTTAAGGATATCTTAGAAAGGTAATTAAATGTATTGTCTAAACGCGAATGTTAAAAATATATGAAAGTAATACCTTTGTCTAGTTTATCTGCTACCTGACCAAGACCAACTCTTCTAAATAAATCTATTATTGTTAATAGGACATCTTTACCACGGTAGCTCAACAAATCAAACAGTTCCCTAGCACCTTCCTTGCTGTTACCGTTGGTAAATATCTCACGGTCGTCTTTATCTATTATCTCCATTCTCAACAGCTTTTCTGTTATCTCTGGTAACTTATCTTTCATATTCTCGACCAAGAATGTTTTATTATTTTCCCATATCACCTGGTGCCGTTTATCCATCTGTTCGAATTGCGACAAATCTGAAAACCAAAGAATGTATGTAAAGCACTGATCAAAACCGAACCCTATAAGAAATATTTAAGATATTTTGGGTATACAACCTAGAATTAGGGACTGGTGTGGATAACACGACGTTTAAACAAATCTATAATCAATTATGTATATTATTATTTATTAAGTGCAGTATTTAATTTGGTGAGTAATAACATCAATATCTCGACTTTGTATAAATAATATATTATATGTTTTCTGGAATACTATGATATTATATTGCCTGTAGCGTATAATTGATAACTGATAACGTTGACCATGACGAACAGAACGCCCGCTCTAGATCTATAACATGATACAACCGGCGGAGAAGAAAAGTGGGACGTTAAACCCTATTTCATGTCTTTATTAGATGTCAACCCACAATCAGTTTTACTTAAGGTCAGTAGCAGTGAGAGGAAACCGGAGGAGACGATGTTGATTAGGAGTTTAACCCTACCACCCATTTATATAACTTCTACGCTCTTTACCGGTACAACAGACATGATGAAATGTTTTCAGAATAAAAATAAAATACCTGATTCCAATTTGTTGGCTACTTCTTTCAGATCACAAGCATTCATCACTTGTATTATATGTGGTAGTGAATCCTTGCAACGAAATCTTAGCCGGTTTACCAGTTCAGCTGATCGTTCTTCACGTGTGCCTTTTTGAAGGTCGACTTTATCCTTGTCGACTAGAATATTTTCAGCATGCAACTTAGCTATTAACTGAGAAATATTCTTTTCAACACTTCTTATTATGCTTTTCCGATTATCTTCCCATATTTTATAGTGAGAATAATGCCGTCGTTCAAATCTGGAAAGATCTGTAATAATGATAAACACAACATTACAAAACAAATTACCAAATACAGGTTTTATTACTAGCTAATGTTTTCAGTTTCGTAGAACTTCCTCTGGTCATATCCATTGCGTTACGACTCCCCATGCTCACACGCGACTATACATACAAAACACTCTGCAAGTCGGAAAATGTATTTAAAATTGATTAATGACTGATTAATGATCGCATTTATATTTAGGATATCTAAGCCGTGTACACTATAAATAACCCCTTGTATATCTCCCGCGAAACACCCGTATTTCAAATACCAGTCTATTTCAAAACTTAAGACCTCTTGTTTCTAATTTATAAATGTTTATAAAAGTGCAACCTCTATGTACATACAAAGGGTGAAACTTTGGTTTTATCGTGGGGCTGTGTATGAGAACGATTAATGACATATGCAATTCTAAATCAGCATTCCTCATCATATCCGTCTCTGAACAGCATCAGCGTGTGATATTCTTGACTGATAATTCATGCGTAATTTTTGGTGATGTACGATCACCCTGATACCTGGTCAGAATGGGTTTATACTGAATAACAGTGTGAAATACTTATAATATACATTACCTGATTTTAATTTTTCGGCTATTGACGTCATGTGTTCCTCTAACACCACGATTATGGTTGAAAGAACATTTTTCCCTCGGTCGCCCAACATTTCCACCAGTTTTGCCGACCCGCCAGACTTGTTATCTTTTTCAGCTCTCTCAATTGTCATCAAATCATAATCGTCCAGTATATTATAGTTTCTAAATTGTTCTTTTAAGGTGTTCAAGTTTGGTTGAAAAACTTCTCGCAGATAAACATTATTCACTTGCCATACCTGATAATGCCAGTAATCCATTCTTTCGAAACGGGATAGATCTGAAAAAGTAATAAAGCATACTATGTTTTTAAACTAGGGTTGGGCTAGGGCTAACCCTAACCCTAGTTAGAACATGGGTTTTGCCCACCCCAACAAATTGTCAGTTGTCGGGGCAATTATGCAGAAACTTAATTTACTAATGAACATATCGGTTTAGTTTTATTAAATTCGAATAAATATTTTTTTATTTCGTGTAAAGGAATAAGCTATTTAAATATGAATTTTTTTTTTACAGATTTATTCTCTTAAAGAAATATTCCTTGAAAGAAAGAATAGTTCGTTGAAGCGAAATAATATTGCAATAAAGCAAAATGATACATAATTGAAAATAAATTAGCATTTAAACGACATAATTATATACCAGTAATCATTAACGTAGCATTAACACTGCGCACCATTTCATTTTATTGCAAGCAATAACTGATTCATTACAAACGTATGATATACATACCTGATTCAAGTTTTTGTGCAACCGTTATAAATCCACCAGATCGAAGAGCTTCTATAATATTTGGTAAAACATCTTCCCCTCGTTCACTTAAAATATCTACCAATTTAATAGCACCTGCTCGTCTACTGATGTGTTGATGTAATTCTATCTCTTGTAAATCAACATTGTCTAGTATTTGTCTTTCCAGTAATTTTTGAATTACATTTGTCAGAATGAACTGTGTGTTTTTCACTACAAAGGTACCATTTTCTTGCCACACCCGGTAGTGATCCTCTTTCATTCGTCCGATACGGGATAAATCTAAAAGCAAGAAAAACATTTTGTTACATTTTAGTCCATTGTTAAGTGTTGTACTATTTATATGCAAGAGTGTCAGTTAACATTTTCCACCGAAATGTTTTAGCAGTATCTTATGTAAGTTTTGATGAAGTGTCCAAATATTCATATGACTATTTATAAACTTGTCGACACCATTGCGACGTTTCAATTTTTTACGGAGCCCCATAACTGCACGATTCTACTCTTATGTAGATTTTTCGTAGATGATTCCACTCTTGTATAATCATTTCGTTTAAAGCGGCAATTTCATATTTTTAAGTTATATTTTTAAAATATATTAAAATAAAGCCTTAAAAAAGATGGTATCTATAAACAGTCCAACCTCGTTAAATGATAATTCTTTAAGTCACTATTGCCAGTTGAGAAATTGGCAAAAATATCCCTTTCAACATTAAATTCAAACGTTTGAAGATAGCTATTGCATGGGGGGAATGGGAAAACAAGGAGGTAATTGTGTTATTATTTCCGATGTGAAAGATGTTTCAGTGTGGAAAATAATGCCTATGATTGTATAACAGTGAGTTGACAACCTATTGAGCAAAAGACATAGAAATAAATATGTTTTGACTTTCTTGGAAAATATGAAATTCCCGCTTTAAACGAAATACTAATTCGTTATAACGAAATACTAATACGTCATAACGACTTAATAATACGTTTTTAAACGAAATCGTAATTCGTTAATACGAATCAATATTTCGTTTATACGACAAAATTATATGAAAGTCAAATTATGCACAAAATCATTATAAAAGAGTGGAATCGTGCACTTTATAGGTTCCGTATTTTTTAGCCGTTTTCTTTGATACCCGGTACCCGAAATCCAGATTTAGATTCATAACGTTCATATTTCATTATGTGATCTTGGTTTATAATTAGCATGCAGACTTACCAGTTTCTAGTTTCTTTGTTACGTCACGAAACTCATCTTGTGTCATCGACTTAAGTACCTTAATAATATCCAGAAGGACATCTTCACCACGTACATAGAGAATCTTTACAAGTATACACACACCATTCCATCCGCTTATCTTTTTTCCTTGATCAATGTCACTTTCATCATTGGCATTAATGATATTTTTTTCCACCAGTTTAGTTGTTAAAGTATCAATTTTCTCTCTGGCAGCTATCATGAATTCTTTTTCATTTCTCGCCCATACCATATAGTGCGTGTGTTTCATTGATGTGATTTTGGATGTACCTTAAAGATACATTATGAGAGATTAGATAACGAGTTGGCAGGTAATTTCCTGACAATTTCAATCAAATTAATTCACTTTGAACCGATAACTTAGCAAGTGAAATTTTCGGAAAACCTTCACCATCATATCTAATGTCGTACGGTAAAACGCATAGTCTCAATAATCCATTTAATGATTAAATCGGGAAGGAAAATTATGCAGTAAATCGGATCATATTCCACCAACGATCACAGGCTAGCGATGCGATCGAGAGTTGACAATGACCTGGATATGTTTGTGAATGTCTAATTAATAAGTTCGATAACATGTCCGGCCTACATTGGGTGAATATTAAAAAAATCAAATTATATTATTTTTCATGTCCCTTATCAGCCACCGTAGTTCTCACTATAATTGTTAGAAAAAAATAATGAAAAGGGAATATTTAAACATAGCATTTAATTCTAACTAGCATTGAACTAACCCATTGCTATTTTACCAAGCTTTATAAAGAATTGCAAAAACAGACATGTCCAATCATTAAATTTTACATGTCCCTTATTTGTGTCTAGGAATCAGCATCAATACATTTAAATCGGGTTTGCATATTATTAATTCATGACTATTTAAAAAAATAATTTAGAAAAAGATTGTATGTTGTGTAGTTACCTGATTTTGGTTTCACTACTTTAGGTATTCCACAAACTTCTAATGTTTTGTTTATTTCTGGCAATATATTCTGTCCTCGCTGACTTAAAATGTTTAAAAGTTTGATTGCTCCTGTCCGTTTACCTACAGCCCTGTGTATATCAAAGTCTTTCATATCTATGTCATCAATAATCTCTCTTTCTAAAAGATCCTTTGTTATTTTTGGAAGGGCGTCCATAACATTTGAAACCAGCGATGGGTAATTTTCAGTCCATAGTGTGTAGTCTTCATCTTTCATTCTTTCACCTTTAGACAAGTCTAGCGAAAAGATACAAATAAAAACAATTAAGATTGTATTACTGAGTCCACAGACTTTAAACTCATGCATTTATTTCTCGAAAGTGATAAATACCTTGCCTTGGAAATAATACACAAACCTGTTTCCAGTTCGACTGCAATGTCTTGCAGTTCATCAAACTCCTTGAAGGTGTTTACTATTGTAGACATAGCATGTTCTCCACGTTCCGTTACTATATCTATAAGTTTATTTGCATCGTTAAATGGGTCGTCCTTGGTTAAGTCTGTAAGACTATCAACACTGACAAGTTTTGTTTGTATCAGTCCAGTTTTTACTTCACTAAAATGATCTATACCTGACTGATGTATCGCATCACTGTTTTTCCTCAATACTTTATAATCTAGGTACTTTATATAGCCCGATGACAAGCAATCTTTAAACAACAAAAAAAAAACCGACTTCATTATTAGCAAATTTATAAATGATCAATTAGAAATTATTTGACAGGAAGATGATAGCTTATCATTTGAATACAAAACCATAGATTTTATTACTAAAATCTGTGAAAAAAAAATATACTTCCACACATCCTCTGTATATAATGTGTGTATTTAAAAATGAAAACAGAATCATGACAGTGTTGGCATTCTGGTTTAGGCTCACGTTTCAAGATGCAAATATGTATTCGAAAAGTATGACATATACTAGAACGACACAAAACTACTGCATCTCTCCTGTTGGTTCGGTAGGAGTTTGGACAATCTCCTAATAAGGAGGACTTAATGTGATGAACTTAATAGAATGATTTATCGGCGATTTACAATCTTTATATGGTAATAAAAACGGTGATATAGATGGGCGTGGGTCTAAAGCAGCTTTGGCAGCAAAATCTGCTTGATCATCCCCGTTATATCAACGTGACGGGTGAACCAGCAAAAGACGATAAAATTTATTACCAATGAGTGCTCAAGCTCTTTATTGTCAATTGCTTGAAGCGACGACGGGGAATCAGTAAAGATGAGATATGATTTAAAGAGGAAGAGGGTTAAATGAACTCCGAACCTAACAAATGGCCTGGAGATGTTGAAGATGTTTGTGGAAGACGCAACGATATAGTCTCAGATGGCGTCACAATAGCCGAAGCTACTCGGTCAGCATCTTTAGAACCATCTGTGTAAATAGGAGTGTAATCACCCTACTTAGACCTTAACTATCTAAGGAGAGATTTCAGAGCTCTAATATTTTTCAATGTAAGATAATGGTGAAATATTATTCACAGAACATATCCTCGTTAGAATATAAATTTATATCGATTTAAGAAAGAAAACGTCTAGAAATGGTGACGTTTTTGATTGCCATTAAGTTAATCAAAATACCAGAAATTATCATCAGATTTCAAACAATTTAACGGCACTACCAATATAATCCGATACTCGATATTTTTCCAAGGGCTCTATGTTTGTATGCAGATATTTCAAAAAACTGAAAACCAGGACTAGTGTAATGCCTGTGAGATTAATGGCCTATACATCTGCACAACGTTTGGTAGATGTGTCAGTTACATTCTTTTCCATTAACATGACAACATGTAATGCACCCCTTACTCGATATAAAATACTCACATATAAAACTCATTATAGTTACAGCTACCATAACAGCCACAGCAAACCCTAGATATCTTGAGTGAAATTCTCGTATGGACCGTTCAACAACAGGGGGGTCTTTCTCTGAAACAGTAACGGGGAACTATTTTAGGTTGTAGACATTTGTGAAAAAAGTAGGTTGAATGCCCGACATGAAGAAATAATATTTGTAAATGTAAGTTTACTACCAAAACATCACGGATGGGTTCGATTGTGGACAAAATTGGACAGTGAATTTTCGTGTAAACTACCTCTGCCTCGTTCTACATTATTAGTGTATGTATAAAGGTTTTAGGAGCCTCTATGGTTCCGTGGACCGAAACGTCGTGGGTTATATGTAGCCTTATTGGACGGATGTGTAATCTAAACTACATACTGACCAGATCCGACGTGTAAATCCACCCCTGCTACACATGATTGGTCGGATGTGTAAGCTGAACCACAAGCTGACCAGATCACACGTGTCAGACAATCCCTGCTACTAATACGACTTGCAATATTAAATATTGGACTGCGCGTGTGGCAACCAAATCGCATAATATGTAGCACAGAAAATACCTTTTATGCCAAGCAGGATATAGAGTTTACAAGCATGAGTCTACATAAAACCCAAAGATAAACTGTCTGTTACCACACCTTGCTAGCTCTTTAGAGAAGCTACTTCTGGAAACGTAAAATTATATTCTCCTAAAAAATGGAGAAGGTTTCGTGGATCGCCGTTTTGTCTTTGTGAATAGGGAGCATGTCTTTTTGAAAAGGCACCAACTCGACCTCTAAAGCTCCCACCACACCAAAGCAAGATCCAACGCGGTTTAAATATTTTGAGTCGTGTTATAAACCTGGAGAAGGTCTTCCGGGATAGCGAAGGTCGCCGCCAGGTCTTGATGTATCGGTGACATTAAAAAGGCATCAACTTGACATCCAATTCGTACACGACCAACTCGCTCCATCCCAAATCCATCAAGGCCTTGATATAACCAACACGACAATCTATTTTCAGTCAAGCTACGACCTCAGAGCAGAAGTGTATAAACTGATCAGACATAGGCTTGCAGCTTTATATCGTCTCATATCAAGAGTGAACATCTGCGGTCATGTTTAGAGCGCGTTTGTTCGTATCGACATCGTGCAGCTACCAAACCTATGAATCCAGGAGACCGTTTGAAGTAATTTCATCAAGTTTTCATTTTTACCGCAATTATAGACGACCTGCTAGAAATTGAGTCTCCTTGAGTCGCCAAACCTTTTAGATCTAAACGACATCGAGCTTTGGCCTGAGGGGATATTTCATTGGTAAAGGCTAATACGCCTCCAGCAGAGTTTTCTTCAATATGTATTAACGACTTGATAGCTCTGTTTAAAGATGTGCATGGCTTCATATCTGGTAACTACGACTATAGGTTGAATACATATAGAGGCACTGGTTTGGTTTTGAAAAACAAATAAAAAAGGAAACGACAGTCTCTGTATCGTGTACACATATGGTTTATTTTAGTATATCAAAACATCATCTTTCTCCGTAGTATTACGTCATGTAAAACTTGTTGATGATATCTGAACCTATATCAGGTAGAGGCCATAATGTGTATTAAGTTTCTGGTCCCTCCAAGTGAATACAATTGTTGTCCGATGTAGATGAAATAAACTTTAAAACAATATATTTGGTGCACATCGGACCGTAACTTTCGGGGATTTTTTTTTCGACCTTTCACGCAAAAATCTGTAATAAACAATGATGCATTGGGAACATCAAGCCATCTCAAGCCGTCCGCCAATAACAAATTGTGTCGAATAATTGCATTTCGCGGCCTTCTTTTCCGAAAACATTTTGAACGAGATAGGTTACAATTTTAATACTGTCAAATTATATACAATACTGTAACTAACCGTAAAGCTTTATCCCATGAATCGAACTGGATTTACCGTCTGTAAAGGTAATTTTACAGACATAGGTAAAGTTATAATCTCCTGGGGTTGTTTTGCGTAAAGACAGAGTTATCTTTCCTTTGATACCATCGAGCTTAGTTTTATTAAATTCCAGCCGATCTATTACATCCGATGACTTTGATGAAAACGTAGTCTGGTTCCAACTACCAACTGACACTTCATCCGACTGTTAAAAAAAAAATGATAAATTTCGTCCGTTGGCTTAATGGGGAGTATCGCCATCCGAGAGGATAGAAATTATGATTGTTAATTTTTCCAAATCAAAATCAACTGTTTGTGTAGATTTCGATGTTCGTTGCTGATCATGCATTTGTGGGGTAATGTGCGAGATGAGATGGGGAGAGTAGCAAATTTCTAAAACTGAACTTGGTATATGTTGGTGACAAAATTGCCCGTGTAGTATTTCATTCTATATGCTTGTTGGGTCGCCAGACTCATGTTCAGATTCATCCCACGGTTGATCAAATATCACGGCCACACTCCGAAACTTCACTCCCCGAAAACAGTCACAGAACTGGGTGTTCTGCTCCGATTAGTCTTTTCAGTCAGTTAGATATTAAATGATCATTCCCTTGGATTCCACTGCACTTGACGACAGAACCCTTATATAATTACTCTCTGGTGAAATGAACTGTCGCTATAAAATGAGAAGAATTTTCCTAAGCAACAGTATTCAGTAAAAATGGGGTTAGGCCTTAACACAATCAATACACATGTGGTTAGGAGAATTCTAATATATTGCTATTGTAAGGCCCGCGTGCACGAATGTATGTTTACGTTCTGGCGTATAAACACTGGTTCTCTTACACAATACACAACCTTTATTGCTTCAATTTCGGGATGCAAATGACAGATTATTTGAACATGGTGTTATTATAAAATTGCGTCGACTACACGTAAAACAGTGTCGCGCTTCATGGTGTTATTCCTCAATCTTTGATTCAGAGATTTTTTGTACACATGGAAATATACGTACATGTAAAGTGGGCCTTAGACTGAAAACCGTAGTAATATGTCTACCTTTGTATTTGTGTTATAACGAGTAAACATAATTGTGTCCACTGGCAAGCCATACTCATAATACCATACAAACTGAATATCTTCTTTGGCCCGACTTCTAATTTCAGTGGCGTCGCTATAGATTAATGGTGCTAAAATCAAGCAAGGAGATTACAATATCTTTGATACATGTACATTGGTTTTTAAATCAGTATATCATTTTCATAATGGACAAGAAAACGTTCAATTAGGCCAGGACGATTTACCCAAATACCACACCGAATTGAGTAAAATTCAAAAGCTAATATCCCTGTTCAGAGTCAATCAATTTGACTGACATTTTAAGCAAATTCCCTTTACATTTTCTAGTTTGTTTTTTTTTATCTAATCGCCCATAATTCCTTTTAATGGGAGTCATCAATATATTTTGTGATGGATGCTAACATTATTAAATCTTACTTTGGTGAAGCTCGATATAATCTGAAATTGTCTGCGCATCGATAAAGGTAATACGGCATAAGTAGTTACAATCAAAGTCTTCCAGTGTTGTATTGAGTAATTCTAATGTTATCTGCCCTTCTATTCCATTTGGTAAGTTGGTTTCGATTTGGTTAAACACCAGTCTGTTTCCATTAACACCTTTGTTAGGAAGGAACTTATCTTCGTGCCAGTGCCCCATTGCCATAATCTAAAATATACATACAACATTGTTTACATCACTTTTGACAGTTTACATTACAATTTACATAATTATTCACAAGACACACGCGGTTTATGTGTTATTTTACACGATTCACACAAATCATAATTTTGAAAAATGGCAAGTGCACATCACAATTAGCACCCAGGACGTAGCACATAAATAAGAGAGTGAAATGGGGTTTAATGTCCACTCGACACAAACTACGTCATTTCGGGACGAACATAATATGGTCAATTGTGTTTTTATAATTCGGTTGTGTGTAGGTTTTTTTTAGCAGTGGGAGGAAACCGGGGGATCTGGACAAAGCCCACGAGGTTGAACAGGCAACCCTATTTCTTATTACGTATCGAACCCACGCTAATTGGCCCAATGACAGAACTTATGATACAGCGCGCACGTGCAAACTATTGGGTCATCCACCCCAGCCATATAAATAAGTGCATATGTGTTAACGACATTATCTCCACATTATATTTAAGGCGTATTTCCATTTTTAAATAATTTTCTGGAGAATTAACTTGCGTTTAACACTATATAAAATTATTAATTATAACCTCTTTGTTGTGTTTGTCGTGACGAGTTATTATGATGGTATCTATTCCATATTTATATTCATAATACCATACAAATCTAATATCTTCTCCCAGCCGACCTTCAATTTCACCCACTTCACTATATATTGATGGTCCTAAATAAGAATGATAGTTTCACTATTGTCTCGAAATAATCACCAGCGGTTTGGCACAATATAGCCCAGTTGGTGTTGACGTGCCATAAATCCACAATTTCAATTCAGATTATTTATATTGTATGTCGTAAATTATATTCTTTCATTGTATAAGAACTATATTATAATTATCACTATATATAGTAGATCCAGAATTATATTATAACCATTGCAAGTTCTCAATAAGAATGGTATTATCATTAAATAAGAATGATTTTAGCATTTGTTTTAAAGGGAATGCACTTATTTTTAGTTGTGTATAAATAGGGTATACTTGATATTAAAAAGGCTGACATCAAGCAGATTGGCATGTGAACTTTATATCCTAGTGAAAAGTATCACTTACTTTGTGCCCTCAATTCAATTCCCCTCATACTGTTAAATGCTACTCCGCAGAAAATTTTACAATTGTAGATTACATCGAAATCTGCATCGATTGGTTTGATCAATGTCAGCCTAATTATCTCCCCTGATATGTTTCCAAGGGAAAGTTTATTAAATTGTAATACAGTAGCTTGTCTGGGAGTCTGTTTAAATGCTCCACCCTTTGTCCATTGGGCTATTTCTCGGTTCTGAAATTAAATGTGGTTTATAGTGTAGCCGACTGAACTTTGCGTCATCATATAACGAGACTAGAACTATTTGAGCTGACAAATTTATTTTGTTGGTGAGCCATGGGGGTGTGGTGAAACTAGTCAACGTTCTTTTTATAGCCCCGACTCACCGTTTATGCATGAAAATGCTGACTGTTATTAACATTCTCCTATTTTTTTGAAAAGGATGGAATCTTTATTAACAGGAACACTGTGTCCAAAAACACTGTGTCCATCAATGTATATAATATTGCATGTAATATACCTGTCCCGTTATTTTGTTGAATTGGTAGAATATGATTTTGTTTGCCAACTTGAGACTCTCGTATTTCCACAGCAACGTTACATTTTTGCTAATAGTAGACGTAATTCGATTGTCTGTAGATATCCATTGAAATTCAATGTCTACAAACAAGAAAGGTATTTGTTTAAATTTAATTTGTACTAATTTATACATATCGATATAATTAATATTCCTTGATATTTGTTTCCATTTCATATACTAAAGACGACGTTGTGTCTGCAGCACTATAGCGTATAACCTGCGTATAACCTGCCAAAAACATTTTACCTCATGTCATTTGAAAATTTTATTTGTGATACACAACAACCCACCTTCTTGCAAACTAACTGGTTTGTGAAATATGACACAGGTATCACTGTATTTCAATTCTATATGGTATGCATATTTCAAATCTTCCTCATCTACATTACGTAAGTTAAATACAGCTTTTGTTGAGTTATTGGTAATTAAACGAAGGTCCATTCTGTCATCCTCCCATCGTTCTGTTTCACTGACACCCTCCCACTTAACAAGACCCTGTATAATGAATGAAAACAGAAACATTAATTTTATTCGTGGCCCTGTGGTTTATATGACGTAGCACATTATCCTCAAAGCACATTGTGTGATGTTTGCCAGTCGTCAAAAGCCCCGTCAATGCAGAAGTGTAGGCCTTAAACAACATTTGGTTTGTTCATGTTCGAATAGCGCGAAGCCTGTTGAAAATTTCTGATACTCCAAGTTGTTTTACAGATTAGTAATTGATCCGTGTTTGTGTTAGCCCATCTACCTAAGATTGTCAGCTGGGGCTGATATATCAGATGTAAGTCAAATAGGTAAAGTCGCTTACAGACGCGGCCCACCCCCATAGAAAGCATACGGCCCACTTGGTATCAATGTTATTTAACTGAAAAATATATAAACATGCGCCATTTTGGTTTAAAATTTTTATTTATGACTTCATAATGCGATAAAATTTTATGGTGATCTACTAACCCGTCGGGTGCCATCCTCGTTGGATTTTCTATATAAAAAGATATATTGAAACACAGCGTTGGACACCCATTCCCATTGCATCGTTATATCATTTGCCACACGAACCTTCATAGTCGTCATATTACTCTTCCACTGGAAATCTATTAAAAGATATGTGAACTTTATATTTTAGAACACGGCGGGATATTATTCCGAAAGTTAAGAGAGGGGGGAGAGAGAGAGGGAGAGAGAGATAGAGAGATGGGGTTTAACGTCCACTCGACCCAAACTATGTCATTACGGGACTAATCCAAAGTTAAGACTGTCTACCATAACTTACCAGCCTTAGATTGTAGCCAATTTGTTTAACATGCATTATGCAAGAGCAAATCTGTTTATTACAAATCTTTCTTTAGGCCTGAAATGTTATCTAAATTATCAATTAGACACTAATTAACTTATCCAGACCATAATAAATTGTCGATGCCAAGGCTAGCCTTCGATGTTCGCTGGATTAGATTCATATATGCCGCTTAACGGTCATTGATAATTAAATCAAAACGGTGAATAATCGAGACTATGCTTTTTATTTTTATGATTTTAGTAATGATGACCGAGGCTATATGGGAATTCCACTCGCTTCGTTCTCGGCTCATATTGGATCAATTTGACTGAAATTTTCAGCAAAATACTTGTACACTATTTGGTTTTTAACTATTATATTGAGAATTGCCACCCCCTTATCTCATCTTCCATAACGTATCTTTAAGCAATACGTGGTGACTGGTTGGAGTGTGATGTCTTAAAGAGATTCATCAATAATCACTCCTAGATGGTTCATTGACTTCCATTACCTTACTGAATCTACATTGACAGTGTGTTATCTTATTGTTAATATTCATACATACACACAAACACATTATGTCACAGCCCATTATGTGCGCCTAAGAAGGGATTGGGTGATTACTAAAATACTCTTCTCGTTTTTTGTTAATATCGGAAAATATCAACAATCGGCGATAAAATAAAATTAAGAAATAATCGGCAAAGCCTCGTTATATTTTACATTACTGTACAAGTACATTATTTAGGAGATAAACACTTCCTGTTTCGCATTTAGAGGGGTGTTATCATAGGCGTAGGAGCTCAAAGTAATTCAGGGGGGCATAAAAGAAAATTGCCCGAAATTAATATAATATAATTAAGTATATATATCGAAATCAATATGATCAATATATAGTATACTATATTGATTATATATAATCAATATAATATAATATAAATCAATATAATTCTAACAAATTAAACAATATTTTGATATTCAGAGATAATCCTCTCACCAGATTGATCGTACAAATCAGGACTCAGGAACAAAAGTAAAACATTTTAGAAATATGAGAGGCACGTCCATACGGCGTCCAGCAGAATGTTCACAATTTCGTACAGTTTCTCAATTAGTCCAATAGTCTTTTTAGAAAAAGTGAGCGGCACTTCCATGACGTCCAGCAAAAATGACGTCCGAAAACGGGCGAATCCACCCTGGCAACTGGCGGTTTCCTAGCAGTTTTCCCATTTGGCTCGTTTCCTCTGACGTTTTCCGGCCCGATGCCCGTTTTTCGGGCAATACCGTTTTTTCGGGCATATCATAAGAGAGCACGGGCACGGGCATATTTTCGGGCATGCAGTGGACAAGGAAAAGACGAGAAAATACTTTTCGGGCAGTGTGGATCTCATAGAAATAAGTTAGTTATATTTTTTCTCTAAACGTTAATAGAAAAAAAGGTCGTCGAATTTTTCATTGCCCGAAAATAAATTTGGGGGGGGGGGCAAATGCCCCCCCTGCCCCCCCGGCTCCTACGCCTATGGGTGTTATTGTCCAATAGACATGTCCTGAGATCATTAGGACCCGAGACGCGTAGCGTCGAGGGTTCTAATGTAAAATCTCAGGACATGTCTATTGGACAATAACACCCTCTAAATGCGAAACAGGAAGTGTTTATCGACATTGTAACATGCTTTTTTTTAGGATTTTAAAAGACATTACTAAAACAGAAGGGTGTTATTGTCCAATAGACATTGTCTAATTGACCAATCAAAACGCAGGGTTTACCCTGACGCATGTTACAATGCACTGCAACTTAAATGTTATTTGAGCAAATTCGTGCGAGTGGCTTACTTTCATCTCTACCTATATCACTTTATCTTCCTAGACTATCGTCGCATATCATAACAGTGATGTCACGCCTAGTATACTCAATCTAATGAATTGTCTAATGTATGTGTAACAATATCAGAATTATCAGGGGAAACAAAATAACTCAAAAAGGATGCACAAAGGGTAACACTTTCATAACCATGTAATATGAATGTATATAAACTGATTTACATTTCTGTTTTACTCAAATTTCAAATAAGTTATAAAATAAAACCAAGTACGAACAATTATATTCAATCGAATGGCAATGTCTAACCTCTGGTTATTCCAGTCCACGCCGATAGTGTTTATTGCGCATGCTCTCCAGATAAGAATATGATGTGTTAAATTTGTATAGCATCGTTCTTCGAGTCTCTTGTTAAAATTAACGCGATTCGCGTACCAATGGTAAACTCAGTTTACGAACTCGGAACGCTGTGGTAAAATCCGATATATACAAATTTTTTGTACAACGAGGGCTGTGTTGAACACAATACTGTTGATTCGAATATGTAATGAGAAGAAATAAAGCCAGTA
This sequence comes from Patella ulyssiponensis, assembly GCA_963678685.1. Lineage (NCBI taxonomy): Eukaryota > Metazoa > Mollusca > Gastropoda > Patellidae > Patella > Patella ulyssiponensis. Next base: position 7,816,683 of record OY783227.1, on the reverse strand, counting down.
GTTGATAACTTACCAGCAACTGTGAGGTTAATATCTTTATAGTGTTCTGTAAAACCCACTTTACATCGATATATACCTGCATCTTGTAACGTCACATTTGTTATATTCAGAGTAACGTGCCGCCCTTGTCTGGTTGCAGTCTTCTGTATTTCATACCTGCTCGTTTTATCCAGTTCATTTTCCGTGGACCCATTAAACTAAATTATACAATAAAATTAAAATGTAAATGGGATACTAAGATATTTCCTTAAACCCCTATTTCAATATTTGATACTATCTGTCCTTTTCATTATTCCTTCAGAAATCTAACTGTAGTGCACATTTAATCTTGTCCGTAATAAAGAAAGATAGGCTGGCACTGCCAGGCAGGATACGCCCACATTTTCGAGAGATGGATAGAGAACAAGCAATACCGAAAGTGATTTTTCCTACATCATTAAGTTAGAATTTGATATGTGCAAATATCGAAATAAATTAAGATCTTTCGGTGCATTTCAGTAGGCTTCAAATTCGACTGGGGATCATGTTGCTAAGTGGGTAAGATGCTGGCCTCTATAGGGTCCACAACCTTGATATAACATATTTTCACACTAATCGCGTACAAACGGCGGCCATTTTGTCTGTCCATTTGGGTCCGATTTTCACAAAATTTGAACTCTACCTTCATTACCATGTAACGGTGATATAGTCAAACGTTTTTTTAAATCGGATGATAATTTTGACCTCCAGAGGGACCACAAGCTAAAAAGGGCGATTTTTCGGACAATCAGGGGCCATAATTAAAGAAGTTAGGATCTGATGGCCGCAAATATAGAAAGGAACCAACATCTTTGGCTTATAAACATACATGTCAAGTTTCATCACAATCGGTTCAAAATTGTGACCTTTATAGGGTCCACAACCTTGAAATAACATATTTTCACACTATTCGCGTATAAACAGCGGCCATTTTGTATGTCAATTTTGGTCCGATTTTCAGGAAATTCGATCTCAACCTTCATTAAGATGTAACAGTGATATAATCAAACGGTTTTTTAAATCGGATAATAATTTTGACCTCCAGAGGGACCAGAAGCTAAAAAGGGCTATTTTTCGGACAATCAGGGGCCATAATTCAGGAAGTTACGATCCGATGGGCGCAAATATTGAAAGGGACCAAGATCTTGGGGTTATAAACATGCATGTCAAGTTCCATCACAATCGGTTCAAAATTGTGACCTATATAGGGTCCACAACCTTGAAATAACATATTTTCACACTATTCGCGTACAAACGGCGGCCATTTTGTATGTCAATTTTGGTCCGATTGTCACGAAATTCGAACTCCACCTTCATTACCATGTAACGGTGATACAATCAAACGGTTTTTTAAATCGGATAATAATTTTGACCTCCAGACGGCCCACAAGCTAAAAAGGGCGATTTTTCGGACAATCAGGGGCCATAATTCAGGAAGTTACGATCCGATGGGCGCAAATATCGAAAGGAACCAAGATCTTGGGGTTATAAACATGCATGTCAAGTTTCGTCACAATCGGTTCAAAAGTGTGACCTCTATAGGGTCCACAAGCTAAAAACATGATATTTCGAACAATCAGGGGCCATAATCCATGAAGTTTCCATCCGATACATGCCAATATCGAAAGCAGTCGAGATCTTATGGGGATAAACCTATATTTCAAGTTTCGTCAAAATCGGATAAAAATTGTGACCTGTAGAGAGTCCACAAACAAATTGTGGACGGACGGACGGACGTCTGGACGGACAGGGGCGACGACATAATACGTCCACATGAAAATGTGGGCGTATAAAAACTCAAACTCTTGATGGATATCAGCTACAGTTAAATGAAGTCGATTAACAGTATGGGTGAAGAAATGTAGCACTAGCACAACCATATTCGCCTACACTGTTGCACAGGTTTGGACTAAATTCGAGGATGTGGGTGAGATTATTGGATGGTTAATGCTTAACTGGTGGATATTCAAAGTTCTGCAAATAAAGCTCGAAACCACTTGATAGTTGGAAGACGTCAGCAAACGCCACAATGCGCAGAATGATCGGAACCAATAATCCGTTGTAGACCTAGTTTCTGGGCTATTTTTACCCGTTTCTGATAATTGGATGTAAGTCTGATATATTGTAACAATATAATATAGCAACTCTACCTTGACCAGAGAGACGTCATACTTTTCAACATGCAAGTCGCATTCCAGTTGAATATTGCAGCCAACTAAAACAACCGGTTCACTGTTATCGGTTGTCACCCAAACAACTAATTCAACTGTAAAAACAAAAAATACACACCCTAATGAATATTCGTCCAATAAATGACATCTCTCTGGTGACTGGCCAAACTCGTATAAAACAAGAGGGATGAATTTGTTTTGTATCGCTCATGTATAGGTTATACGTGTAACTGCCTTTTTCATCTTTAAGCCTGGCCTCAACCATAGTGTGAACATTGCCATGTTCCCACGACAGCTAAGCACATATTTGGTTGAAATCCCACTTTTAACGTTACCAGCCATTACAGCAAATATGTGTTCAACCGGGTCTATATTCTAAGGCACTAGATTTTATTATAAAATTAAATTATATACTATGCCTATATCATTTCATTTTAATATGCATAATTATCTTCTAAACCCCTATGATATTTGTTTTTATATGTGTAGAAATATATTATCTATGGTCTATTTTAGCCTGTCTTAATTATTCTTCGCAATATGTTTGGCATGAAAATTCATTCCTTAAAATAAATGGCAGAAAACGATATATTTTATATTGCCAAAATAACTAGGGTGTTTTCGGTTGAGATTTTCTCCCCTCGGCCACTCTTGATTGAATGTTTGAAATATAAATTTAATGAAATGTACGGGAATTCACGGCGGTTTGGTGGGTTAGACGCTGACTCGCTAGTCTGGAGGTCGCATTTTCGATCCCTACATTGGCCGAGAAAGTTGATTGGCGTGAACGTAAAAGATCCTTTCCATGTAAGAGTAGGTCATAGTCCAGCTTCCCGGGCTACACATTTTCCTCATAGCACACCGTATGGCGTATGCCCATCTTCAATATTCCGGTCGGAGTTGAACAGTAGGGCGTTAACCCCCATTTCATTTCAATGAAATGTACTTTAGCCGTACTATATTATTTTCTCTTAATAGTAGCTTTCAATTAATTGTTAAAGGCCCAATACCACTCTTGTTGTAACTAAATAATATGTCCCAAGCTTTATTCTGGTCAACAAATTGTATTATTTTACAAAATTCCAATTAATTGATAATACAGATTTCATCTTAACACACCTAATTTTAAAAATTGGAAAAATTCAACTAAATGATTTGAAAAGCCTAACGTAAACCTTTTCAAATGTGACTTGGATTTTAAAATATTTTCGAATCCCACCGGGCAAATAAAATAGGATGTAATGGATAATTTACACTACAGGTAGGACACTTAAACATCTAGTACTTAGAATAAGGCTATTATTTATTTTCTGGAGCTACCAAGGCAGCAAGAGTGTTATTGTCCCTTTAAGTATTACGACAAGCGGGTTTTAATAGTGTTCACGTCAAATGTGTGTATGACTTTGACACATACTAACAAATCTATGTCGACATGGGTTTCTAAAGGGGTATATACAATACCCAAGACATGTTACGACATCACACGCCTGAAAGCGGCAGAAATGTTTGACACGATTCGAAATAACTTGAAAGGGTTTTTAATAATGTCACGTCAACACGAATAGAATTTGGAGCAGAATATTTGCTTGTTTAACCTCATGTGGAATACTACATTAATATGGCAAGGTGGGGGCGGGGTGACTACTTAAGCAATTCATTCACATATCTTAAATAAATAAAAGTATTTGGGGGATCACGTGGCTAAAGCCAGACTGACACTTGCACGACTTTTGGCCACGATTTTGTCGAACTGGCACGACAAGTTCACGCATGGTTTGCGCATTGTTTACGCACTTCCCGCATTGGCACGACGAGTTTGCGCTAATCGGACGGTGTCGTGCCGACTCGAGTCGTGCCAGTGCGTGCCACGGAATCGTGCACGTGTCAGCCTTGCTTTAGTTGGTAAGGCGCTGGCTCGCTAGCATGGAGGTCGGATTTTTGATCAATGCATTGGCCGAGAAAGTTCATCTCGATTTTCGGCGTGGGTTTCCCCCTGTCAGTAATGCAGAACGCAGGGTCGACAGGGACAGCTGTCTAGTCGTTGGTATGGGCGTGCACGTAAAATATCACTTGGCAGATGGAATTCGATATGAAAGTAGGCCATAGCGCCGCTGCCCGGGAAATATTTGCCTCACAGCACACTGTGTGGCGTATGTCCGTCTTCCATTAGCCCAGGTTAGGCGCAGAAGAGTAGGACGTTAAACCTCTCCAGTTGGTTACAGCGTTTTGTATTCAATTAGTACTTACCTTTGATAACCGTAACTAATAACAGATATATCAGAATTATGTAACCCTTCATCATGCCAAACAGCTACAAAACAAGGAATGAAATAATTACGTACATATAAGAACTCGACTTTAAACATAAATACAACATCACTGATTCACCCGTTTAAATTAAAGCGATAGCTGACCGTGGCGATAAGTCGTTCATTACATAAGGGGGGAGTGTGCTGACCTTGAAGATAAGACGTTCATTACATTGGCACATCGTATGAACTGCACTTCCTGGCGCAGACCTGTCATTGCTTATAGATGTATGGGTGGGATAGTTTGGACAAGGATTTCAGTTCACGAGTCAATCTGCTGGGTCCGTCAGAACGAGAGCCGTCCCATAGCAGATATAAAAAATATAATCCTTGAGTGACATTTAGTAATTGAGCACATTAAAAACACAACATAATTTATATGGAAAACAGTCACAGGTCTTCTCATAATAAAATTATAATGTGAATTTGAAGAGTCGCGTGTTTTATTCGTCATACAATAATTTCTATTATGTCCCGCACAACATACGACTTGCATTGCAAACAATTACAACACGGATTAAAGATATTTATGTTTGACCTTCCCCAATATCAATGTTCATTTAACTGTGTTATTTTTACTTATAGCGTGACAATCATTGCTTTACATAATCCGCCCGCGCCGAACAAGAGAGAGAGAGGGGGGAATAAATGCTTTTCAACGTCCACTCGACACAAAATAGGTAATTTTGAAACTAACATATGGTTAAATCTAATTTCAATAATTCGCTTGAGCGTATGAGCCTTTAACAGTGGGAAGAAACCGGAGGACCCGGAGAAAACCCACGCTTTTGGACAGGCGACCTTACTCTTTGTCAAGTTGGCGACCTTACTCTTTGTCAAGTACAACCGGGGATTCGAAACCACGCCAGTTAACTCAATGACAGACTTTATGATAGTGCGCGCAAGTGCACGTGCTAACCATTCGGCCATCACCACCACCCCCCCCCCCCCCCCCGCCGCCGGACAAAGTTATGGAAGGATATTGAAATAGTCTCAGTCCGTCCCTCTCAAGTTTGTTTCCAAAGGGTATCTCATAAAACATTCCAAACATCTTCATGAAAATTTGTACACATATCAACCTATTACAGCAGCTGCACCTTTTGCTATTTAATAATGTCTTGGATTTATGTGTTTTGTGTTTTCATGGAAAAAAATATAGATCTTTTTTTTTGTGTTTCCTTGGAAAAAAATATAGATTTTTTTTCCCATGGACCATATCTCATAAACCATTCGAGATATCTAAACGAACAACACTACAAGGATCAACCTATTATAAAAGTTGTGCCTTCAGCCAAATTTGCATTTGTTGGATTTAATCATTTTTGTGTTTCCCCATGGAAACAAATTTAACGTAGTTTTTTGGTACATAATTATTATGCTGGAGCATATCTCATAAATTACGTTTCCAAGATAATTTCACGAAACCTTGTACAAATATAAAACGAAGCCTTTTGCTAATTAGCAATTAGAAACTATTCTGACATAATATTTTCTGTCAGTTTTTAATATATAATTATTATTCTAGAGTATATCTCAGTTCAAGATACCTTTATAACATTTTTACATTGGTTTAAACAGTATTTATTTAACATATAATGACATATTAACAATACATAATAAATCATTTTTAAATTGGTCAATTGGTTTTTCGGATGACCGTCATTCCGTCCCGGTTTCGTTTCCGTAGCATATTGTATTATCCGTTTAAGAATTATTTTTGAAACTATGTAGACACATAAACCTATTATAATATTTTATTTTCTAATGTATCAGCTTATTGTTTAACATACAGAAGCCGGATAAGGTAGGCGAAGGTTGTTGTGCGAACCGTATTCGGAGTAGCGATCCTGCCTCCCCGAACTATTCGTATCAGAGTATGAATCTTATAAGAATTCCATTGATATTCCAATAAATTGTGTATAAGTATACCTTCCAAACAAGTGCAAGGGAGTGGGGTGTTGCTGACTAGTCACCTTGTTTAATATGTGTTTCTTCATTATTAATAATGAACAGACTGGAACAAACACAAGGCCTAAATGAAACAGAAAATGTGTTTCCCGCGCTTCAGCACTCGGACGACTTGGCCGAATCTACATACTATTTATGTCAAACCTGTGATAACGATGAACTTGAAACCAAATTACATACGATAAGACCAAATTAAATAACAAAAATGGTAAAACAAGCAAAATCAAATTACCTTAACTCTCCATAGTAAATTTCTAATTGATCGCGACAAGTGAAACCAGTTCTTGTGTGAGACTGCACATGTCTAGTTTATTGTAAGGTTTAAATATTATGACCAACAACAACAGGGATTTTATTTATTTTAAGAACTGTCGTCTAGATATTGTGAACAACAATGTTAGTGATTTTATGCGATTACCATGTTGAATAACAGCATAGTAAAGGGTATATGTGGGCATTGTGATATAATAAATGACTAGTTACAATAGCTTGCGTCTTTACAACCTATAACAGTCTGCACGAATCATTCTCCAAAATAACAAACGGTCTATTTTCGTCAAACAAAGAGTTATTACAGTTGGTTGCGGCCTTGTAAAAAAGACAACACACAAAGATGAGTTTCCCTTGATCTGTTCAGTCCTTTATTCAAATCAAGTAATGAAATAAAACAAACATAAATAATGAATCACAATAATAATATAATTAATTAGTCTCGTGAATAAGATTTTAAAACAGAATCCATTGATCGACGCAGACGTATAATTTGTACCTAATGTTATCATCGTCATCATGTTATTTAGGTAAGTGAATAAATTATAATTATAAAATATTGTCTTAATATGTTATTGTATAACGAACATACCAGCACAATCTTACACTATGTGTTAATTTTAAAGACGGGGCAATCTTATAATTATTCTTTTATATTCTATTAATACCTTCTGCTCATGCATACGACAGTCATCGTTAATAACGAATATATGTATAGCAAGTACCACCGTTTCTTACTAATACCGTTGAGTACAAGATTCTAAATTAATCGATTTTTGGCTTGTATAACCTTTTTATTAGTCACTGTATTTAAAAGAGCTGACAGGGATTCGTAGCTTGCTGAAGTTTATAACTCATATTTACAAAAAATGTTCAATATGGACTTAAGCACCCAGAATATACCTGGGATTACTGCTACACTGGACCGTAAGCTTTTTTCCTTAAGTAAGACCCCCCCCCCCGAAACACACACACGTTTCATCGACTGGTTTGGGGACCCCCTCAGGGTTAATCCGGACCTGTTTCTTATACCGTCAGAATTTCGTGTCACGATATGTCTTGTTAACCTATTATATGTGTTTCAGGAATTAATGATGGTCCTCAAATCAACTGTACTGTTTATATTTTACTTTCTTGCCAACGGTGAGCGTTATTAATTTAATAACCTTCGTCATCAAGTGCTATTTCATAGCGATTTCTCATTTAAGAAAGTAGCAAAATGCGTGTTTATTTGGAACTCGCAATAAGTGCATTACATAAAATAAGGTTTTTCGAACTAACTACCGCAAAATATACTTCAGTTTCTGTGAATCTGAGATGTTAAAATTGCTTTCTAATGGTTTGTTTTACGTTATGTAGGCATTTGATCCATAATACGTCAGGTACGTTATTGGTTCTGAAGACCGCGATCTTAAACCTTATAAATATTATTGACTAGAGTAAATGATTAACTGTACTTACAAGTTTCAGGATCGATTTGGTTCAGCAATGATGATGTTGACCACGTTGTTAGTATGAATGGACTAGATGTTAATCTAACATGGAAAATCATGGGAACAGACTACAGGGATTCCATTACTATAACAAAAGATGGCGTAAGTGGTTTCAAAACCCGCATTAAACCCTATGAGACGATATGAAGACGCACAAACATAATCCAAAAACGAATTGACATCTGCCTATGGCGGTAGTGTAATTTGTGTTTATTTGAATGCATTGTCTTTTGTTGGCAATGTATTTTATTTTTGGTTATATATTTGAAATACTTGGGGGTAGGGTCTGGGGACATCCAGAGTTGGATTTCAAGAAAGTTTCCCGAAATTTTCCTGCGCGGTTCAGTGTCTTAGTCGTGCTGGACGGACGGTGTCGCATGGACAGTAACGAGTCGTTCGGATTGGAAACAAAACGATATACCGGACACACGTCTGTGTACGTAAGAGAACTCTTTTCACTTGGAATTCTAAATAAGTAGGCTGTAGCGCCGCTGTTCATTCATAATTTCCCTCAGAACATGAGCCCAGTTCGCCCAGACGACTTTTAACTCCATTTCATTTAAAATAAACGTATATTGTTCTGACTTTTATTTCAGAATAAGATTAAGCCTGTGTTCATCAAGACTATGGACCCTAACCATACAATTATAACTCTACATTTAACTGATGTTCAGATGGACGACGGTGGTACATATAGATGTACTCTAGGATTGTGGAATACACGTTACAAAGATGTTAATCTCACTATTGTTACTGGTACGTGCAATTTACTAAAACTATTTGAATCGACCACCTCATATAGGTGTTGATGAGTGGATAACAAAATGGTTAGTGCGTGCGCGCTGTATCATAGGCCTATCATTGAGTCAACCGGTGTGGTTTTATTTCCCCGGTTGTACGTGACAAAGAGTAAGGTCGCCTGTCCAACCTCGTGGGTTTTCTCCGGGTCCTTCCACTGCAAAAGACCGCAACGCGCAAGCCAATTACTGAAATAAAGTTGAAACATATGTTCTAGTCCCGATATGACCTAGATTGTGTCGAGTGGACGTTCAACCCCATTTCTCTCTCGATAAGGTGTCAATCTCACTATCATTGCTATTACTAATACTCTTTGAAGCGACCGCGAGAGGAACGAAATTGTGATATATGAGGGAACAATCTATGTATTCGTCGTAAGGTCTTGGTGTTTCGTCCTTAACCACAAACTTTGTAATGCATTAAATATATATGGCAATTAGGCCGTTTAGGAAGTGCATTTTATTACCAAAGTGAAGTACAAAGTATTCACTTGAGCTGAAATGTCGAGGAAACGTAGTGCATATGAGCAGTAGGATAAAAGAACATTGGATTTATTATATTGAAATTAATTACATTAGTTGTTGTGCGTCATAACGATACATTATTTCTTGTTTTAAAGACCTGGATATAGAGTGGGATATTACACCAATAAAAGACCGATTAGCAAAGGATGTAACTTTAAAATGGAGATACAAACAGATAACAAACAAAAAGACTCTATCCATTTACAGGAAACGGACTAACCATGTAAGTGCAATTATTGTTTTAACTGCGGACTGAATAAAAATAGACCATGTACAAATATGATAGGCAAACTTATAAGGCCTGTTAGTCATTAGTCGTGGAAATGTATTTTTAATTCAAAGCAAGTATGATAAAGCGAATGTATTATTTATATATTATTTTAGAAGGAGGAGAAAATACTATCAATATTTCCGGATGGTTTCGAAAAGATCAAAAGGGGGTTGTCGGATGTCAACATTACAGTAAAAAGTGGGGGTATAACAGAGACGGTAGCTTTCACCATATTCAACACAACATCTGAAGATTTCAGCTACTCTTATAGCTTAAAATTACAATTCAGCGAAACAATATACCAGCAAACTGAGTACATTGAAATTATTAAAGGTATGTTCAAATTTAAAACAAAAAATTTGATTTCTAAATGAGATTGGAAAATAGATCTCTACTTCTGAAAAGTATCCGTAATTTAATTATATTCTATAAATTACACATACGTACAAGGGTGATATAAATAATTGAAAATAGTTACAAATATGTGATTAAGGTTCCGTGTGTACTTAAAAGTGTTAAATGATAAAATTTAAAATCAAGGGTGAAATATGTGGTCTTGTAACGAATATGCAAACGTTTACAAAGTCATTTAATATATTATTTGCTTTTAGAGATAAACCAATATGGAAGATCTTTTGAACGAATGGAACTGGTTTATGTGATTCTTGCACTGGTTTTGGTGGTCGTGGTTGTTGTGATTGCTTTTCTTTCAGCATTGGCATTTTATCGTAAGTAGTATTCTTATTTAAAGAAGCTATATCGCCAACATTTGGGACCTAGAAATTGCCACAAGTGGGTCGCAACGCATATAATATACTGTAATATGAATGCATATAAACCGATTTACATTCAATGGTTTCCGTTTTTACTCTAATTTTAAATCAGTTATTTCGGCGAAATAAGCTAGCAGTCTCAATCGAATGCAAATTTCTAGCGTCTGGTTCTTCCAGTCTACATGCGCATTTTTGATCTGGTGCAATGTGTCTAGCCTCGCTCCTCGATTCTCTTGCTAGAACTAGGGCTGAAACGCATTATGGAACACGAAAGGTAAAATGGTTATTTTGTCTAAAAAAATTTGGATATCAGAAGCTTATCTTTTTCCGTAAGCTCACAGCATCAATGTTGATTTAAATTGACCAATAATTTGTATTTTCAAAGTTGAAGATTTTGGATGATATTGAGTTAGAGACTTAGCTACTTTAAATATTCGTTTGTATGAAAAATGAATATTATTGAAATAACTAGGTGTTTCTTAAAGCTAGATTGTTGTCGGTGTTTTAAAGCTAATTTATTTTCATCGAAATCATATTAATTCAGATTGTTGTATTTAATGCATGCTTTATAAGATCAATAACACATCTGAACGAGGTGGGTTTATGTGGCCTAGTGGTCTAGAGTGCCGCGCTTCGACCTCTAGCTGCCAGTCACCTCTGGCTTGCGGCTGTGGTTTCGATTCCTGGTGTGAGCGTATGTGGCATGGAGATAGGGGCGCCTTCTCAACCTCGTGGGTTTCCACCGGGCACTCCGATTTCCTCCCACAGCTAAAGACCCTACGCGCATGCAAATTATTGAAATAAAATTAAACCATATGTTGGTCCCGAAATGACCTAGTTTGTGCCTCACATCTGAACGAATTGATAAATTACCATAACAATAACAGCGTACAGGCTGAAATGACTGAAAAATGATATCAATGTGCTATCCCCTTAAATAACATATACTAGTATGCTTTAATTTCCATTTCTTCCTATGTTTAGGCATGAAAAGACCACGACAGGCGGAAAACACAGAGATGACCAGTAACGCTGCTAACGTGGCGATTAACAACTCATATGAGTCACTCAACAGCGCGAACATCATCACTGATAACAATCGCTCTATGGTATCCGATAATGATTCATCTTCACAAGACTTAGACCCATATCTCAACCCGTACAACCCTACAGATAGGATTGAAACAGAAAGCGATACACACGAGTATTGGCAACTGAAAAGATGTACTGAGAATTGTGAGGGTGGAGTAATCAATGGGGATATTGAGGAACCCGATACGGACAGGGATACACCATCTTCACATGACTCTGAATTATATATCCACATGTACAATCGACCAACAAGAACTGAAACAGATCCGAGCGATAAAAACGAGTATACACAATTGAAACAATTCACTGCATCTCGAGAGAGTGACAACGATGATGGTGGTGTCCAGGAAACAAACAACGATGGTAGATCAGGAGATGACATCGATTCGTGCGATTTGTCTACTGACGTTGGTGATGATGCCGATCGATTGGTACCCGTAAATATAGATAATAGCATTAGTACTGAGTCCATGGATTTCCGAAATCCAAATGATATAAACTCCACATACATAACTCCAGTATTTGAAAGATACTAACTTTTTCAAAAAAGTTAGTTTTTCAACTCTAAAGATGTAGATCACGCTCAGTCGATTATTTTGGTCTGTGGGCCAAACCCCCGAGACAGGAGGAGTCATGCGTTTGCAACACGATTTTCCCATTAATTTTCTTTTAAAAAAGGTCATTCCATAGTCTTTAAAGCTTCTATAAAATTGAACAGTTTAAATTTTATTGTATAATGTGTGCTCATTAATATCCCACAATTTAATGTTTGTGAACGTGGGCGTAACATGGATCTTTATCACCGAAACCATTAATGAATTCGAACGCTTTGCTAATGTACCAATATTGTTTCGACCCCTATTGTTTTTGTTAAATCTTGTTGTTTTTTTTAAGTTCGGTTAATGTTTGCATATTTTTTTTTCTATAAGGGGTAGCCCGAGCTTTGTTAGAGGCACTCCTAGTTTACTGTTCAATTTACAAGAGCATTTATTATTATGGTTTTTATTACCATGTTTTTGATATTTTAGTGATGTTCGCAGTTTTGCTGGCGAAAACTTTATTGTTACCATTAATTTTTTTATTATTATTTGACTATTATTAAACGATATTTACAACATTGTACCCGCAATTCTTTCTTAATTTAAGAGACTAATTACTGTTGGATAGTTTGGATAACAAAATGATACACATACCAAAAACCGGTTTGTACATCTTCTATTAGGAAGAACGTATAACCGATATCAACTTTGCAAGTGAATTTGTCAGATTAACAAGCCAACAGTGAGGCTGAGGTCCCCCGCCGAAATCCCAAAATAAAAAGACGACACATATTAATTAATCGCACATTTATTTTTTTCAAACGTATCGAGCAATCAAACTGTACACTAAGTGTCATCCAAAAGTGTTTTATAAAGAAAAATGCTAAAACCGACGAGAAAAATGAAAATGTACCCTAGTTAGGGGGACCCTAAAGGCAGACAAAACGGCCCCCACGCTTGCAAAAGGGCCCCTCTGGCCAAGGGAAAGGGCCCTCGTGTCCGATTCAATCGTTTCTATACACGGTTACTGTCGAATCCATTACTGAATGAGAATGCCGTCATTGTATTGGCATAAAAATCATCAATCAAGATGAACCTAATAAGTTATCTTGTCCCAAAGTATCAACCAATCAAATTGCTTATCTCTGCCTATCCTAAGCAGAAAATGCTCATCTTCGAACTCCATCGTTATCTTGTCCCAAAGTATCAACCAATCAAATTGCTTATCTCTGCCTACCCTAAACAGAAAATGCCCATCTTCGAACTCCGTCAAGGCATTGACCTAAAGGCATACACACCAATTTTGAACATTTTAACTCAATTAGAAGGAGAGTTATTGTGTTCCAAAGTCTCGACCAATCAAATTGCGTATCGCTCTGCTTACCCTGAGCAGAAAATGCTCATTATCGAACTTAGTCAAGGTATTACTGTAATGAAACTATTCACCAAGTTCCATCACTCTCACTTAATTATAACTAAAGTTATCGTGTCCCAAAGCATCAACCAATCAAATTGCTTATCTCCGCTTAGCCTAAGCGGAAAATGCTCATCTTCGCACTCCATTAAGGCATTGGCCTAATAAGCATATACACCAACTTTGAACATTTTAACTCAATTAGAAGGAGAGTTATTGTGTTCCAAAGTCTCGACCAATCAAATTGCGCATCGCTCTGCTTACCCTGAGCAGAAAATGCTCATTATCGAACTTAGTCAAGGTATTACTGTAATGAAACTATACAACAAGTTTCATCACTCTCACTTAATTAGAACTAAAGTTATCGTGTCCCAAAGCATCAACCAATCAAATTGCTTATCTCTGCTTACCCTAAGCTCATCTTCGAACTCCATCAAGGCATTGACCTAATAAACACATACACCAAGTTTGAACATGTAGCTTAATTAGGAAGAGAGTTATTGTGTCCCAAATAGTGTGACGGACAGACGGACAGACAGACAGACAGACAGACAGACAGACGGACCCATTTTAATAGTCCCCGAACTTTCTTCGAAAGGCGGGGGACAATAATTATTTCGATATACACCAATGGCCGAAGAGTCGACGATTCCGTCTAGCAAGAATTAATGACCCTGGAACCAATGACAACATAACCACGGCGTGTGGAAATTGCTGTTTTTGTTTCCGTATTATTTGAAACAATGTATTTGATGCAGACCCCAAGCCGATTCTAGTCCCAGGATGTAGAATAGGCCCGACGGGACTGATACGTCCCACCGAAAAAAAATATGACACTAATTGCAAATATTACCGATTTTTTGTATAAACTTTATGAAAGGGTTTTGCTATGGATAGAGTTTCATGAAAAAAATTCACAATCATTTTACTTACTTTAAACTTTCTCTGTGCATTCAAACATGCACAAAGATTTTTCTTACAAAAACATCAACGTGATTTTGTGTTTGACATTGAATTGCCACTCTACAATTTGTTTGCCCTAAGACTGCACTACTTCAACCCAACCGTCGACCTACCTAAAACTGACTTATAATGAAATACTGACCATAATCCACATATGCATTGCAACATTGTATTCACTATATGATGGGACGTGAGAGTCCCGTCGGGCCAGAAAGGGTTAAATCACATTGGTGTTGTAAACTTGTAAAATAGGCTGTTTTGTGCTATTCATCAACAGCAAAGGGATAGTAAAAGCTCGAGCGATAGGCCATAATTTCCCTAGCAGCACCACCGAAAGTACGGGAAACAGCAAGATTGAACAAAGACTCCGAGAAAGAAGGGGAAATCGTCGATAAAAAGGAACTGGGTAGTTGAAGGTTAGTCAAATGACATAGCTACTTGTCACGTACAACCACATCTCGACACTTGCATCCACGACATACGCGTTAGACTCTCTTAGAATCTATGACAACGGATCACCATTGATTTTTCATTTGTTAATCATTCCCTTACCATTTTCAGAGCGGGAAGCTTTTTACAACACTTGGAGCTAAATGTTGCCGCGTCTTGCCTCGAACCAAGCATGATGTTAATAATTGAAATTTTGATTTACATATAAACAATTTAAAAAAAACCAAGCAGTGAACTTTGTTCTAAATATCATGTGTATACCGCGTAAATGTTTAATCCTCTGTTAAAACCTGGCATTAATTGATTAAATGTCGATTGAGCTAAATGTTGCAGTATCTTGCTCCAAAACCTTGTATGATGTTGATTATTGAACTTTTGATTCTAAATGTCATGCATATGCCGCGAATTATATGTCAATCGAAACCCTTTCGTTCGGTTCTAGGTTTGTAAAAATTGGGGCTTCATTTATCATGAAATAAGATACAAGCGAAATTCTTGGTTTATAATTTATAAAAGGAGATGAGATAACTATCTTTGTTATCTTTTCTTCGAGATCAAATGCGTAATATACTTTTGATATTTTACTTTTATGATTTGCTTAAAGCGACAATTTCATAGTTTTAAGTTATATTTTAAAATGTATTAGAATATAGCCTTTAAATTAATGGTATCTATAAACATTCCTACCTTGTTAAAGATTAATCCAATAATTCACTGTTGCCAGTTGAGAAATTGGCAAAAATATCATTTTCAACCTCAAATTCAAACGTTTGGAGATAGGTATCACAGGCGTGGGGCGGGGTAGAAAACAAGGGAGGTAATTGTATTATTATTTCCGGTGTTAGTGATTTTTTAATTGTTGGAAATAATGCCTACGATCGTATACAAGTGGGTTGACAACATCTTGAGCAAAAGACAAAGAAATAATTATGTTCTGATTTTCTTAGAAAATATGAAATTCTCGCTTTAATTCTTCAATTGGTAAAATGGTGTTTCTTAACCCGATTGCATTTTTATACGTCCACATTCATAAAGTGGACGTATTATGCCGTCACCCGTGTGTGTGTGGGTGTGTGGGTGGGTGTGAGTGTGTGTGTGTGAGCAGATACATTATTTCGAGGACATTTGATAGGATACACACCAATAATTAGAGGACCACCGTCAATTCGAGGACCAAAATCGGTCCTCGAAATTTTCGACCTGTGTGTTCGTCTCCTAACTACCCAAATTGAAAACTTATGCAAAATTACCCGGGACCTCTTCTGCTTGTAAAATTGTCAACAGCCGGGTGTTGTGGGGTATTTTTAGTTTACATTCAGCTGCCATGTCAGTTCCTTCACCCAACACAGTATTTGTGGTGCGCATGCGCATTACAAGTGTCGCCATATTCAGAATTCTGTAGCCTAGAAGTGTAAGTACGCCATATATATATATATATTGAAAACGACGAAGATACGCCTAAAAACGGGAGAATTTTGTTTGTCTTCAATTTATACTTCAAATTGAAATAATTGACTCAAAACTGAAGGAGGCTGTGATCGACTGCTCGACAGATTGCCACTTGCATGACTACCAAAGCCACATGGTTCTGCAAAGATTTCAGTTGCGGATAACGCCAAGAAAGCAAACATTTTTGTGCACTTTTGCCCGCGATCCAAAGACCTGTATGTGTTTGAAAAATATCGCGCTCACGCTAAAATAATGCTTTGTAATAAAAGTGAATAAAGTAGTATTCCACGTTGTTGTCTTCCAATAATCATTGCAACTTAGCAACATATATTTAAGCTTTGGTATTTGTACGATAGCCCAACAAGTGTGTTTTATTTTGCAAGTGAGAATCAATAATCAAATAGCCACATATAGTCGGGCTTGTTAAAACTAATATATAGTAGGATTATATTTTCCACCCTTTCCGTTTCAGAATACTGACATGCCGAGAAATAAGAAGTGTTTAGAAGACGAGGTAATGTATGGTAGAAACATTATAGATAGGATATTCCGTTGGTGTTTAAAGACCATGTATGCGGTGACTAGGGAATTAATTTATATTACATTGTGAAACTTAGGCATTTTAATTGTGAAAATATATGCCTTTATTAAAGCATAAAAGTTATCATTACTACAAACTAATGTTAAATTGGTACAGAAATTGGTTAGAAATTATACAGTATAGTCATTAAAAATCTGTAAAAGATGCCACTTCCCGTATTTGTAAAATCCACAAAAAATCCAATAGTGGTGTATATCATTAATTATATTTAAACCTACTTATTGATCACTGTCTTAAAACTAGGACTAGGAACGACTTTGATCTTCGATTGTGATAATTGCGTTAGTAAAAGTCATGGGTTCAAAATTAACAGTTTTAATTCAAATTGGTCGTCAGTAGTTAGATCTATTTGATACGGCCAACTTCAAGTTTGGTCAAAAGTCACGAGATCTGCAGGGGGCTAGCGCTAATCCTAACCCTAACCCCCCGATATGCCCTGTAGACTTGCCCTAACCCCTGCAATTCTAGAAAATCGACAACTTTTTGGGGCTCATGCCCCCAAGCAGGATAAGGTCGAGTAGGGTTCTGATCCGTACCTTGAATTTCAAAGTAGCACTTTTATTGAGAGAATTGCCCAGGACCCTCTAGTAGCTGCCCTGAAAATTTGGAGACGATCGGTGCCATAGCCGAGGAGCTACGGCATTTTCCTGGGGGTACCGAAATTGCCAAAATCGATTTTTCGCGTTTTGGGCGGGGGCCTCCAATGGTTTTTCGGCCCTTCCGTTGAACCGATTTGCACCCAATTTTCAGAGATTGTTCCCCAACCACTTGCCCACCTCTCGGCGAAATTTGGAGTCTCTCCGGTCCCTGGGGGCCGAGTACGGGCCCGCTTTCCGAGTGTACCCCCCCCCCCCCCTAAAATCGACCAAAAAACGAAAGTCGCGCGCGCCGCGGCTCGGCACGGGCGCACCGTTGTAGATAGACACTTGAAATTCCCAGGGCACCTAGCCTATGGTCCAGGCTATCCGTGGGTACCAAGAACGGTACCAAGAACGTCCGGTTTGTACACCGAAAGTGGAGATATGGGCGTTTCCCCGAGGGGCCCCAAACGAAAAAAAAATTTCAAAAAATCGTAGGATGCTTCGATTTTAATTTTGAAACCAGATTTGGATTCCCCATGTTTGAAAATGGGGGGGGGGTAGCCAAAATTTCGAAGAGATTCGACCATTTTTGAAGGAATTATTAAGCATTTTCGGACGAAATACCGAGTTTGCCATTTTCGCCCTCGGGCCCCCCTCTACTGAGCGCCGTGCTGGCCGTTGTAGAACTCCGATCGATCCCAAATTTTCGGAGCGCATAGCCAAGACTCCAGGCTACTGAGAACGGGTCCTTTTGCGGACGAAAATCGCTCAAAAAAGTCAAATACGCGCGCGCGCATGCGTACCACACCTTTAATTTCATGCCCACTCACTTCACACTCACTGGACACCTTTCCTAGGATCCTGGCTACAATTCAAAAAAAAAATGGGGCTGGGGGCGGAGCGCGGGCCATTTTCCCGGGGGTACCCCGTCAAAAAAATTCGAGTAGAGGTGGAACTAGGTGTTCGATTTTAATTTTGAGACCAGATTTGGATTCGCCGGGTTTGAAAATGGGGGGTAGCCGAAGTTTCGAAGAAATTCGACCATTTTTAAAGAAAATTCCTTCTTTAGGTCTTTTTTAGCTGGATTTTTCCGTCGGGCATGCGTAGCGCCGGAACCAAATGCACGATACCTACCAAATTTCGGCCAGCAACTTTTCTCCATGATACCCAGGTACCCTGAAAATTTCAAGGCTCTACCTGCATTCCTTCTAGGCGTTTGTTCTTGGCACCCGACTTTTTCGCCGAAAATATTTAAAGTTTTCTACGCACTCCATAAGGAGAAAAAAGTCTTTCAATCCCGCGGCCCAAATTGTCCGAGGAACCTGAAATTTGGACACAACACGTACATTTACACTAGCCACACCTGGGTACCACTCCGATTTCGATCCGATGGAAAAAAAAAATATTTGGTCAAAAAACGTTTTTTTTCTAAAAGTTTGCGGTTTTAATTTTTTTTGAAATTGTTAGTCTCAACGGATTTTATCGCCTCTTACGTATGTGATAGGTACATGTCCTCCCCAATTTATCCTTACGTTTAAAATTTTTTAATGCACGGGAACCATGTTTACGGGCCAAAAAACCAAAATCGGTCATTTTTTCAGATTTTGACTGCTGAGGCATCCTTCCGAAAAACTAATTCTCTCGAAATTTAGTGCGCTGGCTGCGCCATGATGGTATCTATGACATATTAAAAGCTGAAAAGATAAAATATTAAATTCAATGAATAATGGCCAAAAACGGCACTTTTTTTATTAAAAAAAATCGTTGAGGGTAGACCCTGTTCCCGGGGTCGAAACCACTTCTCCTTTGGATATGTTGTAGCCAGAATTTAAGGCTACTTGTGGTCCAAATTTGAATCCGATCCGTGCACGTTAAAAGATCCCTACGGGCTGAAATCCGACGGACAACAAAATTCACCGGAAAATGTCGGACTGGACATACACCGAAATATACCGCACACCGTAATTCACCGCAATTCACCCGATGCCACCGTAACCTAAAACGCTTAATTTTGCACCTATCAGTCTCAAATTTTGATACAGCCCTCTGGTACGTCATACGAAGCTGCTGTGAAAATTTCAAGTCAAAATTCCTTCGGGAAGGCCGTTAATTACAAAAACAAAATTCGGACATCAAAAAGTGCAGAGAAAAATCGGCTTTTCTCTCACTCCCTCAATTTTTCTCCGATCGGTCTGAAATTTTAATACAAACCCCTCGTGGGTGATGCGCAGGTGCTGTAAAAATTTCAAGTGAAAATTCCTTCGGGAAGGCCGTTAACCAGAAATCCGACATGTTGAAATCAAAAATAGGCTCGAAACATATCGAACTCGCTCAATTTTAACACATACCCCTCATGGGTGATGCGCAGGTGCTGTAAAAATTTCAAGTAAAAATTTCTTCGGGAAGGCCGTTAATTAGGCAAAACAGTTTTCAAGGATAGACGTAAAATCCTCAAAATACCGCGAACTGAGGAAAGCCTGAAACTCTTGGTTTTTTTCCAATCAGTCTGAAATTTTAACACAACCTTCCTAACCCTCGTGCCTACTGACAGGAACAGTCCCATGCCAAAATTCCTTCAGAAGGCCAAAAAATGAAGCATTTTGTGGGTGGTTGCATGCCATGCGTTTGACCTGAATCTGTGGCTCAACCATGGAAGGGGTATAAAAACAGTTCTAATTGAGCTAGGAATACACGTAGGATGAAGCTCTGAAACTTTCAGAAATATGGGGGCTGATACATGCGCATGAAGTCGACTTATTTCGCGTCGTCGGCTTCATGCGCATGTATGAGCCCCCATATTTTTGGAACTATTAGAGCTAGGAAGCTGCAATTTTCAGAGCTTCATCCTACATGTATTCCGGGGTCGCCCTGCAAATTTCAGCTTCCTAGCTCCAATAGGCCCAGAAATATTGGGGCTCATACATGCGCATAGCCAAGCATAGACACACTGCAGACGCAAAACAAGCTCAAAATACCCCATGGAAGGGGTATAAAAACAGTTCTAATTGAGCTAGGAAGCTGAAATTTGCAGGGCGACCCAGGAATACATGTACGATGAAGCTTCCTAGCTCCAATAGTTCCTAAAGTATGGGGCTCATACATGCGCATAGGCCAGCATAGACACACTGCAGACGCGAAACAAGCTCAAAATACCGCGAACTGAGGAAAGGCTGACACCCTTGGTATCTGTCCAATCTGTCTGAAATGTTAACACAACCTTCCTAACCGTCGTGCCTACTGACAGGAGCAGTCCCATGCCAAAATTCCTTCGGGAAGGCCAAAAAATGAAGCATTTTGGGGGTGGTTGCATGCCATGCGTTCGACCTGAATCTGTGGCTGAACCATGGAAGGTGTCAAAAAACAGTTCTAATTGAGCTAGGAAGCTCAAATTTGCAGGGCGACCCAGGAATACATGTACGATGAAGCTCTGAAAATTTCAGGTTCCTAGCTCCAATAGTTCCAAAAATATGGGGGCTCATACATGCGCATAGGCCAGCACAGACACACTGCAGACGCGAAACAAGCTCAAAATACCGCGAACTGAGGAAAGGCTGACACCCTTGGTATCTGTCCAATCTGTCTGAAATTTTAACACAACCTTCCTAACCCTCGTGCCTACTGACAGGAGCAGTCCCATGCCAAAATTCCTTCGGGAAGGCCAAAAAATGAAGCATTTTGGGGGTGGTTGCATGCCATGCGTTCGACCTGAATCTGTGGCTGAACCATGGAAGGGGTCAAAAAACAGTTCTCATTGAGCTAGGAAGCTCAAATTTGCAGGGCGACCCAGGAATACCTGTACGATGAAGCTCTGAAACTTTCAGCTCCCTAGCTCCAACAGTTCCAAAAATATGGGGGCTCATACATGCGCATAGGCCAGCATAGACACACTGCAGACGCGAAACAAGCTCAAAATACCGCAAACTGAGGAAAGGCTGACACCCTTGGTATCTGTCCAATCTGTCTGAAATTTTAAAACAACCTTCCTAACCCACGTGCCTACTGACAGGAGCAGTTCCATGCCAAAATTCCTTCGGGAAGGCCAAAAAATGAAGCATTTTGGGGGTGGTTGCATGCCATGCGTTCGACCTGAATCTGTGGCTGAACCATGGAAGGGGTCAAAAAACAATTCTAATTGAGCTAGGAAGCTCAAATTTGCAGGGCGACCCAGTCGCTCTAGAAACATTAAATACCAAAAAATCCAGAAAAGTAAAAGTCCTTCCAAAGAACTATAAAGAACTATCAAGAACTATCGACTGTAACACTTAGTCACCTGATATCATTTAATAAACGTCGATCTGGGGAGATGGCCAGAATGCTGATGAATGATTTTATTAATAGACCTAACACAAGTGCCAATGCAGATATAGCAGAAATGTTGTCACCTACCGAAAAACGACTGACAGAGAGGTAAGAAGACACATATTCTAAACTTGGTTTTGGTTGTCATGTAGTGTGGCTATGCCTTTTTAATCATTGAATCGTCATTGTGACACCAGTGTTAAATGAAAAATGATTAATTATTTTGAAACATTTTGCCAGATGAATATTTGAACTTTGTGTAGAAGCAACACAAACCTTGTAAAACGTAGGTTGTCAGAGAATTTTGCATTGCCATGCTGTTTTAATATGGAAGGGGTGATGGGTTGAGACTATCTTTGCTCTACAGGTTCTAATTCCAAGATGTACAGCTACAGTAAAAAATAATGCCAGTTTGACTGGTGGAAAGGCTAGAAAGAAAAGAAAAAAAATTGCCTTCTTCTGCTTTGGCCTGAAGTGCTTGGGAAATGGGTTTGCGGTTGTCAATTTTCAAAATTTTCCAGGGGGGGGGGGGGGGACACAGACCCCGAGCCCCTCAGACGCTCACTTGGGTGGGCACTGAATCTGCCTATTGTAGGTCTGTTTTGCGGCCTGAAATGTTATATAAATTAGTGATTAGGCTTTTATTACCAAAACTAAGCCATAACCAATTCGGGGGGTTGGGATGGCCTAGTGGTCTAGAGTGCTGCGCTTCGACCTCTAGAGTGCTGCCCAACTCTTCTAGTAGAATTTTTGTTCTATCTTTTCAGGTTATGTCTTGTGCACATTCGGGGAAAACGGGGAAGAACCGTACCTGTCATAGTTACGCCGGATGCGTATAAATCAATCTCGCTTTTAGTAAAGGAGGAGAACAGATCAGCAGCTGGAATAAACTCTGAAAATCGGTTTGTTTTTGCATTGGGTAAAAATAGCATGAACAGTATAAGAGGGTGGGATGCATTAGCATCAACAGTTGACAAGGCAGATTTAGAAAAACCATCATCAATAAAGGGTACTTTACTACGCCAATATATAGCAACTGTGTCACAGATACTTAATATGAATGAAAATGAAATGGACTGGCTTGCTACTCATTTGGGACACGATATAAGAGTCCACAGAAACTTTTATCGTCTGAGACATGAACACATCGAACTAGCAAAAGTTGCAAAGTTATTATATACTGTTGATTCAGGAGATTTACATAAATATGCCGGAAAGAAACTGGATGATCTAGATATTAACGGTAAGTATGGTAATTGTAAGCATGACTGTATATTTTGTAATGTTATACTTTGTGGTCCAGATTACACAGTTTTCAGCAAATATTAGTATACTAAGTGGCATGTTTTATACCTATTAGACCAGGGTTTTTTGATTTGGGTGTGCGTCCGACAACTTTTGATTGAGTTCTTTGACAAAACCATGTTCAGATTTTCTTGAGCATAAGTTTTGTTGAACGTGGTCAAAGGGGGGATAACCCTGGACCTCTACTTTCTTTGCTTTAACAAATCATGTGTTATATATCATTAAATTGCTTATAGTCGTTGTTGGTATCATGGTCCTCAGATCTTATGGACTTTTTCTTGAAACACTCACGGAGTCTCAGAAAACTGTAAAATGCTGAACACGTGTAAAATGGAAGATCCTCCCATCTGTCAAATTCTACTTAAAATATCCGAGTGGGTTGTCTTAGTAATATTAAATTGTTTTAATTATGATTTTGTATTTGTTAGTCGTATGGTATATCAATGGTTCCCCCTAGTCGTTCCAATGGCACAAAAAACAGAGATCCCGTGTACTCATTGAGTTCACGTAAAGATCCCTTGACAGTGGGAATTCGATATAAGAGTAGGCCATAGTGCCGCTGTCCTGGCAAAATTTTCCCTTAGACTAGAGCACACTATGGCGTATGCCCGTCTTCATTAACCCAGTTCAGAGCAGAACAGTAGGACGTTAAACCCCATTTCATTTTATTTCTTGCTATATCAAGTTTGTTATAGTCCCTCTCTGTTATAGTCCCTCTACAGTCCTTACATTTATTTTGTTATGTGGCTAGTCCTTTGTAAGATATGATAAACTGATGTGAGCTTCTGGACCATATTTTAAAGATTCTTGGGCAGAAAAATCAAAAAATATATAGCTTTACTGTGCTGATCCATAAAAAATCTGGCATTACACCTCGGTTAGTAGTTGTTCGCCCAGAGTCTGTCTGTATTCGTTCTGATAATTATGTGAAAGATGGACTTTGATACCCAATAACTTGATTCAATTCCATCGATATATTTGTGAATTTTACAGACATGACATTAGCAGAAGATGTTGATGATGGTAATGATGACGCTGGTAACAATGATGATGATGCCCCAAATTATGTTTCTCAGATTAATGTTGATAATGCTATCATTGAGAGTGATTGTGATGAAATTGGTAATTATGATTATTTTATTAAAATTTGCTTCATACTCATACCTTGGCATAAGATTTTCAATACATTTTTTTCGTGTGCAATATTGTTCATATCAAGATTGAGGAGATTTGTTAGCTGCCCTAGTATTTAAAGTCTCAGCTGCTGTGGGCACAAATATTCACAGAAAGTTATTAGAGTGACTGATAAAACATCCATATATTTGTTCTAAAACCATTTCTCAAATAAATTTATATTTAAAAGCCCCCATATCTTTTTTTTCAGTAAAAACTTCAGGCAAGACTACTTCTAAACTTAAACCTAAAAATAATGCTGATATTGGTAAGTCGCAACTGTTATTTTTTTTTTTAGCAGCAATAGTACCAGTTAATTAGCATTGATATTTTGTTTTCAAAGTCTTTGTAACATTGATTTGGTGGCATATATTAATAATATAGATTACATTAACAAAGTTTGAGTTTTCTGCTTTTATTCCAATTCGATCAATTATTTATGAATCATTTGTATTCATCTGTTGTTTTGTCGTCTACTTGCAGGATGTGGAAAGAAATGTATACATAAACCATGGTCAGTGGCAGAAAAAAACTTTGTTGAAACATTTTTTGCTGATAACATCGAACAGCAAAAAATATCTGGTGTTGGGAAAAGACAATGTGAAAATGCTATTAAAACCAGCAACGGTATTCTGGTATCTCGGACCTGGCTACAGGTTAAAAGTTGTGTGAAAAACATTGTCAACAAAAAGAGAAAATAGAAAATTTTGCAGGCGTTACATGTATTTTGGCCGGGGCAGTGCGATATCAATCTGTACCTACGGTCGTAGACCTGGACAAGTAGACCTGGACAATGTTAAGTTACTGCTTGTAACTGCATATAAACTTTGTGTTTAACTCTTACCGTACAACAAGATATGTAACCTGGTTTAAAACAAAATGTGAGCACAAGCAGTGTTTAATTTCCTGAATAATATTAATTTTTTATACGCCCACATTTTCATGTGGACGTTTATTGTCGTTGCCCCTGTCCGTCCTTCCATCCACAATTTGTTTGTGGACTCTCTACAGGTCACAATTCTTATCCAATTTTGACGAAACTTGAAATATAGGTTTATCCTCACAAGATCTCGGCTGCTTTTGATATTGGCATGTTTCGGATCGAAACTTCGTGGATTATGGCCCCTGATTGTACGAAAAATCACGTTTTCAGCTTGTGGACCCTATAGAGGTCACAATTTTGAACCGATTATGATGAAACTGGACATGTATATTAATAACCCAAAGATCTTGGTTCCTTTCGATATTTGCGCCCATCGGATCGTAACTTCCTGAATTATGGCCCCTGATTGTCCGAAAAATCGCCCTTTTTAGCTTGTGGTCCCTCTGGAGGTCCAAATTACTATCGGATTTAAAAAACCGTTTGATGATTATATCACCGTTACATGGTAATGAAGGTTGAGTTCGAATTTCGTGAAAATCGGACGAAAATTGACAGACAAAATGGCCGCCGTTTGTATGCGAATAGTGTGAAAATATGTTATATCAAGGATGTGGACTCCCTACAGGTCACAATTCTTATTCGATTTTGACAAAACTTGAAATATAGGTTAATCCCCATAAGATCTCGGCTGCTTTCGATATTGGAATGTATCGGATCGAAACTTCACGGATTATGGCCCTTGATTGTACGAAAAATCATCTTTTTATCTGATTGACCCTATAGAGGTCACAATTTTGAACCGATTTTGACGAAACTTGACATGTATGTTGATAATCCAAAGATCTTGGTTCCTCTGGATATTTGCGTCCATCGGATCGTATTTTCCTAAATTATGGCCCCTGATTGTCCGAAAAATCACCCTTTTTAGCTTGTGGTCCCTCTGGACGTCAAAATTATTATCCGATTTAAAAAAACGTTTGATTATATCACTGTTACATGGTAATTTAGCATGGGGCAGAACTTAATAAAAACCAAACAAATTCTAACGATTTTCTAATAATAACTTAATATGCGACAACTCTTGTTGACTGCCCGGACGATTTAGCTGCTGTGTGGGCGTATTTTTCGTTGCCTGGCAACCTATTTTTTTCATTTATGTTTTAAATTGTTCCATTATTGTTCAGCTCTATGTATCTTGGTGCAATTTTTGTTGTAAAATGTAAAAGTCATAACATTGCCATTTTTGTTGCAAAATGTAAAGTCATAACACTGCCATTTTTTGGTGTGAAATGTAAAAAAGCCATAACAGTGCCATTTTTTGGTGCAAAATGTAAAAGTAATAACAGTGAAATTTTTTGGTGAAAAATGTAAAAGTCATAACAGTGCCATTTTTTTTTGAAAAATGTAAAAGTCATAACACTGCCATTTTTGGTGTAAAATGTAAAAGTCATAACAGTGCCATTTTTGATGCAAAATGTAAAAGTCATAACAGTGAAATTTTTTGGTGAAAAATGTAAAAGTCATAACAGTGCCATTTTTTGGTGAAAAATGTAAAAGTCATAACAATGCCTTTTTTTTGTGTAAAAGTCATAACAGTGTCATTGTTTGGTGTAAAATGTAATGATTAATACAAGAAGAGTGCCTTATATGAAACTGTGTTACTATTTCCTTATTATAAGTTGACTAAGCATAACTGCTCCAAACTAAAAGTTAACAACCTCGACCAATAGCACTGCAGATACATGTAATAGTATCTACTGATTGGACTACCTGGATCATGTTCTGATATCAATAGAGGCAGTTGTCTTTGCAACAGACTGTATGCCCTAGAATTTGGCAGCTTCGTAATGGAGAGAGAAATGTGGTTTAATGTCTACTCGACAAAAACTAGGTCATTTCCTGACTAACATATGGTTCAATTTTATTTCAATAAATAATTTGTTTATGCGTAGGGGTCTTTAACAGTGGGAGGAAACCGGAGAACCTGGAGAAAACCAATAAGATTGGGCAGCCGTGTATGTGGGAGGAATCGAAACCACGCTCCTTGATTCAATGACAGACTTGATCCAACATGCGGTTAACCTTTGGGCCACCCACAGCTTAGTAATGAAATCAATCTTTAGTTTCAAGACCCTGCTGTCCTATTACACCCTGTAGTTACTACTTAGTATCTCCGGCCCCTTTAGCAACACCCAGTAATAAGGGTAGTGTGCGCATGGAAATAGCAATTATTTAAGTATTGTTTTCGATAGATTTGATACCCGAGTCGTGTCGAAGTGAAGCTTTGACAAAAAACAAAACAATATCATTTCACATTGCTTTCCTAAGTCGATACACCAGAAGTGAATAAACCGGATGTTGGTGTTATGGCCTTTTTTACTTTTCTACCATAAATAAAGTGTCCTTGTTTCCTTTAAAAATTAACCAGTGATGAAAAGATTCTTCCTTTCGGTCCTCTTTCAGTTGCAATATTTCAGAGTGTTAACAGCATGAGTTTATTTTTTACACAGTGTTTAAGATACAGCGCAATCATCAGAGGACCTGTCATTTTTCTCATTGACCTTATTTTAATTTGTGATCAATATTTATTAAAATAAATTAAATTTTTGTTAGTTTCACAGTTTTAACCACAATTAATATACACACTGTTATATGGATCTCTGAAAGCCACGGGGAACTACAAATTACAATAATATGCAGTGAGCAGTAAATTTGACGACAGCTCAGTTTTTATTGATAAAAACCATTGCAGCCTCAATAGTTTATATAACATTTCAGGCCTAAAGAAAGACGTGCTATAGGCAGATTTACCTCTTGTATAATGTATGTTTAAGCAACTATCTCTGGAAACGCTTCGGGTCCCAAAAACTGTCCCAGTGTCAATTTATCCAATCATTGTCCTGTGGTTGTTTTATTTCCCATTCCCAATGGGATTTTATATGGTTTTCCTGTTGTTGCTAAATTACCCTTTGACAATGAATGTAAACCACATCGTTTCATCCCCCACCCCCTCGAAATCAATATAAATAGATGAAGTAAATCATAAAAAGCTCCATTGGCCGCATGGTTTATTTGTTATAAATTAGCACTTAGTATATTATTCATCTGACGGGGTCCTCATAATCTTTACACTAGTCATAAACACACAGTCATATTTTTAGAAGGGACCTCTAAATCCCCAATATCCCAAGCAGACCTCAAAAACCACCAAATAAACCATCTGAGATATCTTCAAAGGTATTGGCGATAGCCATACTAGATTATTCTGACTGAGTAAAGTACGGCTAGAACAATTTATATGTATGCAAAGTTTCAAGATTATAAGGTAAGAAATGTGGCCTGTAGACGACAAACAAACAAATACTAGAAATTGGCGTGGCTCTGCCCCTGGGGGTCGGGCATGCACCAAAAACAATAGGGATCTTTCTTAGGGTATAAGGAATAAGTATACAAAGTTTGAAGAAAATCCATGAAGAATTGCCCCTGTAGGTGAACCACAGACACGCCCACATACACACACACATACAGGCCACAATCCTTAATCGATTATCTTGAAATTTTTTTATACTTATTCCTTATACCCTAAGGCTGACCACTATATTTTTGGTGCATGCCGGCCCCCCTGGGACAGAGCCACGCCCAATGTTTTTGTGTCTTGTGTTCGCCTTCAGGTTGGAATTCTTAACAGATCCTTTTAAAAGTTTGCATACCTATTCCTTATACCCTAAGGATGACCCCTGTTTTTGGTGATTTCCTAACCCCCAGGGGCAGAGCCATGCCCATTTTTACTTTGTTGCTGTGTGTGTTGCCTACAGGCCCCGATTCTTAATGGATCGTCTTTAAACTTGGGATATGTATTCCTTATAGCCTAAGGACGACAACTGCATGTCCCCACTCCCAGAGGCAAGCCACGCCCAATTTTTGTGTTTGTCGTTTACAGGCCGCAATTCTGAATGAATCAGCTTGGTACTTGGTACTATTGATTTTGGTGAATGTCACGACCCCAGGGGCAGAGCCACGCCCACTTTGTGCCATGAGCGTCTGAAGGCCACAATTCTGAATAGATTATCTTGGTACACTTATTCCTAATACTCAAAGGACGGCAACTATTGATGTTGAGGCACGACCCTCAACGCTAAACAAACCAAATGCCTAGCCTTCTTGACAAAGTACCATATCAATCAAAGCAGGAATGTGGACGTATATTGTAGCGTTAGCGATATGTTTGTTATTTTCACTTGCACTACACGTAGATTCCCTGGTAATTTTAGATTCACGGAAGTCCATTCCTTATACGTAAACCACATTCTCAGTGATTTGGCTATTGATCTAATTCACTAATATTTCACAGTAAACTGTTTTCCCGGGGAATTAAATAAAGACTGTATGTGTACATGAGTTTGCTTTCAAACAAACCAACACTTTGTTGAATGAGGCTTTTGTCAACTTTGATCTGTTCTTGGTAAGAATATTGTGAATCATCACAAATAGATTCATTCAGAGTTGACTTCTATTTAAATATACTGAATGATTATTAAAGGGTGTTTTATCCGTGTTAAGCTATTTTACATACTAGCCAAACAATTGTCTGGTGTATAGATTGACCCAAATGGTTACATGTTTTTTCTACAAAATACACCCGGCACTATCAATATAATATTAAACCGCATACCATTTCATTTCGAACTGGCATTCGACGTAACAGGGAGTAGGGTCGCCTGTCCAACCTCGTGACTTTTCTCCGCGTCCTCCTGTTTCCTCCCACTTTTAAAAACCCTACGCGCAAGCGAATTATTAAAATAACATTGAAACCATGTTAGTCCTAGTTTTCCATTCCCGTGTTGGCCCGCAAAGTTCCCAGCAATTTTCGAGGCGCGTGGGGGTGTTAATTAGAATATCGATAATATACCCAATAATATTACAAAACAATAACCTATTCAGTAATCGATAATGAGACCTGGCATCGCAACTGTTTGTCATATTACAGGGAGACATTACTTCATTTCAACTGGCAATTTTAGACTGTTTGCTTTATTGTACACTAGAGCTGCGGTGGCTTAGTCAATAAGACACTGGACGTGCCAATTTGCCTTCATAGCATACTGCATAGCGTTTGTCCTTCTACATCTGTCCGGTCGATGCGGAAAAGTATAACCCCATTTTATTTCGTTTCGGTTTATTTCACACGTATGACAAAAGCATATAGATTATAACAAAGCCAATACGTTAGACCTTTCACTTGGTTATGCCCAAATACTAAACTTCTATGTACCATATTCGCATTAAAACCACGCCCATTTAATTGTCTGCTTGGTTAAACCTACATAAAATCTATAAAAATTTAGTCCACACAATACAGAAAATAAATACTATTACATAGTTGGATGGCCGACTATCGAGGAGACGACCGTTTGGTTATAAAGTTTATAAAGATATATTTACACTGTTTGTTATTTGGGGGAGGGGGTCTGATAAAAATTGTTAGCTCTAGAGGGACCACCATGCTAAAAACGCGATTTTCTCTTATAATCAAGGGCTATTTCAGGATGTTGCGAACCGATATGCGCCAATATTGACAGGGACCAAGATCTTTGAGTTATAAACATGTATTTCAATTTTCATCAAAATCAGATAAAAAATTATGACCCGTAGAGGGTTCACAAAATTGATATACATATTTACACTATTTGCGTACGGGCGACGGCAATTTTGTCCGATTTTCACAAGATTCGAACTCAGTCGTCATTACAGTTTAACGGTGATATATTCGAACGGTTTATTTATAAGAGCGTTTTTTGGTGCAATCCGAAACCATAATTCTGGAAGTTACGATCCGATATGCGCAGATAATCATGCATTTCAAGTTTCATCAAAATCAGAAGCGAATAGTGACCTCCCGAGTGTCATCAAGTTAAAACGTGATTTTTCATACAATCAGGCGCCAAAATACATGAAGTATCGATCCGATACATGCCAATATCAAAGGGAATCGAGGTCATTTGGAGATACACTTATATTTCTAGTGTCTTAAAAATCGGTTAAGAATTGTGACCTGTGGCGTGTCCACAAACAAACTGTGGACGTCCGGATGGACAGGGTCGACGACAATATACGTCCACATGCCGTTTATTATTTCGAGACGAAACTTCAATCGCACAGATCTCTGCTAGTTTCGATCAGAATGAAATATTTTACTTCATAAAGTTCAGCAAACAACTTTGGTTAGATTTGATCTGAATAAAATACTTTTACAAATTAATTACTGTAACGGGTTATATTTTAAACATATTCAATATGTTCTCTTTACCTTGCATTTGTGAAAACATCGTACACAACATGACCGTTTTTTCGTCTCAACGAACAGGTTGATCTTCTTGAACTGAACTGCTACGGATCTCAATCCTTTCAATTGTTTACTTGGTATCTATGAGTCATTTATACGCATTGATATTAAGAAACATATGTAAAGTATTCAAACTGTTAAACGTGTTTACCTTCGTAATGTCTAAAATATGTGATTTTGATAGATAAGATGGAGAGGGAATGCTGGGTTGAGTTACTATACCACCGAAAGGCATGCTGCTACGTGGGTTTACTATTTGTTACAGAGAGAGAGAGAAATGGGGTTTAACGTCCACTCGTCACAAACTAGGTCATTTTGGCACTAAACTATGGTTTCAATTTTATTTCAATAATTCGCTTGCGCGTAGGGGTCTTTAGCAGTGGGAGGAAACCGAAGTGCCCGGAGGAAACCCACGAGGTTGAGAAGGCGCCCCTATATCCATTCCACATACGCTCACACCAGGGATCGAAACCACAGCCGCAAGCCAGAGGTGACCGGCCAGCTAGAGGTCCAAGCGCGGCACTCTAGACCACTAGGCCACCCCAACCCCCCACCTATTTGTTACAGTTCTTCGTATGATCTAATGAAGTGTGTGATAACATTGTGTGCGTTTATAACAATCCACTTGAACTGTTCACACTTTCACTGTGTGACTCGCTTGACGTTACATTGACGAATAAAATCGACTGATTTCTGATAAACTAAATCAGTATATGCTAGTTCTAGTTCAGGCTTGGATTTTATGACATCATCCCGGCAGTTTGATGGATATAAGACCTTTAGCTCCTCTCACTTTTAACTGACCATATGTGGAGAAAGGCGTCCTTATTGTTAGGTTTCATTTGTGAGTAAAATCCGTATTGTCCATAAATTTGTCCTTGTCTCTGTGTAATTGTTTGTGTGTGCTGCAGACCCTTTGCACTTACTTTTAGACCAAAACACGAGTTCCTGTATACACCTTGGTGTACACGTAAAGAGAGAGAGAGAGTGAGAGAGAGAGAGAGAGAGATGGGGTTTAACGTCCACTCAACACAAACTAGGTCATTTCGGGACTAACATATGGTTTATTTTTATTTTAATAATTCGCTAGCGCCTAGGGGTCTTTAGCAGTGTTAGGAAACCGGAGTGCCCGGAGGAAACCCACGAGGTAGAGAAGGCGCCCCTATCTCCATGCCACATACGCTCACACCAGGGATCGAAACCACAGCCGCATGCCAGAGGTGACCGGCCAGCTAGAGGTCGAAGCGTGGCACTCTAGACCACTGCCCCCCTCCCCCGGTACACGTAAAACAGCTTTTGAAGTCGGCGTGTGCTCGGTTGGAGCAACGCAATCAGTCCATTCATTTATTTTTTTCGCAACCTGTAGTAATGTTAGGGACTTTTTTTTAAAAAAAAAATATATCATGAATAGGTTAGATGACCCGCACATAAGGGGACATGATGTAATACATACACATGTTTAATTTGTTTCAATTCTGGGTGAAAAACAGGTGTAATTGACCAATCACATACCCAGTTGCAGAAATCTTAGCAAGATCCGAGCATGACATTTCTCTCAAGGTCAAAGTTGGTCTTCTAAAAGATCCCCAAAATCACAAGAGAGCCATAACGTAGTGGGATTCGACAGTTACTCGCTGTGAGTTGAGTTCAGTTGGGTTTTTAAAGGGCATGTTATTTTCATTCAGTTTATACTTGTAAGCATGTATTTTGTCAAGATGTAGAAACGAATTGTTGTACCTGGGCAAAAATCAAAGATTTTAGCTGCAAATAACTTGTGTTGTTTCAACGCAAAGTTGTGTTATTTTCAAACACTAGTTAGGTCTCTCTATTTTACAACACAAACTTGTGTTAATATTAGTGAAAATTGTGTGATTTCATACACACTTAGTATTACCATCAACAAAAACTTGTGTTGTACTTTCCCAATTTATATCTAGTAAGCAAAGTTCCCCAAGCCACACCCCTCCTTCACCAAACAGTTTTCGCATTGTGATATATTGACTGAACCAATTGCTAAGATTCATACCAATTGGTTCAGTAAATTCTCTAGTAAACAACAAAGGATATCCACGTTAGTGTTTCAAAGGACCAATCTTGTGAACGCTATTTGTGTTGAAGTTGAACACAACAAATATTGTGCCAACGTTTCAAGAGTGAGTCCAAGAATCCAACGATTAAACTTCCAACCAATGCTTTGGAATTGTAGGAACGGCCTTTTAGTGAATTGACTCGAACTCAGGCAGAGGATGTGAACAAACTGTTGATAAAACATCACGATTTATTTGCATCATCATCAAAAGATTTAGTAGATTGGTTAACCATACAATCCATATCGGTATGGAAAATTTTTCTCTTGCAGATAAAGTGTGTTTGTTTACCCGGTCGATGTCAGCCGGAAGACAGACAGACACAAGTTTGTCAAACGAAAGGGTGAACACCACACCGTACTGTGAAGAGTGACCTACATCAAGTACGAAATTGTGGATAATCAGTCATCGTAAACAAGTAGGTCACGTGACGTGGACCGACTTCGTAAATTTACGCAACAGATAGATGAGTATAATAGTGATCGTAACGAGAACGCCGCGGTGTGTGATGCCGACATTGAGAACGGTGATAATATACAAGGTTTTGCAGCGCATGTGACCAGGAGTGATAGAAAGGTTGTGCGACCATTATGTCTTGATACCAAGGTTATGCCCCTTCCTATATCTCCAGGTAATATGACATCATTTGTCATCCCTAAACCACGCAAATGCCTTGTCTGTAAGATGCTGAATTCAAAAGCAGATCAAAATATGAGAGTCACGGTAATTCTAAATCATATCAATTGATTAAACTGGAACTATAGAAGGAAAGAGGGAGCAAGATGAACGGTAATGGAAACGACGAGTGTGCAGTCTGTGGTGGTGAAGAAACATGATCCCAGTGACTGAATATAAATTGAGTCACCATGCAGAGGAAGTGAGTATGGGGATGAACCCGAATTATTTTTTCCCTCTATTCTGAGGTTAGTTCCGAAGAAGTGAAAGACGAGACTGTCCAACAAGATGCCAGGAAGTTGCGATTTTGCCGAGGCCACTGATTGGTAAAGTAGAGATCACTACTATGGACATGGGGATGGGAAGGTTAGGAGATGGGCGATGGAAGAGGGGGAGAGAAGAGAGAAATGGGGTTTAACGTCCACTCGACACAAACTAGGTCATTTCGGGACTAACATATGGTTTAATTTTATTTCAATAATTCGCGTGCGCGTAGGGGTCTTTAGCAGTGGGAGGAAACCGGAGCACCCGAAGAAAAACCCACGAGGTTGGACAGGCGACCCTACTCCTTGCCACGTACAACCGGGGATTCGAAACCACGCCAGTTGACTCAAAAGCAGGCCGTATGATACAGTGCTCGCACGTTATCCATTCGGCCACCCAACCCCCGATCGACGAGGAGTTGGAGACGGATGCGAAGATGTGTCAGTAGACGATGGTGTTATTGCATGTGAAACGACTATAACGTAATTACAGTTGGACAGAATATAATTAACTGTGATTCATTTAATTATATTCACCCATCTCTTGTTTTCGTGGCTGCAATGCGGGACGCATTGGGCGTGGGTACCGTGATGACCGAAATATCTACTGTTAGTGTGTTGTTGGTTTTGGCGATCGTCTTTGGATTCATTTTGATTTCTAGATTGCATATCGACCCTTTTCTGCCTTTTAGTAAAAATAAGTGTTTGTCTTTTTCTTAATAAATGAAATTTAATCAAAACCGTAACCAATATAATTACTTCAAACAACAAACAACCATGTTGTCAAATAGATTAGTAGATCAACACTAATTCGTCCCATAGTGTAAATATGAACACATTCGAACACTGCAAAAGTCAATAACGTTCAAATACGGGCGTTAAATAAGTTGAATCAGCTACGTCTTGTGTTCGGGAATCACAAGAGTTTGGAGGATAATCGTGGTCACTTGAGTCGTGTCTATGATGTTCTGTAATATTAATATTTAAAGGCACCAACTGATCACTATTCAATTTAACTGATCCCCGGTCACTTCTTGGTGTGACATTGCTGTCAATATCTGTATCTTGGACATTGTTTTCTCGTTCATCATTCTCACAAGGAATAGACGTCTGTATAAGTAGTGGTATATATGAATTCGGAATGGTACTACACTGTAAAAATTATATGTATAAAAACATGAAATTACTGTAAAATTTTACAAACTGTCCTGTTAGAAAACTATCAGATGTAAAATTACGTAAAAACTGTGTTTATAAACATTTATGTAAAAATTTAACTTTTAACATCCGAGATTGTGTATTTTAACAACATATTAAAGTTAAATAACCAAATAGGTATGTAATCTAACAGATTGGGCATTTTAACAGAATATTCAAGTTAATTTACAAATGGATACACAATCTAGCAATTACTCTGTCGATTGTTTGAGCAATTTCGACGTAATTTTTTTTTAAATAAATATTTTAATTTGTCACTTTGTTTGTCCTATATTTATATATTCGCGGCGAACTCGGCTTCTTCCCGAACGTCTCTCAATGTTTGCAGTGTCCCGGTCGCTCTAGACCATTCCTATTAACAAGTGTCATTTTTTTTTTTTTTTTTTAATAGTTATTTGTAATTCCATGCTTGATCAGCTGCTTACTTTGAAAGTATCATTACTATCCTACTAAGACATGAAAATTCATTTTTTCAATTTTATTATCAAAATCTGTAGTTCATTTTTTCAATTTTATTATCAAAATCTGTAGTTCATTTTATATTCTTTATATCAGAAAGGCTGGGGGTGTCTCAGTCCAAGGTGTATGACATTTTTGACACTAGTCTAAATTATTTGTCATAACCCATGGCTGTGATTTTAGTTGCATATCTGTAATATTACAGAATAACTAGTATATTAACGGCAATATTCTGTTAATTCACATAGTTATACTCATGGATAGGATTAACGCATGCGCGTCGCAGATTTAACTAATGTCGGTGAATGTTTGAATGTGCATTGACGATGCAGGATAAGAACAGTGGAAATCCAACAATAAGATGTGAAGGTAAGTCTTCCTAATAATAATGTATGTGCGAAGGCAAATCTACAGCATAAGAAGATATATAATAGGGCCTACACATAGTGGCCATGATGTATGTTTTATTGTGAATTTGAACTTGGCCATGTAAACAATATTAAAGTGTAAGAAACGCGATGGTTCAGAGAATGTGATGCTGGATTATTAACCATTAGCAAAGAAAGCTTGTTTTGAAACTTCGCCTTCGTGTCAATGGTGCAAGTTCTAATTTGTTCAGCTGGCACTAACAACTGGGGCAATGTGTGTTATTGGCCGTACATGTTAAAGGGACAATCCCGATAAGAACAGAGTCTCAAAAATTGAAGTCCGAGTATTTATGAAATTTATGGACCAAAATATAGTGGCATGGCGTATTTACCTTGTCTCAAAATTTCAGCTCAAAATATTGAGTCGTTTGGACGTGAACGTCCGCTGCCCTCTTGATTTCATTCCTGTATGTCATTGTGCTTTATCATTTCGTTTCAGGTTCAAGGTAACAAAATTTGTAAGGAGTGGAAGAGACGGCAGAAAGTAGTAAACCTGGTCTTCAGAACACAAAATTTGAAGCCATTCACGACCCTTACTCTTAATTTCTGTTAATTTTTAATATTTTTGTACGTTCAGGACACAAAAATTAGATTTACGGAAAATAAATTATTTTTTACAATGATTTTGTTTTATATTTAACCAAAATAATTATGTTAAAAAACAGAAAATCTTCTGGCAGAAGCTCTATTTTAACATGGAATAATTCTGTTAGAAACCAGAAAAAATTCTGGCAGATGGTTTACCAGATTGTTTCTCTGTCAAAGAATAAACAGATTTAAAATAAAAGAGAAAAAATTCTGGTTAACCAACTGCCAGAACTTTTTCTGGTTTCTAACAGAATTGTTTCTCACGGTGCAGTTAAATTACCAACAACCTATATAAATACAGGTATACTTTATGCAACGTATGTTAAATTACAGCGTATATGTTATTTAACGTGCAACTGTAAGGGAAGCATAACATACAACGGTTAAATCACCAACTTCAAGTTTAAATACAAATCTATTGTTATTTAACATTGTGATATGTTACATCATTTTACACAGGGTATGTAAAATTACAGGCATTATGTTTTTTAACCTACAATTGTAAGAAACGCTTAACATTGCGTATGTAAAAATACTTACTAATGTAAAATTACGAGAAAAAATGGCAACTTTTCTGCCATGATTTTCCTGTTAAAAAACTTAAAAACTTTTTACAGTGTAATTTCATCCCTGTTAACAGAATCGTAAGGATTCGTGTATGGATTGGCATCGCTGAGAGTTGACGAAGAAACTGACGCTGTAGAATGACGACTACTGGCCTCATCAGCAACGATAACCGTCTCGTATGAGCTACGGACTACCATTGGGGATTGAGTCATGGTGGGCGCCTCATTATTCATTTCACGGTGTTTTGTTTTATGGTCTGGAAAGTAAATATGAATGTATTTCAGTCCCAATTTTTTTTTAAATGATAATGCACCTTATGGGTAGTTTTCTTAACAAATGTAATGGTTACAGTGGATCAATACTTCATTTGATTATTTAAAGACCCACAGATCAATAATTGACAATAAATGCTACTTACAGGTAACATACATCCCAATAACAATCAACACCAACAAGATAACTATTACACCTAGAGGAATTATCAACACCAAACTGATTCCAATGTCCATTTTAATATCAGGTTTTTCTTTGTTTTTTATACCTATAAAAATAAAATCAAAGATGTTTGTATATATGAATGTGGGTATGTTTGTCCATCACGCTTCCTCAAGAAATATATGATAAAAAAGCAAACAGTATGGCCCCGTGAATTTTTAGGTCATGATTTTTAAAGGTTATAATAAAATCTGAAACTTCTCATCTATCTTAGAACTTAACACAATTCCAGTAATAGATCATCCTTCCTTTGCCATTATTCAAGTTTTCCGGAAAAAACTACTTGTATTACATGAATAAACTAGAAGTAACATCATCAGTAACAATAAATATATTATCATTGAAATTCGACAGAACATTGTATAACATGGTGGTTGCAGAACACGCTCACACGCTTCCTTCGCTGTACAATATAAGATCAAAGCATACATGTTATTTATGATTAATTTACCGTCATTAACTTTGATGTATTGACTTTGTTTGTAGATTGTCTTACTAAATTCTAATTTTAAACTATAAGAGTAGTTGAAAACATCAGCTGTTGTGTTGAATATAGTGAAAGCTACCGTCTCTGTTACGCCATCACTACTCACTGTAACGTTGACATCCGACAACCCCCGTTTGATGTCTTCTGAACCATCCGGAAATATTGATAGGATTTTCTCATTCTAAAACAAAGAGAAATCAATTATTATGAAATAATAATTAATCTGATTTAAAATAGTTAGTCTTTATCAACTTACAATTTAATGTCAGTGATATACATCAGGGGTTATTAAATAGTATGCTTCCTTACATGCATCAAAACTTAAAAACACGGGCACTGGTCAGATTTAAAAAGAAATGGTTACCATTGTCGATATAGCAGTATGTTTGACACAGGGAGAATTGGGTTTTAACGTCCACTCGACACAAACTAGGTCATTTCGGGACTAACATATGGTTCAATTTTATTTCAATAATTCGCTTGTGCGTAGGGGTCTTTAGCAGTAGGAGGAAACTGAAGGACCCGGCTAAATTCCCACGAGGCCATCCAACCCCCCGATTAGTATAGAAGTGTCACTATTTCATTCTAGATTGTTACTACGTTAGCTAACTACTGTTCAGCTTCCTCCACTGCCCCTCTTTGACTAGCAATATAGTCTGGGTGGTACTTTTAAAGGTGTTGTAGTTGCTGTAAGATGAATTTAAAAAAAAACACCTCAAGCAGATTTCAGATACCCCTACCACCAGCTCACACTGTCTTACATTAAATGAGTTGTAACTTACAATATTATCTTTCTTCCTGTGTATAGAGACAATCTTTTTATTTATCACATGTTTGTATGCCCATGTCACAGTAACATCATTTCCTAAACGACCGTTTAGCGGCTTTATATCATACTGCATATTGAGATCTTCAAATAAAAGGATACAGAAGAATAAACCCTTTAGAAAATACGGGTGGGCGTGGTTTTAGTTTCTTGCATACAAAATTAGATAGTTAAGTTATTTATAGGTGTTAACTCAATGAATAGACAGTTTAACTTCACATGAATCATAAACACATTGCATCATTCTATTTTAATGGCCTTGTATGTACAATGCATTCTACCGTGTGATTGCATAGTTGAGCATTGACTACATTATCCAGGGACTGTTTATGAATAATAATGTATAGGCTTTATATTTGCAGTTACATTGGTCATTATCAATAACCTAAAAATAATCTTAGTATGTATACGCTCTTGTGTCATCTTGTTTGAAATCAGAACGACTGTTTGTATTTTATATTGGGCCTAATCGCGTACTCTTCTGTTGTTTTATCTATAAACAATATTTTTATCTATAAACAGTTCATTCGTCACCGGAATCGATTGCTCTTGACCGTAACCTACCGTTCAGCTCCGGAATCATAGTTCCACGTCCACGACTTGAAGAAAAGAGAGACTATCATATATAGACGTAGTCGAAGTTGTTTACCTTTAATAATTGTAAGATTGATATCTTTATATGTATCCCAGAAGACAAGTTTACATCTATATATTCCACTGTCTTCTTGTTGGACGTTTTTTAAAGTGAGAGTTATTGTGGTGTAATGTTCATCAGATCGAATCTTTATTATGTACTTCTTCTCATCTAGTTTTATCTGAAAATGAAATAAATGGCATACATCTGATCTGGGCTGTTTCTATATTTATTATATTATCAACTCGGTAAAGTCCGTGCAATTAAACAATTCTAGAGTATTCAGAGAGATCAATCATTTGTCCAAAAAAAGGGATTAACTTTAATCTAACAAGGGATTAACTTTAACAAACTAAAACTGTTGATATCCTTGCGATTAGATTAATGTTTCATGAACTCACTTCATCTTTAAAAAAGGAGACTTTGTGTTTGGTTTTCTTTAGTGTCCATTCTAGTTGAATAGATGATCCATATATTCCAGTTATGACACCAACACTATTATCTATAAACCACGAGTTTGCTGTAATGTATATAGTTTTTTTTTATTGTAGAATGCTATTGATTTATCATTACAAGGTGATGACAAGTTTCTGAACAACGGGTGAAACTGAAACATTAACATGTGCTTCGTCTTGATTTACCTTACCCCAATCAATTTGTAGCTAGTCTCCGGTTGTACACGGGACTAGCGCTAACCCTAACCCTGGCCGAAGCACAACCTTCACCCTAGCCCGCAATCAATCAGCATATAACGTCATTCTTTAGTACAAATCAAAATTTAAACAAATGCTATGGTAGTCAATAAAATCTTGTAAAGGAATCTATTTATTTTGATACATGGTAAACTTTTACCGACATCACATGCTTTAGGTTTGTTCAATGACAATATCTAAAGTAGCTTTCGACTTAATCTATTAGTATTGGCACCTAACGTATCCCCTGGACCGAATTCCTATAAAATTGTACAGTAAATCTACCTACCTTCGGTAAGTGACAAATATGTAAATAGAATCAGAGGCAGGTTACTCTGCATTGTGACATTCTGAAACACAATCACCAAATTAAAATCACTTTCAACGAAGCAAGTGAGATACATTTATATATCTAGAGTAGGTAGATGTATATAGTTTAATATATTTTTCTTGTATCTTTTCCAGCTACTCTGGTTATATGCAATCTAAATTAGTAGTACCGTGCACTATACTGACTTAAGTTAAAACGTTTGCCAAACGCATAAAAAACTTGACATAGAAAAAAGAGTAGACCATAGCGCCCGTCCCCATGGAAAAGTTCCCTCATATAGCATAGTGCATGGCATATGTCTGTAAAGAAAGGTGAGACGCTAAACCTCGTTACCTTTCAGTTATGCAGTTAAATATATCAGTTCAAAGGTTATTTGTACATATTAATTCAATACTATTACAAAGCATGACGCGTCAAATAAATCTTGTCGGTTGTCAATGCAGTTCATCACCCAAAAAATAATTCGGTCGGTCATCAACATCCGATTATGAAAAATGGTGCAACTGAATCATATATTATATTATGTGCATTTAAGCGTGTCAAGGCTTCTGATTCAATATCACATAGTTCGGCGCCGACGAATGAAAGGATACACAATCATTTAGTAACTGAAAAGAGAAATATACTATAATAACACATACTTATGGAAGATTAATTACTGATTTATTTAGGCGACGTTTCCAAGAGTATTCTCGCAATTTATTCTTGATCACTTCATAAACACGCAATGAAATCAACCCCGGAAATTGTTTTACTTAGAAATTTTTGAATGTTTGTCCAGTCTTATCCCCTAAATACACATCTAATTATGGTCTGATATAAGTATATATTACTTTGAGCTTTGGTAAACGCATCTGCAATAGTGTTGTTTTAGTTTCATTTTACTGGCGAATTATACATATGCAAATACAGTCGTTTTTATTGCAGCTATTAAAATAAATAATATAATTCTTTACTGGTGGCAAGAATCGTACTTGCAGATAAAATAAGTTTTGGGGTTTGAACAATATGCATCTTAAACCATATTAAATGAATGCCTGATTTATGACGGGATATGAACCAATAACTGATATTATCCATTTCATCCAAATTCTGATCACACGTGTTTGTCTAAATACGAAATGATGTCTCTTTAAGATGACACCAGTACAATTGTAATTACTATAATAGCATATAAGACTAATTTAGCAAATAAGCTATTTATACGTCAGCATACAATAGTGCAACAATTTCTTAACCAATTATTCAAATGTAAACTTACCTCCAAGATGTAATTACAATTCAGTAATGTTGACGATGTTTAGTGAATGAACCACATTTAGCTTTATTATGATGCATTCAATGGTTTGTTTCATTCATTATCTTTGTGTATGTTGTTTCCGGCTGTTGTGTCTGTTTAATAAAACAAAGTTACAACTGCACTATACTATAAACCAATAGCACAGTAAACGAAATAAAATGGGGTTTAACGTCCTACAGTTTGCTCCCACCCCCCAATCTGTTTGGGGGGGGGGGGGTGAACACTTCCTATACCGTATATGGAACAACATGTGGCAACCTCTTACTCAAAAGGGTGTATGCTTTTCACCATTAAAACTGGAAGTGGTAGCCAATCTAAACGACCCCATAACTCTCTTTTACTTCTGCAGGACTGAGGGCCTGACAAGGACAGCTGTCTAGTCGTTCAGATGGACGAAAAACCGAAGTCCCGTGTACACATTGGCGTGCACGTAAAAGATCCCTTGGCAGTTGGAATTCGATATAAGAGGAGGTCGTAGCGCCGTTGCCCGGGCAAAATTGCCCTCATAGCACATTGCATTGCGCATGCCCGTCTTCATTAGCCAAGGTTTGGAGCAGAATAGTAGAACGTTCAACCCCATTTCATTTCATTTCTCTTTTCCTTCCGTCTCAAAATCATGAATATTCACCAAATCCTGACTGAAAATTCATATTCTACGCCAGAATATACTAACAATAATCGACATACCTATAACGGGGAGGGGGGCCAGGAAACTACGCGTGTCCTGTAGCCATATTATTCAAGCAATCAACTTAAGCTATGGTACTATGCATAATATAATTATTTATTAAAATATAACGTATTGTAATCACTATGTAGCAATACTACAAAGTAATATAAGTTACAAATAGCCCAAACACAAGCTGTACATAGGTGTTATGCTTCCTTGTTTGATATTATGA
This sequence comes from Patella ulyssiponensis, assembly GCA_963678685.1. NCBI lineage: Eukaryota > Metazoa > Mollusca > Gastropoda > Patellidae > Patella > Patella ulyssiponensis. The sequence continues at coordinate 7,773,044 of OY783227.1, read as the reverse complement.
GGCAATCCAGGGGTCGCTGTAATATGTAATAGAAACGAATACAACTTTGCAGGTAAACATTTTAAATTATTTTAGACATTCGACGGAAGTTAGTTCTCCTATATTTAATTAACTGATTGTTAGACATCGCTTTGTATTTTTCATTTGAAACCAAATCTTACATTATATGCAATTGATATCGCGAAGTGATTTCGCCGACACTAATATATAATATTTATAAAGGAATATGCATATGGTGATTAGCGCGATAAAATAACGTGATCGATGCAAACAAGTTTTTCTATATATAAAGTTACTAAAAGATTCTACTTCCAGATAAAATTGTACACAAATATAAAGTTTTAAAGAAAAATATATTTCATCTTAGCTAGCGCTTTCATGGGGGTCATCGGGCTATGAGGGAAATTTTGCCCCGGGCAGTGGCGCTAGGGCCTACTCTTATATTGAATTCCAACGGCCAAGGGATCTTTAACGTGTACGCCAATATGTACATGAAACCTCGGACGGCTGTCCTTTTCATGCCCTCTGTTCTGCATCACTGACAAGGGGAAACCTTGCCGAAAATCGAGATGAACTTTCTCGACCAATGCAGGGATCGAAAACCCGACCTCCAGGCTAGCGAGCCAGCGTCTTACCCACTTAGGCATGCGATCCCTGTTTCTTAGGAAATGAAGATGCTAGACATGGGGAAGAAATCATTTACCAAACATAATCGATTTATTTGACCACGGTACTAACCAATTTGACATAGCGATGAACGGTTGAAATATTCATGTATAGGTTGATTTCTTTTTTTCATTTCAACTATACAGTAAGGAAATGTGCTCGCCTTTTTGTATCTGTGGTTTTAGTATTATTTAAATACATTACTACCTTTTGTTCATTTCAACTATACACTATACAGTGTGGTTTGGGTATTATTTACTTACATTACTACTTTTCGTAATAATTATCAGTTTGTCTCGCATTAAGGCCTTTTGTGCAATGCAATCCGGTTGGAACTGGCGTGTTGTTAAACGTCCAATCATTCATGGTGGTCTGATGAGTGTGCGATTGTGATCATATTGTCAGTAAGTGAATTGCGACAAGTGGCGTGGTTACGATGGAAAGATTTAAATATAAATAGAACTCTCTCTCTTTCTTTCTAATTTCTTGACACATTAGACTGCGTAGTTTTTTAGTCAGTTAAGTGAATACACAAAGCACAACAATAGAAGTTGTTTATACATTGCACTGCATATTAAAAATAGCGTTATACTTTTTGAAATAGCTTATGTTATGTTTACGGGTACACCACACAATGAATAATAAATATAATACATTTCTCAATAACCAAACATAGCTCAATATAATAATCGTTTAACAAGAATGTGTCAGCACTGTGAACTCTACAAACGAGTAAAAGGGGTTATATTATTTTTTAATTAGGATTTAAATAAACAACAAAATCTTTTAAATGTGTACACGTTTAAAACATTACTGCAGATACAGGTATTCTAAAACTGCTGAGATAAGAATGACATGTTATGGAATCCTGGTTTTCCTGTTAATGCTAACCGCCAAAATAAAAGGTATGTGATTAATGCACTGTTTTCTGGTAACAACATTTGGGTTGTAAGCTATATGAGACGCTCGACCCCGCAAGTATAGGAATGAGACATTTTCATTCGGACTTATTACATATATGTGCCACCTATTTAGACACTACTTCATTCCAACTTCATTTTCTGAACGTTGTGGGGGGTTTGGATGGCCTAGTGGTCTAGAGTGCCGCGCTTCGACCTCTAGCTGGCCGGTCACCTCTGGCTTGCGGCTGTGGTTTCGATCCCTGGTGTGAGCGTATGTGGCATGGAGATTGGGGCGCCTTCTCAACCTCGTGGGTTTCCTCCGGGCACTCCGGTTTCCTCCCACTGCTAAAGACCCCTACGCGCAAGCGAATTATTGAAATAAAATTAAAAACCATGTTAGTCCCGAAATGACCTAGTTGTGTCGAGTGGACGTTAAACCCCATTTCTCTCTCTCTCTGAACTTTTGTAGTCTGCATGACGTTGTGTTGTTGTCTACGATACAGTTATAAACACCGTACGTCCACATTTACCCATGGAAATGGTGGTAATTCTCGGGGCGTCCTCATCAAATACAAGGTATCAATATATCTTTGATCTGTTCCCAAATTCAACGTTGTATTTAATGTATTTATAATATTAAATTCTATTTTGAAAATAATACAGCGGGTGACTGGATTATCGCCGATAGAAATGACTATGTTATCCTGGCCGAGTGTGACATACAACTGGAATGGAAAATACAATCACAAGACTACAAGACATCAATTTCAAAGGTAAATATCACCTTTCTGTGATTCAAACCGGGGATGTTACTGTGTTGTGTGTTTCTGTGATACAGTGTGCTACCGTGTATTGCGTAGTCGTTCGGAGTCTGGTTATTAAGCAAAATACCAACAAGAGACATGGGTGAACAACTGGTTAAGGCAATACTTCGATCAGATGTATTTTCGACATTTTGTTATCTTACATTTATAATCAAATATGACAAAGCTGTGGCAAAACGAAAACAGGGGGTCAGGTGGCCCAGTGGTTTCATGTATGTGCGTAAAATAACTGTTAATGAGTCAAGTAGCGTTGTTTCGAATCCCCGCCGGAATGTTACAAGGGATATGTTCGCCTGTCCAACTTCGCGGGTTTTTCTCCCGGTTCCTCGATTTTCTACCACTGCTAAAGACCTATACGCACAAGTTTCGACCCGAAATCACCTAATTTGTGTCGAGTGGACGTTTCTCTCAAAATGTAAACTACACAGACCTTGCATACGTCCGGTGCGCTCTACGCGAGGCCTTACTCAGAATATAGAAAACAAAACGATGAATTATAAGAAAAGCCCAATAGAAATAATACGATCTTCCAAAAGCTCCCCAAGAGTACTCTTCCATTCGGGGCTTTAGGACTAGAACTTAATAGTAAGTGCAGGAGGGCTGCACCACACACAATTCTACACAAAAACAAATATATGGACAAGACATCATACTCAAAGACCACAAACATAAAAAACCCAACAAACATTGAACTGTTTTGTTGTGAGTGCACTTAGAAACACTCATGTATAAGGCAACGCTGTATAAATCGAACAATAACGACGTTTCTTGAGGACAATAGTCTACCAGTTCACCAACAGTGGTGATTCTCGTAGAATTCCGGAAAATTTTAAAGTTCTTTTCATCATATATACACATGTAGTCCCGTGCGCTTGAGAGTCAAAATGCATATACTATAGCATTTAATGATTAATATTTTTTAGATTGGTACATCAGATGAACAAACAAATGGAAGTGACAGACATCATATATACAATAATAAAACTAGATCTGGATATCATAAATTCTTCAGTATAACAAAGACAACGATAAATGATGCTGGTGTATATAGATGTAAAGTGGATGAGTTGGATACTGAATATACAGACATTAATCTAACAGTTATCGGTAAGTTCCGGAGCTCTAACGTTTTGTGTGTTCATATGCAACTTTCACAAACTCACATCACCAAAATATGACCTTATGATCTATTATACACCAAATTACTAATACATCGAAATTTATTGAGGTTGCTTAATTGCCACGTGAAATAATAAACCATTCATTTCAATATACTTGCTTGGGTAGGCTAATGGAGGTACGACCGAACTATTTTACAGATCTCAAATGGAAAAGTAAACCTATGTCTTCAGCAGTAAATATTGGAGATGATATAATCATGGAATGGAGATACACAACTATGGCTGTATTGGAACATATTTTGGTATACAGAATATCACTCTCTGATGACAAATTTAGTCTTGTAAGTACATGTATATTATAATTGGATAACTGGATAATAGCGACTAAACCATACATAGTATATAAACAGATCTCTAACTGTGCCGTACTGTTCTATTTTATACATCCAATGTCCGAAATAAAAACGGAACAAAAGTATTGCCAATAATCACTTTTATGTCAACGTTTTGGTTTTATTTTAAACACGAAGCAAGTATGGCCGTCTTCTGAGATAAAATGCCAAAATAAAACTATTTATTTTTAAAACAATGGCACCTTTCATATTTTCACACATTCGTTCTGTCTACGAGGACTGTAATAAATAAAAAGTCGAAATAATTTATGAGAATCCACAAAACATTCTATTTGTGAAATCCAGATAGGATACATTTACCATTGTTCAAAACTACACCAATAACCTTGTCCCTGTATCTTTTGAAAAGCCCAGTTCACCCGCCCGTTTTTCTTGTCTGAATACATTTTCGACAAAAGAGGCATTTCGATCAAATACAAAATATAACACAAATTTTACATATGCTTCAATACAAGGAAACAAGCAACGGAGATTAAAATTTACTATCAGAATTCTATATTTATATACAAAGGGCCTTGTACAGTGGAACCGTGACTATGACAACAATATGTATAAGATAGAAGACCGGTGGCCAGATAACAGGATGACTTTTAATTTAACTGAAGATAATAATGGTACAACCAATGTTGTATTTAAATTATTTAATGTATCTGGCAACGATTTGAAATACAAATACTACATAAAGCTAAAGTACAGTGATACATGTTTGATTGAGAAAGGACCAGTTATCCTGTATGAGGGTAAGTACACACATGGTTATGTTTGGTGAATTATAATGTCAGGTTGAATGGTAATATTCTTAACTAGAGGTAAACATTGTCGTAATTTCATACGAATGTTTAAGACTAACCCCCAGTTGCAATACATCAATGGTCGAGTATACGAGTACGGACATTTCGATCATTTCTTGACAAAGAAACCTGTAAGAGTATCGGAACGTTGAATAAAATAAAGTAAGGATTGAAAGTTTGAATCGCTTGGCAATTTTGTTCCACCAGAGGTATGAGTGCAGCATTTATTGTCCACAATTAATATCTATTGCATCAGACTGTTATTCTTTTCTGTCGGGTTGTGGGTGATTTTCGTTTTTAAACACCGATAAAGTTAATATGTGCAATAATTTGTCAAAGAACTATTGCTTGAAATTTAACCCATACAATAACGAAACAGTCAAACTATATTGTTTTCCAATGGTAAAATATATTTTCTGTTTGTAGATGTAGGTTTTAAATGGCACAACTCACTGAATCCAGTAAAGTCAACCGTAAACACGGATGTTGACTTAGTGTGGAATTACACAAGTATGGAATTGGCAAACAAAATCATCTTCTACCAATCAGATGAAGTGACACATGAGGTAATTCGTAAATTTCTACTTATTTACATCCATTTGAAATTATTCGATAAACACCAATATGTGACATATTCTGTCATAATATGGTTCATAAAACGTAACTTAAACCTTTTATTAATTGGCTGGTAGGGGTCTTTAGCCGTGGGAGGAAAACGGAGTGCCCGGGGGAAACCCACGAGGTTAAGAAGGCGCCCCTATCTCCATGCCACATACGCTCACACCAGGGCTCGAAACCACAGCCGCAAGCCAGAGGTGACTGGCCAGCTAGAAGTCGAACCGCGGCACTCTAGACCACTAGGCCATCCCAACCCCGCGGTAAGTAATAGGACGTCTTCCAATATGGCTTGACACATCTCGACAAATCTGCGACTACAGCATTCTGCCACCATAAAATTGTATGTTCAAACGACCAATAACACAAATGTTGAACTAAATTTCTTTAAACACTTTTTTTTCTTATAAGCCGAAAGAAATAATTAACTAGACTTTTTTTGCGATTTCACTTCGGTGGCAGCGGACATAAAATAAAGCTACTTTACATACGATATAATATTAGCTCATTTGTGTTCATCATCTTACCAGCGTCGATAACAATTGTTGTTGTGATATAAAGTCTATTGCTATAGTTGAATGGACGGCTTACTCAAATGTATTCTAATGAAAATGATACTGGGGAATATGAGTACAGCGACTGTCTAGGTTGTGGCATTTATAAAACAGATACTAAATAGCATCTAACAGTACTGAAACTTAACTAGGTTAGTAGACACGTGTGTTTTTTCATTTATGTATATCAACTCAGACAAATCAGATAGCTGTATGGATAAGCGATGGGACAAATGGGGGGAATTTTACAACGACCATTGCAGAACCAACCTGGCTTAAGTTCAAGAAAATTCCCATGAATGTCACCTCGGGAGAGACAATTATTCTAAGATTAGTTAAAGCTATTGATACCGACTTTGATCAAATCTACCAGTGTGAAATATTCTGTGGAAGTTTTGTCAGCAGTAAAAAAGAAATTCAACTAACTGCATGGAGTAAGTATCTATAAACGTAATTCAAATTCTATCAAGTAAATGATTATTCCCCCAAAATCGTGACACCTTTTCTTACTTTTCAAAATTATGATATGTAACCTAAATATTCAGACAGCTAAGCTCAATCCGATTCCTAGGGACATGTTTCTTGCTTTTACTGATTTTGAGATTCTTTATATCACCCAAGACATAGGATGAATCTATGAATATGAATTTTTGTGATATCTGCCTGGAAGATATTATTATGATAATTATTATTATAGGGCCAAACGTATACAGTAATTTTAATGAAACCGAAGACGGTATACAGTTGGTATGGTATTATGAGTATCGATTTCCAGTATATGCTGTTATATTTCATCGTTATAACACGACAGCAGGTGAAAAGGTAAGAATAAACAGGTGCTTTTATGTCTGTACAGTAGGTGTGTGTCGGTGGCCTAAAGATACCGTAAGTGTGTTGCAAACACCCTGGGGTTTTTTTTTCGGAGGGAGGCGGGGGTGAAAATGTTCAAAATATTGCAGAACTCCGTGTTCATTTAAATATGGCTTGTAGACAGAATATATCGAAATGCAAAGAGAAATACCCCAACGGATCTAATATTATATTATCCATATTTTAATATGCATTTTCGTGTCTCCTTTTTTTCCTATAAGACATTAGGAAAGTGGCTTGGTGGAAAATTTGTATCAAGAATGGTCGATGGTGTACACAGATTGACATTTCATTTAACAGAATACAACAGAGAAAATGGCATAATAATGATGTCCATAAGAGGTACCACGTCAGATGACCACAATGTTGAGTACTCCTGTCAGATTATCTTTACTGATAGAGTATCACACCGTTCAAGAAATATTGTTCTTAACGGTAAGTAGTTAGAAAATCAACATAGTTAGGTGTAAATCTAAATCATATAAGAGCTAAATCTGCCTAATGTAAATCGTTAGTTTGGCCTCAAATGTTATATAAATTTAGACATTAAAATCACATGGCAAGCCCGTAATCAACGTTCTAGACACGATTGTTAGTTAATGGATTGAAACTTCTTGAACAATGGTCCGTGATTGTACGAGAAATCGCGTTTTGTGGCTTGTGGACATCCTAGAGGTCACAATTTGATCCGATTTTGATGAAATTTGAAATGTATGTTTATAACACAAAGATGTTGGCTCCTTTCGATATTCGCGCATATCGGATCTTAACTTCCTGGATTATGGCCCCTGATTGTTCGAAAAAACGCATTTTTATAGCTTGTGGATTCTCTAGAGGTCACTAAAATAGATTAGGTGCGAACATGACCATGTTTTATGAGCTTCTATAATTAACTCATATTAACTCGTTAACCAGATTGGACAAATAATACTGTCCAATTCCGAGGAATAAAACGATCTATGCCTGAGGCGCAGGAATTGGGAATCAAACTAGTTTCGTTTTCTCTTTATGCCACATATTGTTCACCGCGATAGGGGTCCAAATAAACCAGTGAGCTCGAGGGCTACCCAGTCTACCCTCACACAGATCAGCAGTGAATATTTAGCCACAATAAATACTTACTTTTTTCCTCAGACAAATTAAATTCTAAAACATTTTTTTCATACATATTAGACAAATAAATAAAGACATTTAAAGGATTTGTAGGTAAAAAATAATTCTTATTTAGTGTAAATGGATATTACAATGAGTAAAATACACCATTTTGTCCGAACCGGTAACGTTTTGTATAAACAATACACGCGCAATCGAGCCAATAAGTGACATCGAGTGATGTGGCGTCACTTGTTGATGGCAGTCATCTTTCGCGGAGATATTAGACGACTTTCGTAATCCTCTGTGAAACAGATTGGAGTCTACCCTGACACTTCTAATACGGGGCTACATACATAGGACTAGAGACTTTTTGCAAGCACAAATTCCTGGTCCGTATTGAGTATCCGTATGGATTTTGAGTGTGACGTCATCATTTTTTGTATATTTCTCACATACGCGAAATGACATTACGTATCGAATAGCTTTCATACGGAAGAGGTCCGTGTAACATTGTCGTCTATTTACCGTCTTGTTTGCTACTTTTAGACACTGAAATAATGTATCATAGCGTTTTTATGAACTTATGTATATCCCAAAACACGAAGGTGTATATTTGATGTGATTTTTAACCATGATAACTGCTAGGAATTTTATCGGAATTTCCATACTTTTGCTGTCTGTATGCATGCTGGTTGATATACGTGCTAATTTAGGGAGGTGGGACCTTGTAAATCTGTAAACGATTTTATTTTGTGGTAAAGAGGTATAATAAAATTCCTGAAATCATACATTGGTGAAACCAAAAAAAAAGCTGTCGAGTCGAAGATTATTTAATAAGATTCGACATAATTTTTTTTAAATAGCTCAGTGACTGTAGGCTAAACACTTGACTAGTACTGATGGTGATACGTACGCGACGGGAAAATCTACTAAAACTCTAAACGAAACGAATCACGTATGCGATACGGATACGTGATACGGGTAGGGAAAATTCAGCTTGCCAAAAGTCTCTATTGATTGATGGTACACGTACGTGCATTGAGTGCGATTAGTTTTTAGTGTCACCGGGTCTGTATTTGAGGTAAATCTTTCCAAATTTGGTGCCGCGTTTTTCGGAAATGAAGGGACATTGTGTAATGAAAGATACATAGCCAAACAAACCTGGGTTCGATTTGTATCAAATATTTCCAGTTTCTCTTGTGTTTGCATTGATGAGGTCACGTGACTACCCTGCCTAACCACCCAGCACGCGTGTCTCCATAAGCAATAGACATGCCCTCTGTCACACAACTGATGATTACTGTTCTTGTTTCAGGAAAAGCCACGAGTGACTTCAAAGTATATCATGTTCGCTATGATACCGCATTGTCCACAGGTACTATTGTTGGTATAGTGTTGGCTAGTGTGCTACTTCCTACAGGACTCGTAATACTAATACTAGTAATTATAATTGTGAAAAGTGAGTATTAAATACAGCATTTAGTTATGATTATAAAAAAAATATATTGACTTATGCTTTTCAGATCATTTTTAAATCGACCAATGCGTTAGTGTGGTATTCGATATAGTCTCTATTGGTGTACGCTGAAGACTATGATGTTCTGGGTGCCTGAGACTATATTCGGCTGGTTAGGAATAAACAATATATAAATGCTTCTAACTATTCGAGTTATACGAGTGATTAAATGTTTACGGAAAACAGGATAAGACAAAATTGTACTATAGTACTGTGGGATTATTTTTTATTAGTTTTATAAATAATTTAATAACGAAATTCAAATTTGATTTCAATATAGTTTTGTAAAAGTATACCAACATTAAAAAGCATATTTAATTATTTTCCATTAACAAATATGAAAACGTTTGTGGACGATTTAAAGCATAGTACGTTTTGTTTTATTTAACAGAACGCAAGCACGTGGGTGGCTATACTACATGTCCTGAAGGTAAACCGATTTCTTCATTTTATAATATACATGATAATAAATCATAACGCACTAGATAAAACATTTCCAGTTATGTGATCCAAACATTATAAATTACATGTGTATTGTGTGGTGATTACGACAACTACAATATTCGACCTTATATATATATATTAGTGGAAATCTTATTATTATCATACATAATAGATAAGACGGATTATGTTAGACTGCTACAATTCTTGTCATTTAGTAACTATTTAATGTGCACTATTTCTATTCCTAATTTTATTAGTATGGGTTTGTCTTGTGAAATTGCTGTTACTGAGTTTCCCGGTTGCACTAAACATCGATATTATTGATATTCACAACCCGTATCAATTGGAAACGAATTTTGTGTCCAAAAAGGCTTTATAGGTTTAGATGACAAACCAGTCGTGGCTATTCGGATAATCACAAGAAGTGAGCCTATCAACTTTATTCAGATTAGACGATAATTCTTCATATATACATGTGACCTCTGAGCACTTTGTATACACTGAAAAAAAACTTGTGTTGAAACAACACAAACTTGTGTTGTTTTCAACACAAGTTGGGTATTACTATTTAACAACACAAACTTGTGTTGAAACAACACAAACTTGTGTTAAATGTCGAAACAACACAATACTTGTGTTAAAATTGATCAAACAACACAAACTTGTGTTGAAACTTGTGTGAAAATCTACACAATACTTGTGTTAAAATTTCTAAAACTTGTGTTGGAATTTCTGAAACTTGTGTTGAAATTTTTGAAACTTGTGTTGAAATTTCTGAAACTTGTGTTGAAATTTTTGAAACTTGTGTTGAAATTTCTGAAACTTGTGTTGAAATTTCTGAAACTTGTGTTGTTTCATACAAACTTGTGTATAACCAACAGACCCTCCTTTTATTCTGTTTTAAATGTAATGTTTGATAAATGACATGACACCAATTTAGTTCATCGAATTTATATTTATTCATAAAATTATTATTTATTTATAAAATTACACCAATTATTATTTATTCATAAAATTACACCAATTATTATTCATTCATAAAATAAAACCAATTATTACTTATTCATAAAATTACACCAATTATTATTTATTCATAAAATTACTATTTATTCATAAAATTATCATTTATTCATAAAATTATCATTTTTATGAATTATCATTTATTCATAAAATTATATGAACAATTAAATTAATGCCAAATCAAAACTAGACAGACATTTTGATGGATAATAAAAACAAAGAAAATCCAATACTAATATTATTGTGGTATATAATGCCCCCTCCCTCCACAGAAAATAAAAAAATTAAAAAAAATAAAAATAAAAATAAAAAATAAAGAAACCATAAAATAAGCATAGTTATTTAAATTGAAAAAAAAATCTCAAAACAAGCACGGAGACATTTGGAATACAAATAAACAAAGTTAATTCCAATGCTAATAAAATTGTGTTATATAATAACAATTTATTCCCCCCATCCCCACCAATTTTTTTTTTTAAAGTTACCTTCTTAAAAAAGAAATAATAATTTAAACGCTATGTTCACAATATTCCTACCCCATGCCCCCTAAAATAGGATTTACATACACTGTATATCTAAATTACATACCAGTCAAAACAAGCATTAAAGACATACTAGTAAATTATGCACAAAAACTGAAAAACTACTTACAAATGAAATATAACAGGCATGTACAAAATATTTCTATACAAGTCATAAGCAAGGGGGAGCCATGTTGGCCTACATAACAAAGAAAAGTAGGGAGAGAGAGAGAAATGGTGTTAAACGGCCACTTGACACAAACTAGGTCATTTCGGGACTAACATATGGTTTAATTTTATTTCAATAATTCGCTTGTGTGTAGGGGTCTTTTGCAGTGGGAGGAAGCCGGGGTACCCGGAGAAAACCCACGAGGTTGGACAGGCGACCCTACTCCTTGCCACGTACAACCGGGGATTCGAAACCAGGCCAGAATGGCAGGCCGTATAATACAGCGCGAACACTAACCTTTCGGCCATACCCCCGCCCCTTAAAGAAAAGTAGGATGTTAAACCCCTTTTCAGCTTTTAAAGAGAGAGAGAGAGAGAGAGAGAGAGAGAGAGAGAGAGAAATGGGGTATAATGTCCACTCGACACCTAGTTATTTCAGGACTAAGATATGGTTCAATTATATTTTAAGAATTAGCTTGCAAGTAGGGTCTTTAGCAGTGAGTAGTGAGAGGAAACCGGACGACCCGGAGAAAACTGATAAGGTTGGTCATGCGACCCTACTCATTATCATGAACACAGGGGGAATCGAAACTACGTTAGTTGACTTAATGACGGACCTTATGATACAGCATGCACGTCCTACCCCCCCCCCCTTCATTTAATAAGCAAGGGAAAGTCACCTTAATGTACCAGAGTGCCCTATATAATACTTCATGATTGACGACCAAATCTGAGTGATTTAAAAGTCACTTTACATTCTATATTTTACACAAATTTCTGGAGAGAATTACAACATAATTTTTTTTTTCCAAAGGATATTTAACATTAAAAACAAAAATAAAATCAGATCAAATGCAACGGCATACGATTACATCATGTCTACCTACTTCAAGAATACACATGATGGCAAATGGCCGACATTTAAAATACTACGCCCGCCTCTTAGAGACGATAACTTAACTCGCTATAAATTGTAAAAAAATTTACTTCGGCTAGAATTAAAAAACACCTAAGATTAACATTTGCTAAAAATTTCTAAAAAACAACCTAAATTTATGGAAATGGGGCCAAATCAAATCAGGCAAATTACATCAAATAGTCCATGTTAAACGTATAGCAAAAATTTTAAACTAACGCGAGCACGCGCGTTTCTAGACAACGCCATAGCGGGTCATAGCAACCAGTGAGTATAAATTGGAAATCCCCAATGACGTAGATATTATAAATTGGAAAGCCGAGTCTGTCTTAAAATAAGTAGTACCGTCAGTAAACAAGATGGAAGCCATCTGCTATCGTGTTTGATCATGGAGTAGGCAAGCACAGGTGTGTCGTATGATGCAACGGATGACCTATTAGCTTTTATAATCACTACATTCTTTTTCAAAATTATAAAACAATTTGATGGCTTAATATTCAAAAGGTATATGGTTGAGTTCTCTTGTTGCTGGAATCGTACATCAAATTCTCTCCAGTCTGAAAAGAAATATTATACATTATTATAGTAGGCAATAAATATACTTTCTATGGTTCAGAATGTTTAAATAAACAATTCATTTTGCCACATGTGGGGTTTCTATTTTGTTTCAACTTTGCATAATACTTATTGTGCCTTTTTTAGTTACAGATCTAGGCAGATGATTAAGCCTCAATGGGTAAGAAGCCAGAACAAAACTCTTGAAATAATGACAATATAAATGGGTTTATTGTCTTACTGTTTTGCTTCTAAACTCGGCTTATGAAGACAGGCATATGCCATACAGTGTGCTATGAGGGAAATTTTGCTGTGCATGCCAATGTGTACACGGGACCTCGGTTTTTTGTCCTATCGGAACGTCTCGACAGCTGTCCTTGTCAGACCCTCCGTCCTGAATCACTGACGAGGGTAAAACCACGCCAGAAAATCTGGATGAATTTTCTTGGCCAATGCAGGAATCGAACACCTGATCTGCAGGCTAGAGAGTCAGAGTCTTACCCACCTAGCCATATGATCCCCTGCTCCACTAAGACAAGTGTGAATACAGTATTGTATACAGTAATATAATATGATATTATTTATATTTTACAAATTTGTGCATTTGAAGGCTTTATAATATACTAGAATTGAATAGTTACCCACCAAGAACAAGCTGCTCTATCATCATTTATTCAGTCATTTCTTCTTCCATTTTTTTTCTTTTTTAATTTCTTTTATTGTATGATCTTTTTCTGGGTGATTTTCATATGCATCCCTTATTGAAACTGAAAAAATAAATAGATGACATGTACTTAACTATTAAAGATACTTTACCATATACAGACTGTTTGAGGGATCATGTGGCTAAGATGCTGGCTCGCTAGCCTGGTGGTCAGGTGTTTGATAGCTGCATTGGCCGAGAGAGTTCATCCACTGATGCAGGACCGAAGGCCTGACAAGGACAGTTGTCTAGCCGTTTAGATGGGAAGGAAAACTGAGGTCTCGTGTACACGTAAAAGACCCATTGGCAGTTAGAATTCAATATAAGAGTAGGCCTTAGAGTTGCTTCCCGGGCAAAATTTCCCTCACAGCACACTGTATGGCATATGCCTGTCTTCATTAGCCCAGGTTAGGAGCAGAACAGTAGGACGTTGTACCCGGTTTCGTTTCATTTCACAAACTCTGTGATATGAAATTGAAACTAATGTATCTATACGTATCAAAAGTTGTAATCTCAAGGAACTACCTAAGTCGTAAAAAGCTATTTTAATAATCTTTGTTTGTCACATGAGTTAATTGTCGCAGTAATTAGAAGATGGCCATGGTGACTGAGTGAGTTAAGTGCTTGCACACTAGTCTGGAGACCGCAGGTTACCTCCTGGTGTTGAACGAGAAAGCTCATCCGTATTTTGTAGCATTGTTTCCCCGGACGTCCAATCTACACATTGGCGTACAAATAAAAGTTCCATTGGCAGTTGGAATTTAATATGAGAGTAGGCCATAGTGTCATTGTATAATGTCCAGGCAAAATGTTTACTTAGCACACTGAATTAGACCAGTCGTGGCTGAACTGTAGGACTAACACCCCTTTCCTTACAGGTAATCCAGTATTTTTTTCCTAGTAAGACTAGCAAATATCTTCATAAGCCATGTTTTTTTTGTCCCCCGCCTTTCGAAGAAAGTTGGGGGACTATTAAAATGGGTTCGTCCGTCCGTCTGTCTGTCTGTCTGTCTGTCTGTCTGTCCGTCTGTCCGTCACACTTTTTGGGACACAATAACTCTCTTCCTAATTGAGCTAGAATCTTCAAACTTGGTATATGTGTTTATTAGGTCAATGCCTTGATGGAGTTCGAAGATGAGCATTTTCCGCTTAGCGTAAGCAGAGATAAGCAATTTGATTGGTTGATGCTTTGGGACACGATAACTTTACTTCTAATTAAGTGAGAGTGATGAAACTTGGTGTATAGTTTCATTACATTAATACCTCGACTAAGTTCGATAATGAGCATTTTCTGCTCAGGGTAAGCAGAGCGATACGCAATTTGATTGGTCGAGACTTTGGAACACAATAACTCTCCTTCTAATTGAGTTAAAATGTTCAAACTTGGTGTATATGCTTATTAGGTCAATGCCTTGATGGAGTTCTAAGATGAGCATTTTCCGCTTAGGGTAAGCAGAGATAAGCAATGTGATTGGTTGATGCTTTGGGACACGATAACTTTAGTTCTAATTAAGTGAGAGTGGTGAAACTTTGTGTATAGTTTCATTACAGTAATACCTTGAATAAGTTCAATAATGAGCATTTTCTGCTTAGGGTAAGCAGAGCGATACACAATTTCATTCGTCGAGACTTTGGAACACAATAACTCACCTTCTAATTGAGTAAAAATGTTCAAACTTGGTGTATATGCTTATGAGGTCAATGCCTTGATGGAGTTCGAAGATGAGCATTTTCCGCTTAGGGTAAGCAGAGATAAGCAATTTGATTGGTTGATGCTTTGGGACACGATAACGTTAGTTCTAAATAGTTTCATTACAGTAATACCTTGAATAAGTTCGATAATGAGCATTTTCTGCTCAGGGTAAGCAGAGCGATACGCAATTTGATTGGTCGAGACTTTGGAACACAATAACTCTCCTTCTAATTGAGTTAAAATGTTCAAACTTGGTGTATATGCTTATTACGTCAATGCCTTGATGGAGTTCGAAGATGAGCATTTTCCGCTTAGGGTAAGCAGAGATAAGCAATTTGATTGGTTGATGCTTTGGGACACGATAGGTTTAGTTCTAAATACCTTGACAAAGCTCGATAATGAGCATTTTCTGCTCCGGGTAAGCATAGCGATAAGCAATTTGATTGGTTGAGACTTTGGAACACACTAACTCTCCTTCTAATGTAATTGAGTTAAAATGTTCAAACTTCGTGTATATGCTTATTCATTACAGTAATACCTCGACTAAGTTCGATAATGAGCATTTTCTGCTCAGGGTAAGCAGAGCGATACGCAATTTGAGTGGTCGAGACTTTGGAACACAATAACTCTCCTTCTAATTGAGTTAAAATGTTCAAACTTGGTGTATATGCTTATTAGGTCAATGCCTTGATGGAGTTCGAAGATGAGCATTTTCCGCTTTGGGTAAGCAGAGATAAGCAATTTGATTGGTTGATGCTTTGAGACACGATAACTCGATACGTTTGAAAAAAATAAATGTGCGATTAATTAATATGTGTCGTCTATTTATTTTGGGATTTCGGCGGGGGACATCAGCCTCACTGTTGGCTTGTTCGATACAGGGTGGGGTGAATGGTCTACTAGTGGTTTAATACATGAACATGACATGGTTTCGATGCCAAGGAGTCGTGTCGTCTGTCCAATTACATGTCATTATTTCGGACTACAGCCTCAATGTTTCGGACTGCGGTAGGTGACATTTCGGACTTGGGTGGGTTACATTTCGGACTCGGGAATAAGTTGAAAGGAAAGATTGAACACGACTGTCAAATCAATTTATAATAAGCCAAAAACGATTTTTTTTATAAAAAATGCAGTTAAAATTTACCGCTCACCATCAATATACAACACCTTGATCACGCACGTACATTTTGAATGTTTACGAAAAGAATGTTTTCTTTATTTTTATATATTATGTACTATGTATATAAAAAAAAGTTGCAGGTGAATTTATCAGAAATAGAGCAATTCAAAACAGTTTTCAGGAGTCCGAAAATTTGGCAAGTAAATCCGAAAAAGTCGTCATACCGAGTCCAACAGATCGACTGTGTTTAGTCCGAAATGACGTTGGACCAAAATGTTGTGCTATCGGCTGTCCAACTTCTTGAATTTTCTGTGGGTTCTACGGTTTCCTCTTTTTGCTAAATACCCAAACGCGCCAGCGAATTATTCATATTCAATCTAACCATACCTTAGTCCCAAAACGACCTAGAGCCAGTAGTAAGTAGATAAGGACCCGTCTACAACAATGCTGGGTTCATGCAGAATTAATATTGCACAATAAACCAATTTTGAATACATGTAGTTGAATGAGGCAATAAAACGGAAGTCGGCTAATCGTTGTAGTTGCTTACCGGTAGCCTATGCATGTAGGAACTCGAGTAGGACATAGGATAACTTGGACTACTTGATTCGGCAAAAACAAGTACATATAGGCCTTGTTTATGTCAATCCCCCTCTCTCTCTCTGTTGCATATAAGTGCCATATAAAATACATAATGTGGGATTGTGTCTTCACATACACTTATAATTGTAGGACATTGGTAAACAAAAAAAAAAGAAGAAAATATAAATTATAAAGATTAAATGAAATTCAAATTGTTACCAGTTTTTCTTTTTGGAGTACTTGGTAAATTCTCAATTATGGCTTAAAAGCTGGTAGGTGGAAAGAGTCACATAGCAGCATTGACTGAAAAAAAAAATGAAACTACAGAGAAACTTCCAAAGACTCATTCTATTATTTTTATTGACTGAATCAGTGAAATAATTACACAGGGGTTGGGCGGATTGTGTGTGCAAAATATTTGATTAGAGAGGATCTTTTTTTTTAAACATAAATTAGATTACATTTCAACAAACACAACAGTGTAAAAAGTTATTTTCTAGTCCGTGCCCGGGTTTATGTCTACTCTTGCCAAAATGTTTTTTATAAAAAAAAACAACAAAAAAACATGAAACAAGAATCAAGTTATCAAGCAAGATGGCCGTCAATCCAAATACCAATCCAACCGCCCAAGGTATTATTTTATAACAGATTCTTACCTACTGGCTCAACTCGAGTCGTTTCTGGTTCAGTGTGGTTCTGTAACGTATCGTGGCACCGAACAACTAATTTTCATTAAGCAAGATATCAGAAAAATGAGACAGATTCAACAATATTATCATGCCAAAATAGTTTTTTCACGGTCCCCGCCATTGTAAATGACAAATTATCACCGCGCATGCGCGAATCTTCATCCTCATTTCCGATGAGTAATCTGCGCGCGCGAAGTGAATTACTGCGATGATAATCCGCTTAATCTTAATCGGTATTCACCATGGATCACTACCTTAGTATTATAAGCCATTTTAATGAATTTTGCGACTGTCAGTTTTTTGCTACAAGTACGAGCAAGGCGATACGGAAAGAAAAGTATGACCGTATATAATTCCGGGGGAATGGTTGGATTTTTTTAAAAGGAAACGAAATACTAATATATACAAAGAAACAATATCGATGCTAAAGAAATAAATACATGGTATTTTTTTTTATAAATATTTACAAACCTGAGTTCTTGTATTCTCTGTGGTGACCAATATATCACTGCTCAAAAATCATTTCAGCACGCTGTTAATGGTAAATGTTTGTGTCTGAAATCGGTTTATTTAACGTCCGCTTCCACCGAGGAAAATGTAGCTTAGATTACGTTGATTTTATTAACAAATTACATTACAAAAGAGTTTTACCCATTTTCTTGTCAACGCGTTTGGAGTCAATTGTTAAAACCACACCGGAATGCTCACCAGGTGTATTAGGTATTCCTTTAATCTACCAGTTTATTGGGCCAATAAAAAAATCAACAACTTTATTTTTACAACAGACATCTAAACACCAATTAACATTCAAGTCTGTCTGGCTATATTGTCTGTGTAATAAAAATACCCTTTTTATAACTTGTGGACCCCACAATTAAGACTTTCTACGGAGTTTAATTTTTAAAATTAAAAACACAAAATATTTATTGACGATAGTATACACATTACTTGTGTTAATTTTATGACAAAAACACAAGATTTTATAAATCAACACAAGTTTGTGTTAAAGCATTAAGAAGAACACAAGTTTGTGTTGATGCAATGCAAAACAACACAAGTTTGTGTTGAATAATTTTAACACAAGTACTTGTGTTGTGACCCAACACAAGTTTTTTTTCAGTGTACCATTCGGGTCATGATTTTTTCTTTCTTTTAACAACATTTTGTGAACTCCTTGCTGACTCCCTCCACAAAGCTTATGTGTGTATTGTGTTGCCTTGTAAAGTTATATATTTATCGTTTGGAAATTATGCTGACCTACGGGCTATAAGGTAACTTTTCGTTTCATTTCGTTTCTATTTCAGATGTTTATATGAATTACATACATTACAAAGTATGGCGGAAAAACAGCATTGCGTTACTGGAAGCTTTTGAACGACACATCTATGTCGTGAGACGTAAACTGTGGAAACGAAAGATTATAACAGATGCGACAAAAGAAAACATTGAGTGCATCGCGGACAAGTCTGGCAATACGGCAGCTGCCAGAGAACTCATTAACACATTAAGTAAACGTGGAGAAGATGTTCTGCTGGATATCATCGGTACCCTTAAATCATGTGGCTTAAAAGAACTAGCATCGAAACTAAATACAGGTATATAGTTATTCAGTATTCCAATAACTGGAATTATGATGTATTCATCATTTGGAAATGCCAAAAGGCAAATAGTAGATACAAAATATTTAGGAAGTAAATTATTAATCTACACAATAAGTACTGGTATTGAATATGCTTTTTACTTTTTCGATAACCATCTAAAGAAAAATAATATATATTGTCTACTTTTCTAGATTTACACAGAACTGGGTGGATGAAGGAGGAGGAACTATGGTTAAACCATGCGGTCAGTTTGATAGACGGCATCAAAGTAAACCCGGATGGATTACTTGACAAATTGTTAAAGAAAGGTATTCTGGACACAATCAGCAAGGAAGAGTATCATATTCACAGACGTAATAGTAAACGAGCAGGGGCAATAAAACTGTTTGATATGTTACGATATTGTGGAGAATATTCATTACACAACATAAACCAAGTTTTGATTGATCACGGATTGAAACCACTGGACAATGTAAAAGGAAGTAAGGAAAGATTTTATATTGCTATTTGCTTACAGTAACACATACTGATATCACTGATGCAATAAATAATATTATATACAGCCATTAACATTTATTATTATAGTATTGTTATCTCCTTGAGTATGTTGACTACATCGTTAACACTGTTCATCACGTGCATTTTGCATTCCGATAGTCCATTGACCAATCAAGCTTTCGTCTAATAGTTTGGATGCAGCTATGGCGGGTGGGGCCCCGGGCAGAGTAAGCTTACTCTTCCGGACACCTGTTACCACTGTTTGTCGTGTATTTTGTATACGGCGAACAGTCCATTTGCTGATTAAACTATATTGCCTATAACGTGTTTGTAGGACTTCGATTTTTTTATAGGTTTGGATTATTTGTACTTAGTTTTAATTTATTATCCATTCCTATATTCAGATTCACAGAAACTGTTGCCAATGAAATATGACCATTATCTGGTTTGGATTAGCAACATGGACGATATGAAGGAAGCATTTGTGAGCAGCAATGGTATTATAACACAAGAACTGCTGGCAAACAATAACATTGCTGACGAATGTAAACAGAAAATAAATGAAACTACAGCTGTGAGCGATGGGGCTACTAGAGCAGATGGTCTTATGGATATGTTATGTTACTGTGGTCATGATATATTGCTAGATGTCATAGAGGTTCTTCATAAATGTAATATTTCTGAAATGGCAACAAAGCTTCAGAATGGTACGAATATTAAGAATTGTCATTTCTACACGTACCTTGCACTACCATTGTAACTTGGTTATAGAACATTTGGTTACCTCCCCTACTCGTCAATTGCAAAGTTCCAGTGGTTGTAGCAGGATCCGATATATGGCTCTTTACATTTGGGATCAACTGATCGTCAATCTGAAATTATATTTATTTAGGATGGTGTATACCCGGGTGTCATCAGAACGAACTTTGTCAAAAATTATCGAATTAACAACCCTGTCAGAGTAAAACTACATGATGATTTACGGCAGCATATTCGATGAAGAAGAGGTTGGCGATTAATATATTTCACTTTAATATTTACATATGCTCTCTCTGTTTTTAGATGTCGCCCATAGTGGGAGAATGAAAGATGAACATTTCAGAGTATGGTTCAAAAACTGCACCTACATAGTAATTACCATACAACACCATCTTATGAGAATATCTCACGCTTTATTAGAGCGAGGCATACTGAAGGAAGTTCATATGGAGGAAATTGATGTGCACCGACAGAAAAGCATACTGTTGAGTGTTATTAAACTGTTCGAAATTCTGAGTGAACGTGGAAAAGAGGTTTTACCAAAAATAATAAATGTTCTCAAATCATGCGGATTCGATACACTAGCACATAAACTTGAAAATGGTAATTATTTTGTTTCATTTTAGTCATTTGATGTAAAACAAGATAATTGGGTCTGCGCCAAAATAACATGTTTCTTAGACACTCATTTGGACATTTGAGTGTATTTTGTTGTGTATTTAATATAATGGCATGCGCGGTGAAAAATAGTTACAGCAGGTTAATCAGTTTCTTCATGTTTAATGGACGATTCGTATTTATAGAACTGCTACTTACTATATAAATGTCGCTACGACGTAATATATTGTCTGTGATATCACTTCGGTGGAAGCGGACGTAACATAAAACTAACTCACACAGTAATATAGAACTGTTACTTGTCATGCGACTTACTATAGAACTGTCACTGAAACCTACAATATAACTGCTGCATCTGACTGCCCATGAAACTTACCGTATAACTGCCACTGGGACTTATTATAAAGGCACTATGACTTAATATAGAACCGTTACTTCCTCTGCGATTTACTTTAGAACTACCCTGGATACTTACTTTGTCATTAGTATAGAACTTAACAAACATATAAGTATAACCATGACTTAATACAGAACTGTTACTAGTGATTCTACTGAGACTTGTATTTGGAAATTCTATATTCGAGATTTCTTTTTCATTATATATTTTTATCGGAGACGTCCCACGGTCCATAAGTGTCTGGTGCCCCTTGGTAAATGATATGACTACTTCCTAATACTACGCCACTAACCCCTATGACGCATGGCAAATGGTCCACATACCTTTACAAAGATATGGTATCACAGCGCATATATCACTAGGGACCATGTATCATTCAGGTTTGATGAGAAAAGGAAACTGAGCTTACCATCTATAATCTAATACACATATTCAGTTAATAGATTGCTATCCAGTAAGTGTTAAATTCTTTACACGAACCTACCCAGAGTATTACATTAAGTTTGGTACATTATCTTACTGTTCTTTTTAAATAAAACGTTGAACTAACCGAGCTGCTGGAGAAGCATGTATAGGTTTATCTTTATATTTTAGACTTATCACGGTATATACCAATGAACGAACGTGACCATAGAATATGGGAATCGAATACTATTTATCTAACGGCCAATTTGAAACAACATTTACCAAGATTAATACACAAATTCTACCAAGCCAATATCATCGATAGAGAGGATAAAGATGAAATCGAAAAGGCCGAAAATGAAGACCCGATTAAAGGGGTAGTGAAACTACTTGAAATTTTACCTAACCGTGGGAAATATGTATTGCTGGAAATAATAACAGTTTTAAGATTTTGTGGTCTTTTTGATGAAGCAGAGACGTTGAAAAAACGTAAGTACATTTTTTTTTAAATTTGGTTTTCTTAATTACTCGTCAAAGGAATCTGAAAAAGCGACCACGTGATTCGTAATTTAAATTTGATTTAAATCGAAATAACACATGCAGGGTGTTCTAAAAAAAATATTTTGCTGTATGTTAATACTCCCCGTACTTTAAGAAGGGCGTTGGATTACCTACACCGACAATAATGCAAACCAGCAAATATAGTGTTTCATTAATCAGTTTTGGTGCAATTAGTGTTTATTAGGTGAATGCATAATGAAGTTGGAAGAAGAGCACATTTGGGACACGATAACTGTGTGTGTGAGAGAGAGAGAGAGAGAGAGAGAGAGAGAGAGAGAGAGATTTAATTAAGTAAGAGGGATTACACATTATATTAATACCCTGGCTAGTATTTACCGCCCCGGGTAAGCAGAGCGATAAGCCATGTGATTCATTGGTTTGCTATGCAAGAATAAACACGCATAAAGTGAGAGAGAGAGAGAGAGAGAGAGAGAGAAATGGGGTTTAACGTCCACTCAACACAAACTAGGTCATTTCGGGACTAACATATGGTTTAATTTTATTTCAATAATTCGCTTGCGCTTAGGGGTCTTTAGCAGTGGGAGGAAACCGGAGTGCCCGGAGGAAACCCACGAGGTTGAGAAGGCGCCCCTATCTCCATGCCACATACGCTCACACCAGGGCTCGAAACCACAGCCGCAAGCCAGAGGTGACCGGCCAGCTAGAGGTCGAAGCGCGGCACTCTAGACCACTAGGCCATCCCAACCCCCAAAACACGCATAAACTATAATATATACAGTAAACAATAAGTCATACCAGGCACTCCTGTTAACTCTATCAGTAAAGAGCATTCAATATTCATTTAACTAAAATTTCGCAGTAAGTCTAACAACTTAAAATTATTCATATGAAATAAAATAAAACCAAGCACAAACAATCCAAACCATTAGACAGAATTCGAAGTCCTAAAAAAACGTTATAGGCAAAATAGTGTTATCAGCAAATGGACTGCTCCCCGTGTACCAAATACACGACAAACAGTGGTAACAGGTGTCGGGAAGAGTAAGCCTACCCTGCTGGCGCGCCACACCCGCCGTAGCTGCATCCAAACTATCAGGCAAAATGTCGTTAAAATAGCGTGATTGGCCAATGAACTATCGGTATGAAAAATGCACGTGATGAACTGCGTAAACGATGTAGTAGACATAATCAGGGAGATAGTAATAGTAAACGTGTCAATTAAATATATCTAGAGTAATAGCCGAGAGAGACATGTCATATTTACCAATCAAGTCAATGTGACGGCCATAAACCTTTTAAAGGTTGTTATAAGTTTAGTGCGCAGGTATCTTTGTAGTTGAAGCTTAGATGAAAAATGCCTCGATCTAATTAAAAAAAAGGAATAAAAGGAACAAGCTCTCGCGAAACGAATTAGCTGAGACACAAACACTCCATAAGCTGGTGATATTGGAATGTTACTAATAAATGGAAAGTTAACAATCGGAAAGTCAAAGTCATCACGTTTATCATACAATTTAACACTCAGTTTATGGCAATTGTCAAAATCGAGACGCAGACCCAAGTAGGAAGCGTAATAGTCACTGTCAGTGGTGTTTTTAATTTGGAGCTCATCAGGATATATAAATTCGACCTAATCACTAAATTTAGGATTATTCAGTGATAAAACGTCATCGATATATCGATAAGTGAAATTGAAATGTCTGAACACTAACATACTAATTTGTCTAAATACAAAACTACCAATCAAGTAACATAATACTAAGCTTTGCTGCTGCTCATTAGAGCTAATCTCCTTAAAACTGGCTCCTCGACGAGGAACCCCAGGTCTCTAAAACCAAAATTTATAGGTCGCTCCAAAATTGTTTAGGTTCTATCCATGTTCTTAACATGCATCCATCAGCCTTTAAATAATAGTCAAACTATAAAGGATTACTCAACACATGTTTTGTGGGTTGGGGGCATGATGGCTGACATGATGTATTTCAATTCCCTGTAAACTCATAGAGTTTTTACATCTGAATTCCGTCTGAAATACTACTGAATTGCGTATGAAATATGTGTCTAAAAAATGTCTGAATTAAATCTGAACTAAGTCTGAAAATGATCTGTGAAACCTAATCAACTTTTATCTCTGTAAAATGTCAATATAAACATTCAGTCAGTAAACTAATATAAAACCTATGATCATTCTCCTGTTTTGAATATCAAGTCTCAGGTGAAGTTAGTTGAAAAGCTTACAGAATCCGAAAAGGTCTAATCCCAGTCAGCCATGCCTGTCCTACTGTCATGGGCCTAGTTAAGCTGTGTACGACTTGCGATGTGTCGTGCACGGCAGCTACACTAAGTATAGATAATCAGTTTGATTGCCCGAAAACTTTCAACAAGATTGAGGCGGGAAACATCAGCCTGGCTGTGGGCTTGCTGTTCTTAGTAATCAATATAAAATAACCAACATATTAATGTTTCAGCTATAACACGAATTGAAAGCATGAACTATCTTCACCGGAAAGTATGGAAGAATACACGAAGCTACATGCTAACCGAGTTCAGAAACATGAATATATCTCAATTAATAACAGAGCTGAAGGAAGAAAATATTATTCACGAGGACGACATTGACCAATGGGATAGGGAGGCTGATGACATTCCAAATAAACTAATAGATTTACTGTCTGTTCGTGGTAAAAATGTTCTACCAGATATAATAAACGTTTTGAAATCATGTGGTCATCACGGAGTAGGACAGAAACTAGAATCTGGTAAAGTAAAATATAATTTGTAGTATTATAGTACGTCAGTGTATGTTTACTTGATAATAATAATAAACAATGACAATGTTATGATAAGTCGTACAATATACAATGATATGATAAGTCATGTATAATAGACTATGCCAAAATATTTATATATTTTTAAAGTAAACCTTGTGACCTACCGAAAGCTCTTTTTCGCTCTCAAATATTTATTGCTAAATGAGCATGACAAGGTGGATTGAATAAATACTTATACTAAAATGGCATCAATCAAAAATATTCCTTGTTTCAGAATTATCTACTTTAACCCAGCCTGTGCAGAAAAGTAGGACGTAAAACCTCGTTTCTGATAATTGTATTTCAGAGTTATCAATAGTCGAAAGAGGACGCTCGAATTTGGAAGATGAACCGAATCGTGAAAACGTTCGGGAAGACAGAAGTAACGGAGGTAAAGATATTTTAACTCCTCAAAAACATTAAAAACACAATGCCTAAATCGTGAAATATTTCTGGTGGTCGTTTTCTTGGGCATTCCTATCTTATGGCACATAGGTGAAACTTGTGATGGGTGTCTGTTTGTGGAGTACTGGGTTTGAACCCAATATCAGTTCTAGGTATAAACTTTGTTCGCACAAACGCAACACGTTTTCTAAGATTTTTAAACAGTTCCATGTCACACGTTTTGCACGTTTATTCCTTGCACTCTGGCCCTTTAAATACAAATCAAAATTTCAACATTCATCACTTCGGAAAAATACCACGCCCTACATAAGAAAACAGGAACAGAGCTTTTGGCATCATGCTGGATCAGGGGGCTTCACATGCAGCCGTCGCCAGACACTTTAATGTCCACCCATCGATCATTGTTCCTCTCAAACAACGCTTCCACGCCACCTGGAGCGCCACCTGTAACAACCGCTGCTCAATATCCCCACACCCGACTACAGCATCTGCGCAACAGATTCCAGTCAGCTATTGATATTGTCAGGGGAACTGTTTGAACAAGACCACGTCAGATCAGCCTTCAAACATTCCGAAGGCGCCCGGCTGCTCTTGGGTAACGCCACCGTCAAATTCTTTTGCATCGTCGTCGGCTTGCCAGACAACAATGGGCAGCAAATCAGTGGTATCTGCACAACACCGACTCGACATGAACGCTTTGCTTGTAACTGCATGCTGCAAAGGGATCGTAGGGCCGATATCAACGCCCCCCCCCCCCCCTGTCCCCGTTGGTTGTGGTCCAAGGCCATCTCAACGCTGAATATTATGTTGACGCCATCTTTCGTTCGGTGTTGCTTCCAATGTTGGCTCAACATGTCGTCTGAATAATCATCATGTGCATGATATGAATTGACCCGCTATGTCTCTGAACCCGATCGAACACCTTTGGGATGAACTTGGACGACGTGTTCGAACTTAAGTCGTGCCCCAAAGAACTGTTGCAGAGTCGGCACAGGCACTCCACAGTCATAGGCAAACAACCACATAGCGTGTAGTGAGACATCAGTGCCAGTCCATGCCAAGGCGACTTCAGGTATGTGTAGGACCTCAGGGTGGACATACTCGATATTGACTTCAGCTGTGACCCCTGCTTTGTTTCATGGTTCTCTGACGTTTCGGGTTTGTGCACTTGTAGTGAATTCTGTCATGAAATTTTCCACAGATGCTTGTTATCTCGATTTTGCCAATTGTTATGCACATTTGTTAAATGTTGTTGTAGTAAATAAACTTTGAATTTGGCTTTGCGTTTTTGTCTTTTACATGTATATATATTTAACTAGTTTATAGGTACTTATACTTTACTGGTTTCATAGACAACTATTTATTTTCAATAGATATTTATATGTTTACTGTTTCTGTAGATATTATTTATTTTGTACTGATTTTATAGTTATTTATTTTTTTTTTTTTGTAAAACCTACTTGAACACGCATGTGAATGATAGCTCAATATAAGTGTGGCGTAATAGTGATAACAGTAATACAATCATGTGGTCTCTAGGATATAGAGGAATAAACCTGAGAGGGGAGTTGTGTATCGTAATTTTGTTTTTCCACTTTAAGTACTGTAATGTTTTAAGAAATTTACATTTATTTAAAAAAAAAATTAAAATGAAATTCTTGAATAAAACAATATACATTTGTAGACGAATGTACACTTACACTATTCTGTTGTTAAGTCTATGTTAAATGCGCCAATTTGGATATGTCCTCATACACTAGTCGGGGGTCGCCATTTTACTCTCCTGTGAAGTTTTGCTTAGGGTTGGTGTGGGGTTTATATGTAATGGCGGTGCGTTGCGCCGGATAATTTTCACTAATTTACCCTTTACCATTAATAAACAAGCGATTATAATAATACTGGCCATTTCCAGTTTATACAATTGGCTACTATGAATAAATGGAATCTGCCAATTTATGCAATTTGCGGCTATTAATAAATGGAATCTGCTGGTCAAATTTAGATTGCAAACCCGAAAGATCATAAAACGCCAGTTTCTGCAGACATGTATAAATCATCGGGTATCGGCATTATGACATGATTTTTGCACGGTTTAAATTTGTAGCATTTCTTCTGAAACAATATTGATATAATTTCAGATTCGGTAGAGATGGTAGATGAATCTACAGCAACGGACCCGTTGATGCCTCAAGTCTCAACAACAATTATGACATCACCAGTCTAAAAGGAAAGTTGCAAAAGGAGAATAACGTTACAAGCAATTCTATTATATTTGTCCAATCATTAAAAGCAGTGAAATACCTTAACTCCCTTTCCTCTCAAAATATCACTAGAAATATTTATATTTCGATTTAATCAAAAAATGCGAATTTAATCAAGAAATCCTAAAAAAACGACGAAATTTAATACTAGACTGTATAATGGAAACCATTGAAAAAATATATTCGAGAAAATTGGTTATTCAAGGTGGGGTCCAATTGGGCTTTATGCTATCAACCACGGAATATTTTATGGGCCGTTGCAATTAGATTGACTCTATATATTCATATATATTTTGCACCAAGTTTAAATGTCAATTCACCTTTATAATTAGGGAAAATTCCAAAAAACACCACTTACTCTGGGTATTTCAGATGATAGCAGAGGTAACAAACAGCGGACTTCATTAACATTCTTTCTTATCAACACCCCTTGCTTTCAACAGGTATGAACGGTCTTCTTTATGTGTGCCATGGTTCTACATACATGCGGTTGATCGAGCGTATATTGCAGCTTTGTTTGAATTCCCTTTAACAATGGGCAACCGAAAATGGATTTCAATTATATCGAGCACTCACAAGATCAAAACTCGATTATGGGTCTGCCCGCGAGTCTCATCTCAAAGAGCTCGACACCGTACACAACTAGGGACTTGGAATCAGTTTAGGAGCCTTTCGTACATCTCCATTGGACAGTTTAAACGCGGAGGTGCACGAACCCTCATTGCTGAACAGACTTGCTAAACTGGCCCTGCAAAGTATGCTACGAAAATTGCATCTTTACCAAACCATATTTCATTAACACTATATCACGAGCATTTTTATCTGCTGCAATCTTACGCCATTCCATCGTTTGGTATTCGTATAGATCCCCTCTTGACTGAGGCTGGTATCAGCCTTGACAGTATTGCGAATACCCATTTCTTTAGGACACCACAGTGGGTTATATCCCCACCAAGATGGATTTCAATCAACAGAGTGTTTCAGTCTCTCTTTGGGGAGTTAAGGTCTAAATATGGTGATTATGCTCATATTTATATAGATGGTTCTAAAGATGGTGACGACATTTGAGACCGTATCTGTACGTCTTCCACCTGTACCGTCTATTTTGACAGCTGAGCCTCAGTCTATTCTTCGAGCCCTGGAGTTCATCCAATCGCCATCCAATTTAAAGCATGCCATATTCACTCATTAACTGTCCCCACTTCAATCAATACATAATAAACAGCTTGATCACCCATTGGTAGCAGACATTTATTGTCTGCTACTATCTTTCGAGTTTCTCAGCAATTCTATTTATCTGAATTCTATTTATCATGTAACGATTTATTAAGTTTTCAATAAATCAATCAAACAGTGATTTTAAGTTGCTATATTGTCTTTTTGACAGGATAAAAGTTGTGTATTAATTCATTTATAATGTCTTATATTGTGGTTTGTACCTTTAATCTGTTCCTGATCGATGTTTTTGTTTGGAATTAATATTTTTATTAGGTTTTGTTCAGATTTAATATCATTGTTAGTTTTTGTTCAGATTTTATATTATTATTAGTTTTTGTTCAGATTATTATTAGTATTATTAGCTTTTGATCATTTTACATAAAAACTGTTGTTTGGAGTTTGGAGTTTATATTATTGTTCGGATTAACATTATCAATCCTTTTTATTTTGTAAACTTTTTAGGAAAAACTACCAATTCTACATAAGCCTTAATACCATCTGGGAAAAATTGCCCATTTTACACAGTCTTAATACCATCTGGGTAAACTTACCCATTCTACCCAGTCTTAATACCATCTGGGTAAACTTACCCATTCTACCCAGTCTTAATACCATCTGGGTAAACTTACCCATTCTACCCAGTCTTAATACCATCTGGAGAAAACTACCCATTCTACACTCTACCCAGTCGTAATACCATCTGGGAACAATTACCCATTCTACACAGTCTTAATACCATCTGTGAAAAACTACCCATTCT
Source organism: Patella ulyssiponensis (assembly GCA_963678685.1). Lineage (NCBI taxonomy): Eukaryota > Metazoa > Mollusca > Gastropoda > Patellidae > Patella > Patella ulyssiponensis. The sequence goes on along the minus strand of OY783227.1, from coordinate 7,743,009 downwards.
ACAGTCTTTATACAATCTGAATGTTATTGTTAAGATTAAGAGTTCAATGAATAATTAAAACTAGTTTTCAATCAACTGCAATGCTGTTTTCACCAGTTGGTAAATGTTTCGTTCTCACCGGGAGGTATCTACGGCACATGCGTATGATCCACTTTTTAACTTAACATTGTAAAAAGTGACATTTTGTTAACGCAACTTTTCTTATTCAAGATATCGACTTGAAACTTTCTGAATTCCTTATAAATTGGTAGATTAAGCTACAATTATAAACAATAACACCAGAAATGTCGAACGCTATTGTAAATAATATGGCAATCTTATCAAAAAATGACAGGATGAGATCGGTAATGCAGGGGGTAACATTAAATCCAAGAGACTGCGAAATAACTTGAAACAAATATTAACAAAATTCATATTCTTAACCCGAGACGAACATACAGTCTATCTGAAAGAACAGGTGTGTTTTGCATATATCGAGGGGATCACTCAACGGAAACTTTCTTAAAGCTACAATTTCTTATTTTTAAGTTATATTTTTAAAAAAAATTAAAATAAAGCCTTAAAATAGATGGTATCTATAAACAGTCCTACCTTGTTAAAGAGTAATCTTATTAATCCAAAAATTACTATTGCCAGTTGAGAAATTGGCAAATATATAATTTTCAACTTCAAATTCAAACGTTTGATGATAGCTATTCCAGGTGGGGGGGGGGTTAGAAAAACAAGGGGGGTAATTGTGTTATTATTTCCGGTGTCAAAGATTTTTAGTGTGGGGAATAATGCCTATAAATGGTGTCTTGTTAGTGAAACTACATTTATTATACATAATACACAAGTTACTTTACAGTTCATGAACAAAAATTATTTTTCGCTATCAAATATAAATGATTTACCCTCAATTAAATATCATTTTCATTTTACTGTTTCCTTAATTGTACTAAGGTTTATCAATATAGCCCTAGTTAACAGTGATTTGATATCTTTGTGGCTGGATACAAGTTTGTGTATTAATTCATTTTTAACGTCTTATTTTGAGGAAGTAGTGTGATGTTTTAACTACCCTAATTTATTAGGAATAATAGTGCTAACAAATGCAATTATATTGTGGTTTGTAACTTATATCGTTACCTGTTTCGGTGTTGTTTTTGTATGTTTTTTTAAAAATATTTTAATAGTTTTTGTTCAGATTTAATATTATTGTTAGATTTTGTTCAGATTTAATTTATTATTACTATTAGCTATTATTCAGGTTATTATTACGTTACATAAAAAAAACTATTGCGTGGAGTTTATACTGTTGTTCGGATTAACATTATTGTTCCTTTTTATTTTGTAAGCTTTTTAGGAAAAACTACCCATTCTACACAGTCTTAATACCATCTGGGAAAAACTACCCATTCTACAGTGTTTATACCATCTGAATGTTATCGTTAAGATTAAGAGTTCAATGAATATTTAAAACTAGTTTTGAATCAACTCTCAAGGCTGTTTTCACCAGTTCGTAAATGTTTAGTTCTTCACCTGGATTGTCCGATACAATATGGTATCTACGGTGCATGTGTATGATCTACTTTGTACTTAACATTGAAAACTGTGACATATTGTTAACATAATTTTCCGTTATAAATTGGTGGATTAAGCTACAATTATAAACAATAACAATGTCATCAATCGCCATCTACCATCATTGTTAAAATTACTCCGAACTGCCACCATTTTGAAAACGACAGTCAATCCCCAACAATTCTTCACTTATTTTCAGAATCTTTACATTTTGGAAACCATTCACAATTTGACCAAGATATTTCTTAAAACTTCATAGAATCCATTTTTCAAAGCTTTAAAATCAGGTCGAATATCACTGCCACATCACTGTCATTTAGTGCTTAATTTGTGATTTTCTTTTATTAAAATCGGATTGTAAACAAATGTGGTGTGCAGCGTTCAAAAACAATTAATATTAATCCTAAGTTGTAATATGCCACAGTAAATAATATCTATGTTTAAGGTGTTCGGTAGCAAAATACATGGGGTTCGTCCGATTTAAAAAAATATATTAAAGGTACGGTGACTTTTTTGTACTTATTCACATTTCCTGTTTTAATTTGATAAAATTAGGTAAACAATGCACAATGTTTTACCAAATATTGTTATCTTAATGTACCAGTGTTGGATTAAATGTATACTGGTTGTTTGTAAAATGAATTTACTTGTTTTTGATTTGATTTAATATTTTGTGATATATTTGTATTTGTGTACACAAATGGATTTTGTGTTTATATTAAGTTTAACTCATACTATTTACCATACGTTTAGCGCAACATAGTCTGGCTGAACTGACTCGCCATTTCATTCCATTCCATTTTGACGACCGTGGCTTCTACGGAGAAGCTACATATTGGTATCCTACCCAACTCCTCTCATTTTGATACAGCTTAAACAGAATATATGGTCTAGTCGGTTATATTGTCCCAACATATGGATGCCATAGTTCTGGAAGGTTGTAAGTGCCACTTATGACCCAAATAGCGTTTTTGCATTGGATCACTTATCACATTGGGGGGCATCTCTATGCAAAATTTTAGAACTGTAATGTCGTAACTTCTACCTAAAAAAATACTTTTAAAAATGTTAATATCCTATTTGCGTTATTAAAAATGGGATATGTTTTCCTCTCATATCTCAATTTTTGAGACTAAACACCTTTCAGAACTATGACATCGATATATCCTCTCTATCGCTAAAATAAATTCTTCCAGTAAGACCGTATTGAATCAAACAAGTGTGAAAAAGAAAATATTTCCAGTTCATTGTGTCTGCGATATCACTGCAGTGGAAACGGACGTTAACAAATGCGACACTCTACCCCCCTCCCCCTCCTACGCACAAGCGAATTATTGAAATAAAAATTGAACCACGTGTTAGTCCGCTTCATCCGGAGTTCGAATGCCGAGAGCGAGAATACAAAAATTAAAACAATCCATCGTATGTACTTAAACAAATATAGATACTTTTGATCTGGTGTAAAAGAGAAATTGGGTTCAACGTCAACTCCACGCAAATTAGGTGATTTTGTGAGTAACATAATGGTTGAAATTTATTGCAATTATTCGCTTGAGTGTAAGTGTTTTTAGCAGTGAGAAGAAACCGGATGACCCCTAGAGAAACACATGAGATTGGGCGGGCTAACTAACATTATGACCCAACGAGTAAAGCAGCCGACGAATACAACTAACAGGGGCGTACATAACGATTTGTTTTGTTTGTTTTGTGGGGGGGGGGGGTTAGCCGAAATGCGACCGACTGATGCACATACCCCCTCCCCTCCCCAGTGCGAGTGACGCAATCAGGAGCCGAGCACCACATACGAGTTTTCTAGGGAATATGGGGGTGGGGTAGGGACGGTTTGAAATCTAGGGCGCCATCCACAATCCCACCTCTCAATGAATTTAAACAAAATACTGGCTATAACATTAAGCGTCCCGCTAGAACATAGATAGTATTGGATAAGTATATAGTTGTTCGCCGGAAAGTCGTTTTATTTTAGTTCACATATAGTTTATGTCCTATTAATGATTGTGCCTATAATTTGAGAAAATTTTGAAAAATTGATTCAATATCCTGGCATTTAAGGTCATTGCGGGGAGAAATTCGAGTGGACCAGAAATGGCAGTCAATGGGACAGAATCTCCAGATGTCTTTCGCAAGAGTTGGCATAACATCTGTACAATCTGACGCCCCCGCCCCACACACCAGTGGGCAGTTCACTATAATCGTGAATATGATAGTGCTGAGACAGTATTAGACAACTGAAGAGTAGAAGAATGATTTTAAAATGGAATCGAGCGCCGCAGGCGCGAAAAAATTTCAGATATGTAACCAAGTAGAAGAATGATGTTATAATGGAACAGAGCTTTTAAATCTTTGGGACTGGGGTTGATAAGAAATGGGACAGAATCTTGAGGCTTATCTGTCAATTTCGCCTGTTTTTTTATGATTGTATGTTTATCTCATTAATTCATTTAGTCGGAGACCGACTGCGGTGAGTACTTTTTTTGAGACCGACAATTTTTTGCCATGGTAGAAAACATTTCATTGAACAACATACTCACAACAGAATAAGAGTGACAAGCAGACATGGTTATTTTAAAATATAGTTTTGTGTGACGTGTGCAATTTAGGCACACGGTTTGACGCAAATACATAGTATTTGGGATCTATTCTGGCATTGTTTTTGAGACCGACTGAAGTGACTGCACTTATTTTGTGACCGACTATTTTTCTCCCTTGGTGAAATTTTGTTGTGAGACCAACATACTCACAACAAAATAAGAGTGACGTATGCAATTTAGACTCACGGATTCACGCAAATATATGGTATTTGGGATCTATTCTGGCATTGTGTTTGAGATCGACTGCAGTGACTGCACTTATTTTGAGACAGACTAATTTTCTCCCTTGGTGAAATTTTGTTGTAAGACCAACATTATACTCACAATAGAAAGAGAGTGAAACACAACATCTATTCAAACATGATGCACTGATTTTGCGACCGACTATTTTTATACTAAAGTTTTGCGTGAGTAGCGTGACGTATACAGTGAGTACTTATTTTGATACCGACTACCCCTACTTTGCGACCGACTATTTCTTTTGCTGGGGGGGGGGGGTGTCCCCACATTTACTCCCTTGACAACTAATGTCGTCGATGTTCAGCTTTTAGAAGGTCGTTCATACTACGTCCATGCCACACGTGGAGTCACATCAGCTGTCTAAGCTTCAGCGCCACTAACTTGTAACCAATATTATGCAGGCCTAATGACTATAACTTCAAAATCACCCACGACGACAATGCGTATAATATCGATCCAAGTTATCCTCCATATCCTTGATAAATTAGTAAATTCGAACACGGGACCTCGGGGTTAATGAGTCAACGTCTTATTCACTGAGCCACCATGGCTACCATATCCATATTTCTGCTGAGACTATCTGGAACCGTGGCATCTGATATAATGATCTATCTATGTAATACAACATGCGGCCAAAATCGGGATCGAACCAAGGGCCTCCCACTTAGCGAGCCAGCGCCTTACTCACTGAGCTTCATTGATCAACATTATTCTATCTTTAAAGCAAATGTTTAAATAATTATGTTACTGTCACAGAATCATATAGCATTTTAAACTGTTTAAACAATGTTACTAAATATGGTTGTCGTTTGACTTGCATAAAATATGCGACAAGTATGTTATTATTGCTGATGAGTTTTTATACCCCCACATTGAAATGTGGTCGTATATTGTCGTCGCCCCTGTCCGTCCGTCCGTCTGTCCACAGTTTAAGGTCATGAGACGAAGAATCCTATTGATTTTCAGCGATTTCCGATAATAACTGCCAGGGTTATGGACCTTGATCACTTCAAAAAATCTTTAAATGTTTCGTATACTAATTGTTAGCATGGGGCAGAACTTTATAACAAAGAAAACAAATTCTAATGATTTTCTGATAATTATTTGGTTGTTAATCTTAATCAGATGTCAGGGTATTATTAATGTTTCATTACCAAAAAAAGTAAGAATATGCGACAACTCTTGTTGACTGCTCGAACGATTTATAGCTGCTGTGGGCGTATGTTTCGTTACCTGGCAACCTATCTTTATAATATCTAGTACGTATTGCCCTATCGCCACTTGCATCATCGTTTGATTCAAAGCAGCGCAGAACTAACGGCGGGTTCACCGTTACTTTCTCAAGGAAGTGTCCCCCCCCCTCTATTTATAAATATAAGATTACATGATCACCGGGGTCAGTACTGTCCTCCCAACGCTCCACACTACCATAACCCATTTCGTTAATCTTTGGAAAATCCGGGGGCAAATTGTACGCCTGACGAGTTTTGGGTTTCTATCGAACGTCACGTTGTTTTTCAGCATGACCCTCTCTTTTGACTTCAATTGCGCGGTTGAAATTGACTTATCTTTGTACTAGTTTCGACGTTGTTTCAAATGAGATGAGTTTCAGACCTCCAATGTAGATTCCTGTCCAACAAGAGCACTCTTGATCATTTCATTAGATTTGAAACGTTTATCGGGGGGGGGGGGGCTTTCATCAAGAAACATCATTTAGTTACACTATTTGTCGATCTGGAGAAAGCTTATGATACTTGCATAACCCTGCGTCTGCGTAGTCTCTATCATCCAAACAAATATTCTACGTATATTAGTCTGGATGGGTCCTCAAAATTTGACGGAAAGTCGGTCATTGTCTTGATTATCCAGTCTTTTAAGTTACCACGTCCTGAATCTATCAAAACATCTCGCTTGTCAACAATGACACTCTCTAAAATTTTATTTATAAAGGTTTTAATTGAAATGGTAATTTTCTCTAGTCATGAATTAGACGTATGGCTTCTCACGATCTTCTTAATTCTTCATCGCGATTCATGCTATTTTCTCGTCTCTATTTTGTTTCTAATAATAGATGTGCCAAGTGAATTGTGGGGTATATATCTGCTTCGCTTTATATAATCTAGCAATATCTATCACTTACCGAGACTTTAGCCAAAAGGTTCCATTGCCCATGCGTAACGGGAGTTTGTTTTTTTATGTGGTAGATTATTGACAACGGGCCCAGACCCTCCGTACGTTCATTATAAATTTCATAGAAGGTAGGTCATTTAATGTAAGCTTGAAATCAATGGGGGTTCATCGGGGAAGTATTTTATCTCAAACATTATTAATATTAATACCATGCAGGCGTTCCTTAAAAGTGCGAATGGCTGCCCTCTTTATGCTGATGTCTTTTACATGTGCTACGGAGCGACAGGTATGCAGACAACCGAACGTCAGTTGGAGTTTTGAAATGCATTCAACGATGCGCGACTGACACAAAAAATCAAAGAATGTTTGTATGCCGTTTTGTCAATCCAGGGGTTAACAACCGGATCCGGAGATTACACAAAAGAGATGAAACAAAATACTTGGGTTTGATATTTGATTAGACATTATATTTTATCTTCCATATGTGTGTTTGGAATTCTTATGGTTATAGATTATAATATACATGTAGATTAACCAGTGTCTAATTACGCGAATACAGATTTTACTGCATAACTCTATATATAAAACTGTATTATCTAAAACCCCTTCTCTTGTTTTAATCAAGAAGTATTTAGCCCCGGACTACGTGGGTTTTGCAAAAGGTGGGTCTGCAAAATTTGTTCGGTGAATATGCTCCAATTTATACAGATGGCATGGTTCGTAAGACGGTCACCCCATCCAAGACCATTTTTGCTCATCTAAGGTCATTTTTGCTTATCTTCGACCTGCTGTTGAACTTCTGAGCTCCATTGTTACTTATTCTTTGTCCTCGCTTCGAGCAATATACGGCTTGAACATTCATTAGAAAGAGCTGTTTGTCTTTCGCTTGTTCTCCACTCTCGTTGATATAAAGGGAAACAATCAAACAGATTCAACTGCTAATTCAAAATGTGTCATCACATTATGTCTGTCTTAGGAGGGATGAAGTTGTTTAAGTGTCGCTTTCGCATGCACACATTTTCATCTAAAAGTGAGAGCCTCATCCAGCAAGCACATTCAGATCGTATTTTTACACAACAATTATTTGCCCAACCGGTTATGTATTGTAAAATAATGGGTATTTTCAAATGGACAGGTTTTTATAATCAAATTTGATTGTATAATTTCAATCATACCGTTTCTTATTTTGAATATTTATATTCATATTTATTTGTAATTTTAAAACCCTGTTATATATTTTTTATAGGCATACACATTTATTGATTGTGATATATTTCACCATATGTTTGGCGCAATATAGGCCGGCTTTACGTAAATCCGTTAATAGATACAGTCCTCGATCACTTTCTCAACATTTTCGGGGAATAACTCCACTAGTGACTCCAAATCATCCCACGAAATTTGAAAAGCATCCGTTTTAAACTACAGACACAACCTTTTCGAAAAAGAAGCTTTCTGGAACGGAAAGTCCTGGAAAGCTAAACATTAACAGTATTCTCAACGCATGACCCCAATATTTCCCACCAAATGTGAAGTGAAATGCAGCCTTTACCTTGTTCGCGAGATTTTTAGAAAGGGAGGCGGGGAGGGGGGACTCCAAACGGAAAGTCGCAAAATACTGAATACCAATAGGTTTTGTCTTCTCAGAATTACAATGCTTAACGCCAGATTTAAATGACATCGATTTCAGAAAGCTTTTGTGGCTCATCGCATTAAACCCAATTTGAATTTTAAATATGTTGAAAACTGTAACTTTTATCGTGCTTACCACGTTTTTGGCAAGGGGTTGTCCGGGGGTGGGGGGAGTAAAGTCGTAGAATGCTAAATATTATACATACGGGGTTTGTTTTTTCATGACCACCAACTTTCACTAAGTTTGCAATAAATCCGTCAAAGATAGTGGCCTTTATGGCTTTAGACTTATTGACGGGGGAATAAATAACCGTAACGGAACGACAAAGATCACTTAGTTCTATCGTATCCGCAATGCTTCAGGCCAAGTTTTAAAAGAATCGGCCGAAATATGTAGCAACTATCAAGTTGTCGGAAAACGGAGCATAACTCGGGTATGTAAGGTCAGAAAGTTGAATACTATAGAGTTTTGGTCGTTGGGTATTCAACAGCCAATTGTTGACAGATGAAACGACAGACTGCGTGAATCGAAAATAAGAGTGTATTAAAATGGAATGTGAGTGGTCGAATGTTTAACGCGCATGCCTAAGACCACAAGGTCTGTCATTAAGTCAAAGTCAATTCGAACAATAAAGTTGTTTATACTGATCGTTATGTGTCTTAAAAAGAACACATGGCTAATTCTGTATCTATTACGTGTAGTCCATTTTAACTTTTGAGATAGACATAAGCTGTTTGTATTATTTAAGATTTTGAACAAGACATTTTGGAATGTACATTTTACATTGACATCGTTTAATTGGCGACAGATGAAACTTCATAGACTAGTTCAATATTTTACAAAATAGTCGACCGCTCATATCGTTTAACGTCATAGCAACTGTATGTGAATCACCGTTCTTTTCATATAAATATCCACCTTAAATGAAATGGTATTTAACGTCCTATTTTTCTACACCGTCTATGCTAATGAAGACGGACACCCGCCATACAGTGTACTACGGGGAAATGTTGCCCCTGAAGCGTCGGTATGGCCTATGACTTCGGTTTTTGGTTCGATCCAAAAGACTAGACACTCTCCTCCCCAGGTCTTCCGGTCTATACCCACTGTTAAGTGGAAAACGCACTGGAAATTTCCGACTTTATTACTGGGTCAGTGCCTTACTCACAGAGCCACCGTGGCTTCTCGCTTATTTTCTGCATAATGTATATGTAATACACTTTATTACAAGCTTCAATGGGCAATTGGACTAATAGACCTGTTAAAAAAAGGTCGCCAACGTATAGGAAAATATGACGCATAGGTGGAAATAAAAACTACAGTGAACATGAGCAGTGTAATGCATTTTACATAGAGGTATACATCATATGACAGATATAACATAACACCAACAATGTCACGAAATTGTCGAATATTTTTATATTTATTTTGTATTCAGCTAGCATCTGTAACGTCAAAACAAGGTAAGTTTGATTTCTTTGAAAACAAAAACCTATAAAAATTGGCACGAAATAGATGATCAGTTTGCCTATATAAACAATGTAATTAGCAGATCTGTAAGAGTGTCGGGGCGATGGTGTCTAATCGGGTAAGATGCTGGCTTTGAGGTCGCATGTTCGACAAAGTTCATCGGGATTCTCCGACATGGCCTCTCCTTGTCAGTGATGCAGGATGGATGACCTGACAAGGACATCTGTCTAGTCGTTTGAATGGGGCGAAAAATCGAGGTCCCGTGTATACATTTGCGGGCACGTAAAAGATCTATTTGCAGTTGGAATGCCACTGCCAGGGCGAAATGTCGAATGTCCATGTAAGGCGTATAGTAGGACTTTAGCCCAGTAGTACGTTAAACCCATTTCATTTTGCAAAAGTGCCATATTCGAATTTAATAGTTTATTAAGTTCAATTTTTGTTTTTACGACTTATATCGAATATGATATTAACTGCAGTGTAATAGGTTCAATTGTTTTAAAGAATATTAATCATAAAATACTACCACCACTCCACTGGACCCATTGCTGAGTGTACAACATTTTATTACAAGTATATGATTATTACAAACTCTCCTTAAAAGGGGATGATAAATAATAAATAGGAAAATATTCAACAACTCTGATGTTAGCTTTCGTCGGAATGACTCAAACAGAAACGGAATAGTTTAGTGAGTCGGGATTACGAAACGAGTCATTGTGCCCTGACAGCGGCGATACGACCTAATCTTTCATCGAATTCCAACTATCAGGGGCTCTTTTACGTACGACTACGTGTTTTACCCTGTCAGAGTGTTAGTGAAACAGGATAACTGATGCATTTGATGTGGTAATATACGATAATTAAATGAGTTGAATCTACTTTATTTATGTAAGAAACAGATACACGCAAACTTGATATGCTATGTTGTTTTTTCAGAATGGTTTATTTGGGGGCCGAATGAATATATAAATGTTACTGAAGCATCAGATGTTAGTCTAACCTGGATATTAAATTCAATCGATTATCAAGATACACTAACTATTTTAAAAGATGGTGTAAGTTATTTCATGTTACTTTACTAATATATACCAACTCACAGAATCTCATATTATACCAATAATGCGTCAGTTTTCCGTTTTAATGTTTGGCGTTGCAGTTTTGAATGCAGGTAATTTGTTAACGTAAAATAATATTTTGCATCTGTTGTGCTCTTACGGATTATTTGAGCGTGATATATAAGGAGTTTTTATGAAACAAGTTGACGCGTGAACACAAACTCGTCTTAGACATTCATACAATAATTGCCAAATGGTACAAAAGACTTGAGACACAATTAAACCCGTGTCATACCAATTGTTTTTATTTTATTCTAGAAAGGTATTAAAACTTTTAAGTTGAAGGCGAAGAAGAACAGTACATCAAAGTACATGGTCACAGATAAACCAGATGACCAATATACAACTATAACATTTAATATAACTAATGTTAATGAACAAGATAGTGGTCGATATAGATGTAGGGTAGATTATTGGAATTATAATTCTACAGATATTATCATTGATATTCGTGGTATGTATATAGATATATATGCCCGAAGGTGCAAACAACTTGTATAGAGAAATGATACATAATTACTGATACACACTTATAGTGATTAATAATAACATTGGTTCTCCTTTCTTTTTGTGGTCTTTGAAATAAATTGTATTTTAATTTGTGATAAAAGAAGCGCTACGAAACAGCTGGACTGTTATGTGACTGATAATAATTATAGTATGCAGTAATTTAGAGACATACTCTACGTGATCATGGGGGGGTGGCTGACCTGTCATTGAGTCAACTGACGTGGTTTCGAATTCCCGGTTGTACGTAGCAAGGAGTAGGGTCGTCTGTCCAACCTCGTGGGTTTTCTTCGGGTCATCCGGTTTCCTCCAACTGCTAAAGACCCCAACGCGCAAGTGAATTATTGAAATAAAATTAAACCATATGTTAGTCCCGAAGTGACCTAGTCTGTGTCGAGTGGTCGTTAAACCCTATTTCTTTCTCTACATGATCACATTTTGATGACTGACAGAATATCTTGATTACTGACTTGGTCTTTTATGTTCAGTATAGTTACCTCCCGTCAGTGATACAGGGCGGGAAGCATGACAAGGACAGCTGTCAAGTCGTTGGGATGGGACAAAACACCGAGAGGCCGTGTACACATTGGCGTGCACTTAAAAGATCCCCTGAAGTTAGAATTCGATATACAAGAAAGCCGTAGTGCCTTTGTCCGAACAAAATTTCCCTCATAGCACACATGTCCGTCTTCATTAGCCCAGTCGGAGCAGAACAGAAGGTTGAAATTTAGTGATCGGTATCCGTCTGCCTCCCACATGAAGAGCTATGTTACATGCAAATCAGGCCCAACTCTTGAAGGGAAAAAGGTTCCGATCGGACCCCTAACTGGTAATTCACCGTAAGGATCTTGCTAATGTATTTACTGCCTGATACCACGTTCCGTATTCCAGAGTATTCACTGTTTTAGCTTTTGTATGTTACAAATACCAAAATTTAATTGATGAATTCCAAATATTCAATGTTTTTTTTTGTATCAAGCGAAAGTTGTCATTTAACCTCTTTATCAGTTGCAATTTTGTGAGAATTATTAAATCTTCCCATATGTCACAAAAATGTTTTTGGATAATAATTAAGTTGTTTTTCAGATGTCAAATATGAATGCAATTAAAAATCAAACCGCGTTTAATTGAAATATATGTACGTAAAACCTGTGAATTATAATTGGGGTCCATATCGACCCCTGATACCCTCTTTGTGATTCTCACAACATAATCTAAAGCCACAATAAATCCACGCAAGCCACAATAATATATCATTAATATTCTTATTAAACTTGTAATCATAACGAGTGTTGAATATTTAATTATTAACAATCTTTATTACTTTAAGGCCTTCTTCATTAGTTTAATTATTCTTATCAAATATAACTGATGACATAATTATTATTGAAACGGGATCTAATATCATCAATATAAGTTATTGAAACGGTATGTAATTTCTCCATCGATGTAGGTTATTATTTTGGTAAGATACGGATTTTTTTATAAATTGGATCTCTTTGACATATATAACAAAACCCTCCAACGAACTTGAGAAGTTATTTGTTTTTCAGTGCCAGAATGGTTTATTGAGAATAAATATATGGATACTACTGAAGGATCAGATGTTACTTTAACCTGGACAGTAAATATAGTCAATCATAGAGGACCATTTACTATTTTTAAAGATGATGTAAGTTATATCATGTTACTTGAATAAATCACATAATCTCGCCAATCAATGTTTCATGTTTTAAGTTCATGTTTGACATGTACGGCGTGAAGCTATGTTTTTATACGCCCACATTTTCATGTGGGCGTATTATGTCGTCGCCCCTGTCCGTCCGTCCGTCCACAATTGTTTGTGGACTCTCTACAGGTCACAATTCTTACCCGATTTTGACGAAACTTGAAATATAGGTTTATCCCCAAAAGATCTCGGCTGCTTTCGATATTGGCATGTATCGGATCAAAACTTCATGGATTATGGCCCCTGATTGTACGAAAAATCACGTTTTTAGCTTGTGGACCCTATAGAGGTCACAATTTTTATGCATGTTTATAACCCAAAGATCTTGGTTCCTGTCGATATTTGCGCCTATCGGAACGCAATTTCCTGAATTATGGCCCCTGATCGTCCGAAAAATCACCTTTTTTAGCTTGTGGTCCCTCTGGAGGTCACAATTATTATTCGATTTAAAAAACCGGACCAAATTGCCATACCAAGTGGCTGCCGTTTGTACGCGAATACTGTTAAAAAATGGTATATCAAGGCTGTGGACCCTGTAGAGGTCACACTTTTAATTCGATTTTGATGAAACTTGAAATTCATGGTTATAACCCGAAGATCTTGGTTCCTTTCGTTATTTGCGCATATCGGATCGTAACTTCCTGAATTATAGCCCCTGATTGTCCGAAAAATCGCCTATGGTCTCTCTGGGTGTCACAATTAGTATCCGATTTAAAAAAAAAACCTTTGACTCTATCACTGTTACACCCCACGGAAGGTTGAGTTCGAATTTCTTACTCACTTAGCAACATGATCCCCAGTCGAATTTGAAGCCTACTGAAATGCACCTTTATAACCCAAAGATCTTAATTCATTTCGATATTTGCACATATCAAATTTTAATTTAATGATGTAGGAAAAATCACTTTCGGTATTGCTTGTTCTCTATCCATCTCTCGAAAATATGGGCGTATCCTGCGATAATGGGCCTAAGTTTTATAAATGTCATTGTAAAAGCATACGTTTATATCAAATTCAAACTGCCAAGGGATCTTTAACATGCAAGGCAATGTGTACACGGGACCTTGGTTTTTCCCTCCCATCCTTACGACTAATGCTGTCCCTTGCTAGGCTCATGGTCCTGTACCGCTGACATGGAGGAACCACGCCGGAAAATCCCGATGAACTTCTTCGGCCAATGCATTTCCACGACAAGAATAAATAATATCGAATTTAAAAGCAGTATTAATGTGTATTTGTTTATATATTGTAACTATGGGCCAATTACTGAAATATTATATCGCTACATTTTCAAATTTTATAAAACAGAAAAAACTTAGAACTTTTCCGATGAGGGAGAAGAGGAAAGATTCCAGGTACATGATCACAGTGAGACCAGGTGACCAATATACAAATATAACCTTTACTATAACCAAAGTTACTGAAGAAGACAGTGGTATATATAGATGTATGGAAGATTTGTGGAACACTAGTTCTCAATATTATTATATAAATATCACGGTTAATGGTATGTATATAAGTATATACCGTTGCAATAAATATATATTGTTAAAAACGCTTGAGTCATTGAGATGAAACGAAACTAAAAGGGGTTTAACGGTCTACTGTATGCATCACCAACGCTAATGAAAAATGTTTCAAGTCATTGATAGAAATGATTCACGACTATAAAATAGTAGTTTACGTTTGTAATCCACACACACATTGAACAACATTTTAAAAAAAATGCTTTGTGCCTATTATGTATTTTTACCGGCATATGGCATGGTATTTAAAGATGTATTATGAAAGATTTAAATAACAAATTGGTCCTCCGTGTTATACTAGTTCAAACATAGATAATGCAAAATGATTACATTGAATTTGTTTTAGTCCAATTAGTCTATTCTGTTCGAAGTTATGTCTTTTAAGTGTTGACAAAATGTATCGTATATTGCATAATATATTATGGTTGCAAGGGTATTTGACACGCGACACTATGTATCGATTAGCTATTTAATCGTTAAAAACTTAAATGGCCGTGGTGTCCCAATGCGTTTTTAAAGGACGTGCCATGTTTACGAATGTTTAAATTTGAAGCCCCCCCCCACCAAAATTAACAAAAAAAAAAGAAACAACCTGCAGCGGATTGAGCTCTCACAACTTTTTTCTGAGATGTATATTAATTTTACTGACAGAGGCAGCATCTAATTTGAACCGTGGAATCAGCATGGTGCAAGTGTTCCTGATGATAATTAGTATTTTGTTCGTAGTGGTTCTTGCACTTCTCATGTTATCCTTATGGCGTAAGTAACTTTCATATCTGTACAATCTACAAAGACGGGTTTGATTTTGTAGTGTAGTATGCTCTATTTGTAACTAAGTACATCTTGTCACTTCATTATAACTGGCGAATTTGTGATAAATTTAATGTTTGTATTGGGGCATCACATCAATTTGATATTCAAGAAGTTCAACGATGAAAATGAGCATTATTCAAGTGATAATTTTATTTCATCAAACCTGTTGACAAATTAGCATAGCTTACAATAGTGTATTTATTCATAATATTGACAATTGTTTTTATTTAAAATTATCTTGACAAATGAATGTATTAACTTAGTTGAACATACCTTTGCAAAACTTTCTTTTTGGAAATCCGTGTTTTGATGACCGAATATATTAAAGCGAGAATTAATATTGTATTTGTAACAGGTCGTAACGTAGCAAGGCAACATACTACATTATGTGAACCTCAAATTGTTGACCTGAGACCAACCCTAGATGATACAGTTCCAGAAGAGATTATTGAAAATATATCTTTATGTAAGAAAATGTGTTGGTCCGGAGAGTACAAGATACCAGAATATTCCATGGATAATGATCTGGGTACATATGTTTAAAAGCTTTAATTAGTTTTTCAAAAACATAATGGTAACATAACTAATTTATACAAATGTTTGACAAGACATAAGTATGAAATGGGCTACACAATCTGACCAATTAAATTACTGATTATTAATATGGGATGTAAATGGGTATCACATTATTAAATTGTTTGTTTTGTCTAGCCAAAGATTAAATTTAAAGCACAGAACATGTAAGCCTACATAGTTTTGAGTCATATACGTTAGCTGTTTTAGTCATGTATAATAGTGATATCACTGATGGTGTCATGCTAGGTGTACCAGGGGCGGATCTAGGAATTTTGAAAAAAAGGGCGGGGGGCGCCGCAAAATGAGGGCACTGACAGTGGAGACGGGGTGCGCCCTGACTGGGGGGGGGGGGGGGCAAAGAAAATTATCTGTCATTTCTGCATCTATTTTCGTCTAAGTAAACATATTTAGGTCGGAAAAGGCACTTTCAGCAGTAAAAAAAGGCACTGTTGAAAATTAGGGGTGGGGGGCGCCCTTCGCGCCCCCCATTGAATCCGCCTCTGCCATGGGTATTTTGGAATTAGTCTCTAGTCTCTGGTTGGGTTGGTTCTGCATATTAAATTACCATGTGCAGAGTACACCGAACCCTTGTATTTTTTTTCAATTCTGCTGATTTTGAATGACGTGATCAATGTTTTTACAGACAGACCTGGGTCCTGTTTCCCGAAATCTTAACTAAAGATACAATCCAGGGTCCTGTTTCACGAAATTTTAACTAAAGATAAAATCCAAATTTTAGCGGATACTTTAATTTTGATTGGCTAAGAACTAAAATCAATCTAATATTGTCCAATCAAATAGTTAAAATTTCGTGAAACAGGCCCCATAACCCTACCAAAATATTTTACTATTGTTAGATTTTGCTAATGTTCTGTTTTATTATATTTTTGTCTTTCTTTAACATTAGTCAATAAAATACATACATTGTTGTTTAAACATTGTTGATGGATAGTTAGCACATATGATTAATTTTAAGGTCATTTTAAATGACCAATAGCAAAATGTGAAAACTGTGGTTTATCATCCTGCGTTGCTGCTCCATTCGGACTTATGTAGACTGGGATATATTTTCTATACAGCACTATCGTAACATTTTTTAAAATGAATTATCAAGGTTAATGCAGACTGACGTGGGTTTCAAATAGATATATAACGTTCACCTCAAGATCCATAGTCTTACAATTGGACTAGAATTGTCGTCAATATTTGATGTAGTAAGAGACGATGTTGAATACAATCAAAATTATAGCTCCCCCAATAAGATGATTATTTTATCACAAAATTGGACCAGTCATGGTCAACCTCAACAAGACACAATTAACTTAATGTAATTGAGGGGTTTTTTATTATAGAAAACCATAATCAAAATAGCCCAAGACTAATGATTGCATATGAGTGTATGATCTCCAGATTTCTTCTGAAAAGAACACGTATTCGTTGTCTCGGTACATAGAGCAAGTAGACCGCACCACACAAGATTAGCTGTAAAGACCATGACTGTAGTGATAAACTAACATTAATCGAACCAATTCCAGAAAAAATGGGCTAATGTGATGCTTGATTTGTAGGGGGTCAGAAGAAAGGTTGTAAAATTATTTATCAGTACGTTTCGATATCTAAACAGTACAATTCACAGAAACAAATTAATTTGTGAAAAGAAAATAATTACTATATTATTATTTGATTGTTACACTGTAACACAAACACCCGTAAACAATAAGTTCCAGGAAAAAATATTAGCGGGAAAAATTTAATTTGCATTTGTTTTTCGCATAATTTACAAAGGACAGTGTGGTTTTTTCCGCGCAGCTACTGAACTCCAACTAGTCACTGTTCAGTTTACGTGCTGTGTCCTATAGCAGTGTTTGGTGCACCATTGACAATCTCGTTGAACTTACTAGGCCAACACACGAGGTTTAATTTTATAAATTTGATTCCTGTAACTAGTTTATTATCCGTGTTAAACTATTTATCTGACCGATGTTATTCGTATATTTTACCCGATCCGAGTATGGCAGATAATTATACTTGTATCGGGTAAAATATATGAATAACGTCCGTCAGATAAATAGTGTAACACAGATAATAAACTAGAATACTCATTCAATATGAGATATTTTCATTTGAATGAAAGCCAACGCTGAATATTTATTTTTGTAATGATTCACAATACTCTTACCATGAACAGATCAAACTTGATAAAAGCTTTATTCAATGCATTGTGGGTTTGTTTCAAATCAAACTGATGTACACGCATAAGGTCTGTATTTAATTCTCCGGGAAAATGGTTTACTTTGAAATATATTAGTGACTTAGATCAATAGCACAATCTCGGGGAATGTGGTTTACGCAGATGGAAAGGACTTCCCTGAATCTAAATTAAGCAGGGATTTTAAAGCCCCAATAACACTCTTGTTGTAATTGAATAATATGTCCCAATCTTTATTCTGGCCAACAAATTGTATTATTTTACAATATTCAAATTAATTGATGATACAAATTTCATCTTAACACACCTAATTTAAAGAATTGGAAAAATTCAACTACATGATTTGAAAAGGTTAACGTAAACCTTTTCAAATATGACTTGGATTTTAAAATATTTTCGAACCGTCTGAACAAGTAAAATATGATGTAATGGATAATTTACACAACAGGTAGGACAAATAAACATCTAGTACTTAGAATAAGACTATTATTTATTTTCTAGAGCTGCCAAGCCAGCAAGAGTGTTATTGTCCCTTTAAGCTATATCGGTGGTCAGTGAACGTTTACGAAAGGAAATGTAGATTAATCATGGTGCGTGTAGACCCACAATAAGGTTTTACCAAATATTGTTTTACCAAATCTTAAAATAATATATCACCACGACTACCCGACAGCCCGACATTCTTACGCGACATTACGACATTTTTAATCTCGTGGTGTCGGGTGAAAATGTCGTAATGTCGGGTTGTCGTGATGTCGGGTTAAAATGTTGGTTTGTCGCCTTATCAAGTCGGGTGAAAATGTCGTGATGTCGTGTTGTCGCGGTATCCGGTTAAAATGTTGTGATGTCGGGTTGTCGCCTTATGAAGGGCGATCCCACGACATCACGTCATGATATCAATCAGCCACCATAGTTGACAGATACAGCCCTGGGTAAATACAGTTCACTTCCTACCACGTTCTTTATAGTTTTAGATGTAAAGCTTGAAAAACATAAACTCGTTTGCATCAACATCAAACGATTGACTATTATTCATCAGTAGGTTACTCAGATAAACCCAACGTTGGAGTCTGC
The DNA here is from genome assembly GCA_963678685.1 of Patella ulyssiponensis. Classification (NCBI taxonomy): domain Eukaryota; kingdom Metazoa; phylum Mollusca; class Gastropoda; family Patellidae; genus Patella; species Patella ulyssiponensis. The sequence continues at coordinate 7,723,812 of OY783227.1, read as the reverse complement.
ACACGAATGTATATACTTCGTGTAACACATCGAAGAAAACGCACAATTTGTGAACAATTCTATACTTTGATGATAATCTTTGGGTATGGAAAGTGTATGGATTTAAATAGTATGAAATCTCCACATAATAAAATAGCATTGAATCGTATACACGTTTCTAAAATATTTTAAACTAGCAGGAATTGAGTTAAATGAGTTATTTCATAGTTTTTCAAGATCAAGACCATTATTATATATTGTCATTATTGGCCACAGTGCGCACTGACAGTTACTAATTTTGACAGTTGCGTCAACGTGAAAGGTTATGTGTGCCATGTTTTTTCGTATCATCCGAACGACTAGATACCATTCATTATCAAGGCTTCCACCCTACACCACTGAAAAGGGGACACCACATCAGAAAATCATGACAAACTCTCTTGGCCAAAACTCCCTTACGTAAATGCGTCTTACTCATTGATGCCTATCTTACACAGTATAGTGTTAATGTTATGATTGGAAAATAAATATGACACCCTTTTAAAATAAGCAGTAACGAGAATTCTAAATAATAATTCTGAAAAATTAATAAAAAGAAAACTAGATAAAACTATATTCTCTGAGATTACACATTTATTCGAAACATTTATTCGCGGAGAAATATTGAGGTACACAGTCATCGCCATCAACATGGCATCAAACAAGCAAAAGCGTTATTGAAAAATGATTTGTCAACTCTGATCTTTTTATATAAAAAGAATATATTATGTATTTATGTTTGTGGTTGTAAAGCGTACATTGTATTCAGATAAAAGGGGACTGAAATGTAAAAAAATAAAAGATCTGCCGTAATTTTATACAAATCGAGTAATATGTTAACAGCTATAATTTGCAATATTTGACACTTTTCACAATGATATTAAAAGGGATGAATTGTCAATAGTGGCAATCACATATTTTCTGAAAAGCATAATATCATTGATCAATTGAGGATTCGTCTGGAGTAATATATTTTTATACGCCCACATTTTCAATGTGGACGTATATTGTGGCCGCCCCTATCCGTCCATCAACCCTCTACAAGTCTATCCGATTTCAATGAAACTTGAAATATAGGTTTATGACCCTAAGATCTCCGTTTCTTTCGATATTTGGCATGTACCGGACCGTAACTTTATGGATTGTGGCCCCTGATTGTACGAAAAATCATTTATAGCTTGTAAACACTATAGAGGTCACAATTTATCTGATTTGGTTTAAACTTGAAATGCATGTTTATAACCCACAGATCTCGGTTTCTTTCGATATCCGCGTTTATCGGACAAAACCAATTGATAATATCACCGTTACACCGTAATGAACGTTGAGTTCGAATTTCGTGAAAATCGGACCAACACCCGGACAAAATGGCCGGCGCTTGTATGCGAATAGTGTAAAAATAGGGTATATTAAGGTTGTGGACTTTGCAGAGGTCACACTTGTATTCCAATTTTGATGAAACTTAACACGCATGTTTATAACATAAAGATCTTGATTTCTTTCGATATTCATGCATATCGGATTATAACTTCCCGAATTATGTTCCTGATTGTGATAAAAATCACGTTTTCAGCTTGTGGTGCCTTTAGAGGTCTCAATTATTCTCCGATTTAAAAACAAAACCTTCGAATATATCACTGTTACATCGTAAGAACAAAATGTAGACCCCCTAGAAGTTACAATTTTGATTTGGTTTTGATGATACTCGAAATATATATTTACAACCCAAAGATCTTGGTCCTGTCGATATTCGCACATATCGGACCGTAGCTTCTTGAGTTAAGATCTTTGATTGTCCGAAAAATCGCTTTTTGTTTGACTGGTTCTTTATCCATCTCTTGCAAAATGTTGGTATATCCTTCCTGGCAGCCGTTGGTTGTTGCACATTTCATTATTACATAATTGGTATCGTATTGATTTATTTGAAGAAAAATGCTTTCGGCTCTTCCAGGTGGCGATCGCGTCACAAAAGGAATCCCGAAAAGGTATGCAGTAAGTTATATTTTGGGCCCAACAGCTATACATACTTAAAACCATTTTAATTAAATTAATACATGTAAACGGTTTTAAGTACGCATACGGTCATAACACAAGTGTCCAAATCATAGTTTAATCTTTTTGAGTTATTGATATCCAGACGAAGCCAAGTGTTATCGCCACCAGCTGAAAGTGACATTATAATACCCCCACCCCACCTCAATGTCTGAGACCATTATCTGCCAGCTATTGAATAGTGACCATATATACATGTAATTACATTTGTTACTACTGCGAGCGTGCTCTTGTGTGTTAGCTTGACGTATTTTAGGATTTCTTATGCTGGGGGTGCGTAGCTCTAATACGTCAAGCACACAGCTCTCTCACAATAATTGTTATTCAAGGAGCTTTAATCTATAAGAAACAGAAGTACTAATTATTTGACGTCGATCTGGGTTTATTGACGAATGAACATAATTGTCCGTATTGCGTCTCTTATATGTATACCCAGTCGCTATCGCCAACTTAATATCTTAATGATAATTAAACTAGAAATATTTGAACATATACATGATAAGGGTTAAACATATAATACAAAATGTGATATAAATTAACATATTTACATTACTGAGACATAACTCAAATATAGGTACATACTAAATCAATGCCTAAGATGCATGTTAAGTAATATTAAATTATTTTAAGATAGATGTTAAGAAAAGGTATATAGATAAGACAGTGCGTCCAGATTAGAACGATCAGGGTTGGGAGTAAAGATTAACTTATCCACTTTAAAGCAATTAATCAATTAAGATACGTAAAGATATGTATATCAGAATATGTACTATAACACTACTTAGCTGCCTGATATTATTTATTAACAATATATAATTAAATTTGTTACTAGTTAGCTGCCAGATATTAATTATTAACAATATATAAATAAATTTGTTACTAGTTAGCTGCCAGATATTAATTATTAACAATATATAATTACATTTGTTACTAGTTAGCTGCCAGATATTAATTATTACCAATATATAATTACATTTGTTAATAGTTAGCCGCCTGTTATTATTTATTAACGCCTGATATTAATTATAAACAAAATATAAGTACATTTGTGAATAGTTTGCTGCCTGGTATTAATTATTAACAATATATCTGTCATCTGCATGGGTCGGTTGATCAAATCTAATTACATTTAAAGATGTGGTTACGTATAACCATGGGTTATTTATTAAACTAATTGTTACATAATCTGTGGTTCAATATATAATTACATTTGTTAATAGTTAGCCGCCTGTTATTATTTATTAACGCCTGATATTAATTATAAACAACATATAATTACATTTGTGAATAGTTTGCTGCCTGGTATTAATTATTAACAATATATCTGTCATCTGCATGGGTCGGTTGATCAAATCTAATTACATTTAAAGATGTGGTTACGTATAACCATGGGTTATTTATTAAACTAATTGTTACATAATCTGTGGTTCAATTTGAGTTGTTCAACTACATTTAACGACGTTATTATGTAACCATATGGTTAAAATATAACCATTCAATAACCATACGATTTAACAAGTATCCCATAATTCTCCTCACTGATATAGATTATTGTAACAGTTTGTTGTCTGGGATTAATCAATCAAGTCTCTACAAACTACAAAAAATACAGAATACAGCAGCCAGAATCATATCACGAACCAAAACATCATCTCACATAACACCTATTCTAAAATCCTTACACTGGCTCACAATTTGAGCTCGCATCAAATTTAAGGTTCTGTGCTTCACATAACAGTGTTTACGAAATCATGCACCCAGCTAATTATGAGAACTACTAACTAGGTGGGTAAAGATAGCAATATGAGAGGGGGGACCTAGAACAAACTGCAACAGAAATCATTTCTTTGGGAACTGTTCTGGTGTGGTCTCTAGTACTCCCATAACAAAAGCGGCCATTATCGGTCTTGGGGAAATTTGCATAATTAACATAAATCCAAGATGGCCGCCAGGAGACCAGAAAATCTCCGAAACGGTTCACTTTAGTGTAAATAAATGTATTACCGACCTATAGGAAATCGATACTCGCGAGTTCAAAAATGCCGACATTTTTTTCCTCCGACCTTATTGTAACGTCGTAACGTCATTTTGACGACATTACGTTTTTTTCGTGACGTCATTATCAAATTTTATTGTCACTGCGCTCGGAAAACTGCTGGAAACAACGAACCGCTCAGGCCCGGATCCAGGATTTTGTCGAGGTAGGGGGGGGCATACATTGGAGCAAAGGATAATACGCTGCAACTTTGAATTGCTAGGCGGAGACAATGCGAAAATCATGTTTATATCATCTATTAAAGAGCAGATATGTGAACTACAAAAGTAACAAGGCAAACGAAAATGGAAATCAACTACGTCACTGGGACTGGTGGGCGGGGGCACGGCCCCCTGCCCCTCCCCCCGGATCTGCGACAGCCGCCGTATAATTTGTATAAAAGAACCCATCTTCACACAAACTGAAACTATATATCATCGTTCATCTATAGTCTGAAGCCACGGAGGCCCAATTTGTTGCAGGAAGTGGCCAGAGAAAGTAATGCAAGTATAGTCTCAACCGCCAACTGAAGATGCTGCACAATAGTCAGGTCAAAATATAATTTAACCCTCAAAAGATTGCTACAAAGGGTTTCTGAACTGATTCTGGTAGGCTTCACTTACGCAAGCAAGTAGGACCCTCGGAAAAGTGTTTTCATAAAGATGACACCCAAGCTGGCCACCGAAACTTTTTAATGATCATAACTCTGTAACTATCAACCCAAATTTTATGATCTTGGTGTCTACCCCTAGGTTTTTGAGAGCAGAGAACACATCAAAATCATTAAAAACGACGCTTGCCTTGAAAATAGTCCATTTCAACTTTTCGGGGGGTATGCAAAGGCTATCGATGCAGCAGCAGATGCAATGGACTCTACTACTGTATGTGGCCCTCGCCAAGCTGAAAACTGTGACAAACAAAACAACACTCATGAGGTCGATACAGAGGAGGATGACACTTAAAACTGAACGCTCTGAAACTTATCCTATGGACAAAGGTGTTTGTGTATTAAGTGATAGTAGACAGCTGAAGGTCATGAATTCAATTGTTGTTGGAGACAATATTTGACATCATATATTGACCAACATCATTTTTTATGATCTGAATGTGTTCTTTCCCCCCACAAACCAAATGATAGACACCAAGATCATCAAATTTTGGTTGATAGTTACAGGGTATGAATATTATGACGTTTCGGTGGCCATTTCAAAAAAAAGTTTCCGGCGGTCTTACTTTGGTAAACTATTAGTACATTGTATGTTATAAAGTACACTAAACCCTACCAGAATCAGTTGAGAAACCTTTCGTAGAAATACTTGGGGGGGGGGGGGGTGAGGGGGGGGGAATTTCTATATATCGACTTGATTACAATATCGCAGCTAACTAATGTCCCATCAGGTTCAAACCTGGACTAACGTTGTCACAGAACTAAAGCTAGAACATTGGGATTGACAACTTTCGAGCAAAAAATACGTTGCGAAGACGATGGACAGCCCTCGTGTGCCCGAATCACTGCTGAAAATCATAAGTTGTAACTGCACAGGGCTGTAATTCCAAGCGATGTAGGCCGTATGCATGGCTTGGCTTACACTGTTGGGTGTGAAAAATGGATATATCTTATGCAAACTCCAAAACAGTGATAATTTATTCCTCTGAAGATGTGGGCGATATTTTCTATTTTCTATCTCATAAATTGGCTCTGGAAACATCAGATGTGTTCTGTTTCATTGACATTTCGATATAAATAATAAGATGCCGATTTTCTATATTTTTGTTTTCAGGTCGCGGTGGCTAAGTGGATAAGGCGCTGGTTCGCTAGCCTGGAGATCGGGTGTTCGATCCCTGCATTGGCTGAGAAAGTTCATCTCGATTTTCCGGCGTGATTTCCCCTTGTCAGTGATGCAGAAGGAGGGCCTGACAAAGACAGCTGCATAGTCGTATGGATGGGATGAAAAACCGAGGTCCCGTGTACACATTGGAGTGCACGTAAAAGATCCCATTGGCAGTTGGAATTCGATAGAAGAGTAGGCCGTAGCGCCGCTGCCCGGGCAAAATTTCCCTCATAGCACACTGTATGGCGTATGCCCGTCTTCCATTAGCCCAGGTTAGGTGAAGAAGAGTAGGACGTTAAACCCCATTTCATTTCATTTCTATTCTTATCAGCTTTTAATAGATGGTAATAGATGAAATGAATTGAAATTTGTTTTAACGTCCTACTGTTCTGTTCCAGCTGGGTTAATGCAGACTGACATACGCCATACATTTGCTATAAGGGATATTTTCCTCGGACAGCGGCATTACCGCCTACTCGTATATTGAATTCCAACTGCCAAGGGAACCTTAAAGTAGCCATGTCAATATTATCCAAAAACTTCAATATTGAAAACAAGAATTATTTGTCAATTTCAATCAACATTGATGCTGTGATCTTATCGGGAAAATGTGGGCTTCTGACATACAATATTCAAGACAAAATAAACATTTTATCATTGGTACACGAATCGTGTACCATAATGCGTTTCAGCCCCAGTTCTAGCAAGAGACTCGAGGAACGAGGCTAGAGACATTGCACCAAATCAAACGGCGTATGTAAACTGGAATAGCCAGACGATAAAAATTTGCTTTCGATTGAGACTGTCGGCTTACTTCGCCGAACATAACTGATTTGAAATTAGAGTAAAAACGGAAACCATTAAATGTAAATCAGTTTAAAAACATTCATACTACTTGTGTCAATTTCTAGGTCCCAAATGTTAGCGATTTAGCTCCTTTAAATTGCGCGCCAATGTGTACACGGAATCTCGGTTTTTCGTACCACCCTAAGGACTATACGTTGTCCCTTGTCAGACCCTCTGTCTTGCACCACTGACAAGGGAGAACCACGCCGGAAAGTCCCAGTGAACGTTCTCGGCCAACACTGAATCCCCAGGTAAGCAAGGTAACGTATTACTCACTGAGCCACCGTGACCCCCGCTATAGATGAAAGATGATATTTAGTTTCAGTTTCTTTTATACAAATTATACAGCGGTTCGTGGTTACCAGCAGTTTTCCGAGCGCAGTTACAATTAAATTGGATAATGACGTCACAACGGGCAAGACGTAATGTCGTCAAAATGACGTTACGACGTTACAATAAGGTCGGAGGAAAAAAATGTCGGCATTTTTGAAGTCGCGAGTATCGATTTCTTATAGGTCGGTAATACATTTATTTACACTAAAGTCAAGCGTTTTTGGAGATATCGGCGATATTCTAGTCCACTGGCCTCCATCTTGGATTTATGTTAATTATGCAAATTTCCCCAAGACCGATAATGGCCGCTTTTGTTATGGGAGTACTAGAGACCATACCGGAACAGTTCCCAAAGAAATGATTTCTGTTGCAATTTGTTCTAGGTGCATTTTTATCTTTACCCGCCTAAACAGTATATGAACCATATCGATCCTTGAGATCTTATTACCAGAACATTCTTGTTGTTCCACAGTGCGTTCAAAAGTCTCGGCCAATCACATTGCTTATCGGTCTGCTTACCCTGAGCAGAAAATGCTGATTATCGAACTTAGTCAAGGTATTGATGTAATGATCCAATACACCTATACATATGGAAAGATTTAATAATTCTCACAAGATTGCAACTTTGTGCACTATGTGATAAAGGGGTTAAATGGCAACTTTCGCTTGATACAAAACAAACCATTGAATATTTGGAATTCATTAATTAAATTTTGGTATTTGTAACATACAAAAGCTAAAACAGTGAATACTCTGGCATACGGAATGTGGTATCAGGCAGAAGCACATTAGCAAAATCCCTACGGTGTGTTACCAGTTTGGGATCCGATTGGACCCCTTTTTCTCTTCAAGTGTTGGGCATGATTTACAGCTCTGCATGTTGGAGGCAGATGGATACCTATCATTAAATTTCATCCTGTTGTTCCGCTCCGAACTGGACTAATGCAGACGGGCATACGCCATCATACAGTGTGCTACGAGGGAAATTTTGCCCGGACAACGGCACTACGGCTTTCTCGTATATCGAATTCTAACTTTCAGGGGATCTTTTACGTTCTCGCCAATGTGTACACAGTCTCTTGTTTTTTGTCCCAGCCCAACGACTAGACAGCTGTCCTTTTCAAGCCGCCCGTCCTGCATCACTGACAAGTGGGTCGTCTAGGATGGGAGGTAACTATATACTGAAACCACGCCAGTTGACTCAATGACAGGTCAGCCATCCCCCCGTGATCACGTAGAGTATGTCAGTAAATCACTGCATACTATAATTATTATCAGTCACATAACAGTCCAGCTGTTTCGTAGCGCTTCTTTTATCACAGATTAAAATACAATTTATTTCAAAGACCACGAAGAGAAAGGCCAATCAATGTTATTATGAATCACTATAAGTGTGTATCAGTACGTGATTAATTATGTATCATTTCTCTATACAAGTTTTTTGCACCTTCGGGCATATATATCTATATACATACCACGAATATCAATGATAATATCTGTAGAATTATAATTCCAATAATCTACTCTACATCTATATCGACCACTATCTTGTTCATTAACATTAGTTATAGTAAATGTTATAGTTGTATATTGGTCATCTGGTTTATCACTGATCATGTACTTTGATGCATTGTTCTTCTTCGCATTCAACTTAAAAGTTTGAATACCTTTCTAGAATAAAATAAAAATACACGGGTTTAATTTTGTCTCAAGTCTTTTGTACCATTTGGCATTTATTGAATGAATGTCTAAGACGAATTTTTGTTCACGCGTCAACTTGTTTCATAAAACTCCTTATATATCACGCTCAAATAATCCGCAAGAGCACAACAGATGCAAAATATCATTGAACCTTTTATGTCTGTTTTACGTGAATAAAATACCTGTATTCAAAATTGCAACGCTAAACATTAAAACGGAAACCTGACGCATTATTGGTATAATATGAGATCCTGTGAGTTGGTATATATTAGTAAAGTAACATGAAATAACTTACACCATCTTTAAAAATAGTAAATGTTTCTGGATAATCGGTTGAATTTAATATCCAGGTTAGACTAACATCTGATCCTTCAATAGCATATATATATATTCATTCGGCTTCCCAATGAACCAATCTGAAAAAACAACATAACATATCAAGTTTGTGTGAATCTGTTTCTTACATCCAAATCATATCTTATATTACCACAACATATTCATCAGTTATCCTGTTTCACTAACATTCTGGAAGGGTACAACGTACAGTCTTTCGGATGCGACCAGAAACTGGGGTCCAGTGTACGTGAAAGAGCCCTTGATAGTTGGAATTCGATGTAAGAATAGGCCGTAGCGCCGCTGTCAGGGCGCAATTCTCCTCGCAGAGAACTATATAGGGTATGTCTATCTCCTTGTTCTAAATCGGAACGGAGCAGTAGGACCTTAATCTCCATTTCATTTCATTTCACTGGCATATTGATAGAGACGAGATTCTGTTTCGATAACTGACGACATTAATTTGTTTACGTTTCAATGGCCTGTTTGGCAATCCTGACTGACTAAACTTTTCCGTTTCTGTTCGAGTCATTCCGACTTGATTAAAATCTCATAAGAATTACAGACTGAAAGGTGTTTACAGACAAAATATTCACGAAAAGTGGGCGTGACAACGCCCCTATGGGTCTGGCATGCATTTACATCGGTAGGTGCCATTTTCTCTTTGAAAATAATGCTCATGCCCAATTTGAAGAAAATCCATTAAGAATCGCGACCTGTAGAGTGTTTACAGACAAAATATTAATAAAGGTACCACCCTGTTATTGAAATGATTGATCATGCCGAATTTGAACAAAATCTGTTAATAGTTGCAACCTGTAGAATATTTACAGACAAAATAATAGCAAAAAAGCGGGATTGACACCACCCCGCGGGGTAGGGCATGCACACGGAGAAAACCCACGAGATTAGACAGACAACCCTACTCTTTGTCATGTACAAGCTTGGGCTGGAAACCACCCCACTTGACTCAATGACAGACACAAAGACAAGGGCGGCGGCATAATATGTTCACATTATGAAATGAAATGGAGTTTAACGCCCTACTGTTCTGCTCCGACTGAGCTAATGAAGACGGTTCACATTATGAATGTGGACGTTAACAAATGGATACGAATGCAACTCAAACTGCAATGTGAGTGTGAATCTACTTCAACCATTTTCTTAATTGACAGTTTTTTGTTTCATAACGCGAAAACCCGACAACCCGACATCACGACAACCCGACATCACGACATTTTTAGTGTCGTTATGTCGGGTAATAATGTCGTGATGTCTGGTAGAAATGTCGTGATGTCGGGTTGTCGTGTTGCCGGGTAGAAATGTCGTGATGTCGGGTTGTCGCGTTCTGAAAGGCAACATCACGACATTACGACATGATACCAATCATTATGGAAGCGTATTTGGGTCACTACTTATTGAGATAATATCTCAACATATCGACAAAAAATATGTCAACTTTATGAGTTATATTACAAGAAATCGACTTAATAAAGTTGACTTGACGCATTAAATTCAACCTATGCCGACATGAACTATGTCGATATGTTTACATCATGTCAATAGTCGATTTGACTTTAAATCGATATGTCATGTTTTATTGCATAATTATATATATAGACTAAATAATATGGCCACAGACCACCAATGATTTTCCCCATTAACTTTAATGTTAATTATTGTCTCTTAGACTGGCTCTAACATTTTCCCAAATTTTTGTTGGGTAGAACGCTTTCTGCCACAGATGAAGCAACATGTGGCAAACTCATGCCCAAAAGCATGTATGAAAATGAAGTGAAATGAAATGGGGTTTAACGTCCTACTCGTCTGAACCTAACCTGGGCTAATGGAAGACGGGCATACACCATACAGTGTGCTATGAGGGAAATTTTGCCCGGGCAGCGGCGCTACGGCCTACTCTTTTATCGAATTCCAACTGCCAAGGGATCGTTTACGTGCACGTAAATATGTACACGGACCTCGGTTTTTCGTCCCATCCAAACGACTAGGCAGCTGTCCTTGTCAGGCCCTCCGTTCTGCATCACTGACAAGTGGAAACCACGCCGGAAAATCAAGATGAACTTTTTTGGCCAATGCAGGGATCGAACACCCGACCTCCAGGCTAGCAAGCCGCGGCTTACTCACTTAGCCACGTGATCCCCCAAGCATGTATGAGTTTTACTATGAAAAACTTGAGATACACAAGCTGAAAGTAGAGACAAGAAAACAAGCAATTTTCGGCCCTACATTTAAACGTAACCAACTTCACAATTGTATCTCTCCGCCTCAAAATCATGAATATTACTATACCCTGGCAGAAAATTACCTTCAAACCCTTTTCTTTGATTCTACACCCAAAAGGCAACAGAAATAGCCATGAAAAGGAGGGGAAAGGGAGAGACAGATTAAAAATATCTTTCGCCCTACATTCGTAGGTGACGTTGTAGAAATATTTGGTGAGCCGTGTCGTATATAAGGATGAAACTTCAGGTATATCTTTCTAGTCACAATTTTAACCGATTTCGATGAAACTTGAAGTATATCTTTATAACCCAAAGATCTTTGTCCCGTCGATATTCGTGTATATCGTATCGTAGCTTCTTGAATAGTGGCCCTTGATTGTTCGAAAAATCACTTTTGGTTTATCCTGTTTTCTATCCATCTCTTGCAAAATGTGGCGTATCCTGCCTGGCAGTGGCTGGATATTTAAAGATGCAACATGTAAATTTCGTAAATTATATTTTTAAAGAAAAAAATCCAAATTGTGAGTGTTTTCTGTGTAATTTGTTTATATCCTGTCCCATTTTTTCACAGAACTCAAATACTGCCTTTAACAAGAAAGATTTTAGCCCAAAAGGCCCATGAACCTGAGATGCACCGATGTACATAAAGCAGCATGTGTACTTAAAGGGCCATCGTTTTTGCAATTATTCTTTGATTTTGTTTTTCTTTCACCGGTATGTTTCCAGAACATTTGGAGAGCATATAACAAAGGCCTTTTGGTGATACCTAAAGTTTTACCCCTATAAACGAAATATCAAAGATTTCCAAGCGGTAGGACGATAGCTATTTTTATCCTTTCTCTCCCTTTCCATTTACCCCCTTTTGCTTTGTGGTGTAAAATCAAAGAAAAGCATTTGAAAACACATTTTATGCCAGGTTTTGGTGAATATTCATGATTTTGAGGCGGAGGCATACAGGAGTTGAGAGGTTGGTTACGTTGAAACGTAGGACCGAAAATTGCATGTTTACTTGTCTTTACTTCCAGCTTGTACATCTCAAATTTTTCATGGTGAACCTCATACATGCTTTTTGACAAGAGTTTGCCACATAGTTTGCTTCATCTGTGGCAGAAAGCGTTCTACCCAACAAAAAATTGGGGGAAAGTTAGAGCCGGTCTAAGAGACGAGAATTAACATAAAAGTTAATGGGGAAAACATTAGTGGTCTGTGGCCATATTATTAAGTCTATATATAATTATGCAATAAAACCTGACATATCGATTTAGAGTCAAATCGACTATGTAAACATATCGATATAGTTCATGTCGGCATAGGGTAAATTTAATGCGTCATGTCAACTTTATTAAGTCAATTTCATGTAATATAACTCATAAAGTTGACATATTTTTAGTCGATATGTTGGGATATTATCTCAATAAGTAGTGACCCAAATACGCTTCCATAAATCAGCCACCATAGTAAGCTATTGTTACTAGTCATTTATTATATCACAATGCCCACATTTTATACCTTTTACTATGCTGTTATTCAACACTAACATTTCCCCGCTAACACTAGACATGTGCAGTCTCACACAAGACCTGGTTTCACTTGTCGTTATCAATTAGAAATTTGCTATGAAGAGTTCAGGTAATTTGATTTTGCTTGTTTTATCATTTTTGTTATTTAATTTGGTCTTATCGTATGGAATTGGGTTTCAGTTCATCGTTATCACAGGTTTGACATAAATAGTATGTAGATTCGGCCAAGTCGTCCTAGTGATGAAGCGCGGGAAACACAGTTTCTGTGTTTGTTCCAGTCTGTTCATGATTAATAATGAAGAAACACATATTAAAAAGGTGACTAGTCAGCAACACCCCACTCCCTTGCACTTGTTTGGAAGGTATATAGGTGGGTAAAGATAACAATATGAGAGGGGGTACCTAGAACAAACTGCAACAGAAATCATTTCTTTGGGAACTGTTCAGTTATGGTCTCTAGTACTCCCATAACAAAAGCGGCCATTGTCGGTCTTGGGGAAATTTGCAGAATTAACATAAATCCAAGTTGGCCGCCAGTGGACAATAAAATCGTCTAAATCTCCTAAACGGTTGACTTTAGTGCAAATAAATGTATTACCCACCTACAGGAAATCGATACTCGCGAGTTCAAAAATGCCCACATTTGTTTCCTCGGATCGCGACCTTATTGTAACGTTATAAGATTCATACTCTGATATGAGTAGTTCGGGGAGTCAGGATCGCTAGTCCGAATACGGTTCGCACAACAACCTTCGCCTACCTTAACCGGCTTCTGTATGTTAAACAATGAGCGTATACATTAGAACATAAAATATTATAATAGGTTTATGTGTCTACAAAGTTTCAAGAAGATTTCTTAAGCGGATAATATAATATGCAACGGAAACGAAATCGGGACGGAATTACGGTCATCCTAATAATTATATATCAAAAACTGACACAAAATATTAAGTCAGAAAAAATGCTAATTAGCAAAAGGCATCGTTTTATATTTGTAAAGGTTTCATGAAATTATCTTCAATACCTAATTTATATCTATATTTTTTCCATGGAAACACAAAAAAAATCTATATTTTTTTCCATGGAAACACAAAACATATAAATCCAAGTCATTCCTAAATAGCAAAAGGCACAGCTGCTGTAATAGGTTGATATGTGTACAAAGTTTCATGAAGATGTCTGGAATGTTTTTTTTAGATACCCTTTGGAAACAATGGTTAGCACGTGCACGCTCTGACATAAAATTATATATCAAAAACTGACACAAAATATTAAGTCAGAAAAAATGCTAATTAGCAAAAGGCATTGTTTTATATTTGTAAAGGTTTCGTGAAATTATCTTCAATACCTAATTTATATCTATATTTTTTTCCATGGAAACACAAAACATATAAATCCAAGTCATTCCTAAATAGCAAAAGGCACAGCTGCTGTAATAGGTTGATATGTGTACAAAGTTTCATGAAGATGTCTGGAATGTTTTTTTTAGATACCCTTTGGAAACAATGGTTAGCACGTGCACGCTCTGTCATAAAGCCCGCCATTGAGTTAACTGGCGTGGTTTCGAATCCCCGGTTGTACTTGACACGGAGTATGGTTGAATTTCCAAAACCGTGGGTTTTCTCCGGGTCCTCCGGTTTCTTCCCACTGATAAAGACCCGTACGGCTCAAGTGAATTATTGAAATGAAATTAAAACATATGTTAGTTCCGAAATTACCTAGTTTGTGTCGAGTGGACGTTAAACACCATTTACCGCTCTCTCTCTCTCTCTCTCTCTCTCTCTCTCTCTCTCTCTCTCTCTCTCTCTCTGTAATATGTTGAGGAAACGAAGAGCGGTCATCAGAAAATAAAATGATAGGTTGACCAATGTAAAAATTCAATATGCTCTAGAATAATTGTGTAGAAAAACTACGTTAAATTTATTTCCATGGAAGCGCGAAAGTATTATATCCTAGAAATACCAAATAAGCAAAACACACCACTACTATAGTTGGTTGATCCTTGTAAAAAGTTTCAGGAAGATACCTTGAACGGTTTATGAGATACGCTCCGGAAACAAAATTGTACAATAAAAAAGGAGGTCAAATTTGTTTCCATGGAAACAAACACAACCAGTATCTGTCATGCAGGATACGCCCATATTTTGCAAAAGATGGATAGAGAACAAGCTAAAATCAAAAACGATTTTTTTGTACAATCACGGGCCATGGTCTGAAATGTGCAAATATCATGGGAGACTGAGATTTTTAGAAAATAAAGATATGTTTTAAGTTTCATTAAAATTGTGCCTCAAAAGGGTTCATAAGCTAAAAACGCAATTTATAATTCATGTTTCGATCCAATAGCGAATATCAAAAGCAACCAAGAACTTTGGGGTATAAAGAAGTATTTAAAGTTTCATCAGAATCGGCACAGAACTATGACATCCAGAGCAGCTTAGAAAAGTTCATTTTTCGTACAATCAGAGTCCATAATTCAGGAAGTTACGATTCGATATGCGCAAATATAAACTGGAACCTTGATCTTTGGGTTATAAACACGCATTTCAAGTTTCATCAACATCGAATAATAATTGTGACCTCCACAACCTTTGTATACAATGTTTTTACACTATTCGCGTAACAGTGGCGGCCATTTTGTCCGACAATTTTGGTCCGATTTTCACGAAATTCGAACCCATTCTTCATTATAATGTAAAGGTGATATACTAATTAAAACGGTTTTGTAAATCGGATAATAATTGTGACCTCCGGAGAGACCACAAGCCAAAAAAAAAGAAAGATTTTTCGTATAATCAGGGGCCATAATTCAGGAAGTTACGATCCAATAAGCGTAAGTATAGAAAAGGAACCAAGAATGTTGAAATTTGAAAAATCCCTAAGGCTTTTGCGATATTTTACGGGCAGACATGGGAGTTATATTTTCCTAATCCTTGGAGGAATGCCTTTAAAAACGTTCAGAGCAGAATTGAATATTAAATTCATCTTCTATTTCTCAAATTAATACATTAATTTCTGGATAGCCTGGCACATGGTCGAATTTGTGGTATTTTCGTGTCGAGAAAGTTTTTTACGAGTGCAAAATGCGCATTTACGGCTTGGAATCACTCGAAATTAATACTTTTTCAAAACGTTTTAGGAGTCCAAAATCACCGAATGTTACTAACAAAAGCAGTTGACCTACACAGCTGTAACTGTGTGACTATTTGACCTATATTACTAATTCTTGTTTTCATTGCATTAAAACATTTACATTAAATCCGCTATTTTTGATTTTCGAAAATTACGTCATTGACATCTCATTCCGGAAGCAAAATCCAACCTAACAACTTCGTTAATATCATCACGATTTTCATGAAACTTGGCACCTTATTAGACCTGGCTACGATGTTGCTATACGTTTTCTAACTTATCTCCCCTTGGAGAAATTAAGGATTAAAGGTTTCAAAAGTCTCTAAACACAATTGTTTGTTGATTTGGTTCCTTATTTCCGAAATGAATATATTTTTTGGGTAGCCTGGATCAGTGTTGAATTTGTGGTACATACAATTTCAAAATTAGCCTTTGACGTTTTATGTGCCGACAAAGTTGTCTTTACGAGTGACATCCAAATTAACGACCTGGAAATAATTGGAATAGGAGGTTGAAAATCAAATTATCATCTACTGAATTATTTGTTTAAAAGTATGTCGACAACCATACGAGCGATAGTGACAGAAAGAATCTTCCAAGAAAGAACCACAGCGATGCAAGGTCGATGATTCGTGTACATAATGTTGATGCAGGCCACTGAATTATTGCGTCGGAGTATTTCTGAAATTCTGTTATCATCGAAAGTAGTCAAGAAAAATATCCAGAAGTATGACAACATACTGAAATATGAGTACCTGTGCGCAAAATGCGATGAGTTTTATATCGTTTAATACAAACTGAAAAAGTTATGTGACTTCGAAAAGTAAGATTTTTTACGACTTGGAGCAAAATTAGACGTCCTTTTCTCGAAAACTTCGCCTATTTTTTTTACTTCTTCTTCAGAGAAATTTTTTTTTGGAAACCTTTGTACAGCAGTCCAAAATATCAGAGGTGTGTTGTTGTGTCATGTACATTATATCAGGGGTACCTAACAAAGGAGATTGAAAGTTGAAAACGACGTTGTTTAGACGGCTGTTTATCTTCTTCTACAGAGAGTCTATATATTGTGCACGTAACCTTTATACATCAGTCCAAAATATCAGGGATAGCCGAGAAAAGAGGTCGATAATTGAAAATTTGCGCATTTCATTGTCAACCTAATGGAGCCGTAAGAGTGGATAGAATCGATATGTATATTGGCACCACAGTCCAGGCATTTTAACACAATTTCGCACCATGTCGGACAGTTGGTATTAGGTCTAAGTTAGGAGTATCATTCATTTCCGATCACCAATCAAAAATCTAAATCTAACTAAATTATCCTTATGCAAAATTCGAATTTTTACGCCAAAACCGACCGCCACCTTGAATAACCCCCGATATTGACTCAGCGGTAACACTTATCAAAAAAATGTGCCTGGAAATGGATTCAGATACCCCGAAAACATGTAAATTGATACCAAACTCGATTCTTATTATGATAATTGAGTGGAAATTGGAATTTACAGGCCAAAACCGGTGGATATTTTATATTTTGGTCAGTTTTACCCATTTCATGTATAAGTGTTTTGATGCTAACAAAAATATACGGCTGATGAATTATAGAATCAAAACACGTCATTTTATTTAAAAATAACATTTTCCCCTGACGGCATCACTTTATACCAGTGACTAAAAAGCGCTCCTCTGCAATTATTTATCAAAAAAATGCTTTCCTGGTGAATAAAAAAACAGACGTCGTTTAGAATGCTATAGACAATTGTAAATTGATACTTGTTTTTGTCTCTTCCGTAAAACTGTTGTTTTTTTCCATTTGGCGTAGATCCCAGAAACTGGTCAACAGTTAGCACTTATAAGTACTGAGCACCGGAAGTGATGTCAATCGCTAACGTGCACAGAAATTGAATATCGGCTAGAATTCTGGTAATTTTCAACTGATTTAGTAGATAGTAACATTTATCGATAGCCGGGGACATTGCTGAACACACCACAGTTCAAAACCATCGAATTTAGAAACTTTGTCGCTATCATTGAAAAATGTTCTATCGATTACAAACTCGTCAAGAATGCTACCAGAGCTGCTCACAGTGAAAGCCTTCTGATATCTACATAATTATTTTATTTCTAGTTTTAGAATGATGAAGGGTTACATAATTCTGATATATCTGTTATCGGTTGCGGTAGTCAAAGGTTAGTACTAATTCAATAATTATGACTTCTGCCATTACTAAACGCTGTAGTCAATTTGTGCTTTACAAACCCGTTTTGTTCCAACCATAAATAAGCGCACAGTGAATGAAATTGTGCGTTTAAATAAATATATAATTTTCATTAAAAGTAAAAATATTGGACAAAAATTACATAAATTTCCATTAAGCATCCTTTACGTTATTTGTAAATATGATATTATTCAAGATAACGAAAAATGCATAGTAAAGATGAGAATTAAAATTGCGTCGAAGAAAAAAATCCCACGATTGACAAACATGGCCATAATAATTAATATCTGAGAACTATTCCAATGTGTGCAAGAATCTTGAAATGTTTGTGTTGTTAGCTATATTTTCCAATAATAACTTCAGCATATGAGCAACCAAAACAACAACAAAGACTGGCGAATGTTCGTTTACATTTCACAATTATCTATATCATTGTTATGTTAAGTACACCTCCAAAGAGTTGAACTGGATGGTGGATGGTGTTTTAAGCAGTCTTATTTCTATCTCTGATTTATTAAACACTTTTGTATATTCAAGGTATGTGAATGAATCGATTATTTTGAAAATTGCCCAAGTTGTCGTCGACCCCCCCCCCAATATTAATGTAGTATGTCAAATGGGGTTGAACATTCATCTTTTTTCACCAAATGTACTAAATGCATTTGTCATGCACTGAGTTATAATTGTGTGCCCATGTGCTATCCAGTTTAAATATACGCGACCTTTTCCCGTGACTTTTTACTGAGATAAAGCATGTCTGCCGCTTTCAGGTGTTTGGTGTAACATTTCATGGGTATTGTACACACCCTTGTAGATAACCATGTATGTATGAGCGAGCCGACATGGATTTGATAGTTTGTGACAAAAGATATACATACATTTTACATGAACACAAACAGCAACTGCTGGTTGAGACTGAAGGCTCATATCCACACTTGAGAGAACGGCTAAGGAGTCGGTACATTTCATTAAATTTATAGTTAAAAGTGACTTTCAAGAGAGGAAGTGGGGAGAGAATGTCTATCAAAAACTCGCTAGTGCAATAACAAATATATACTGAAATGTTCATATATCGTTTTCCCTCATATATTGTAATGAATAAATAGGAGATATCGCATTAGATTATGTAATTCATCACACAAGTGTAATCTACTGTCATAATTTGTGTTATTGGATGATAAAATTTAATGTCGGCTCCAACCATATGGTAAAGGACAAGACAAGCTAAAATATATCACAAACAATAAATGCATATACATTTAAAATAAATATCACAGGGTTTTAAACGATAATTATAATTATGCATATGAAAATGAACTGACCCAGGTATAGTTTACGATTCAAATTTGTAATAAAAATATGTCTCTTTTAAAGAGAAGATCTAGTGCCTTATAATATAGACCCGGTTGAACACATATTTGGTGTAATGGCTGGTAACGGTAAAAGTCGGAACTAACATCTTTGAGATGATTGCACTCAATCAAAACATGTATTTGGCTGCCACAGGAATATGACAATGCTCGCTTTGTGGTTGAAGCCCGCTGTAGGATGTAGAGTAATACAAAACACACTCATCCCCGTGTTAGTTTTATATGAATTTGGCCAGTCTCCAGGGATATGTCATTTATTGGACCAGGGCGTACATATGCATCAGGGCGTGTGATGTTGTTTTGATTTTTGCAGTTGAATTAGTTGTTTGGGTGACTACCAGTAACAGTGAACCGGTTGTTTTAGCTGGCTGTAATATTCAACTGGAATGCGACCTACGTGTTGATAAGTTTGACGTCTCTCTGTTAAAGGTAGGGTTATATTATTATATTGTGACCGTATGACTTATGCTCGTGTGTTCATTGTCAGCTTAATTATCAGAAATGGGTAAAAGTTGTCCAGAAACTAGGTTTTGCGCGAAGAGAATTGTTGAATTTGCAGACTTCCAGATATGAAGTGGTTTGGAGCTTTTTTCAAGATGTCTTGTTATATGTGTGGATTCGAGTTGGTTAATACGACAATGTGTTTGAAAGTTATAATAATCTCACCCATAGTTCGGTTATTATCCAAACACTGGGTGATCACATTCCATCCTACCCCAATGGCGTTTGTTATTTTCATTTGCAGAAGATAGAATAGCCACCACTTAAGAATTAACCATGCAATAATCTCACCCACATCTTCAAAATAAATTCAAAGCCAGTAAGTTAAGCCCAGGTGGTCATAGTGGTCATAATTTTCCCAATACTGCTAATCAACTTTTTTTGAACACACAGACTTATCAACCCGAACAATATTGTGGATGATAGTCATAGAGTGGGCCAGATTACATTTAGCTTAATATCCAAGAAAAACGTCTGGGGAAATAATAGAAAAGAACAGATAGAATCAGAAGATGGAGACAGGGTAGGAAAAGGAGGGGATATAACGGTCTTTAGAAGGCGTGGGGATGCGGCGACCGGAAGAAAACCCATGAGGTTAGACAAGCGACGCTACTCCTTGTCAAGTGCAACCTGGGAATCGAAACCACATCATTTGACTCAATGACACACATTATGATACAACGCGCACATGTCTAAATATTAACATTAGTATCCCATAATATATATATTCAATATTAGTGTATAATTTAGGTTAATGGATCCGAGGGAAATGAACTGGATAAAACGAGCAGGTATGAAATACAGAAGACTGCAACCAGACAAGGACAACACATTACTCTGAATATAACAAATGTGACGTCACAAGATGCAGGTATATATAGATGTAAAGTGGGTTTTACAGACCACTATAAAGATATAAACCTCACTGTTGCTTGTAAGTTATCAACTACTGGCTTTATTTCTTCTCATTACGTATTCCAAATCAACTGTATCGTGTTCAGCACAGCCCTCGTTGCACTAAAATTTGTATAGATCGGGTATAGCGGGCATAATTTATAGAAAGTGGTTACGCGTTCAGCGTTTAAAGGAGTTATGGTCGCTGATAGTTCCAGGGTTCGCTAATTGAGTTGATCAGCAAATAGCCTTGTTTAAGCATGTGTTACCAGCAAACAAAACCTCGTTGTAATCAGAATTACACGAAAAGAAGGCGGAACGTTACCTAATATTCAAGATAAGGCGACGCTCATCAAATTGTACTTCAAGCAGATAAAACTGCTCCAAATTTTCTTTTTTATTAGAATTTAACAAACCCCTTGTTTTCATTTCGCAAACATGTTTGGTCCCATGGGTGAATGCAGCGGAAAAAATCGAACGAATTTTGATTACATGAAGATATGGTTATGGAAGTGCCGGATCTTTTACCTCTTTTTTTAAAAGTTTATTTGTCCACCTGTTTATTGTTCCTTGTCATTCTGATATTGATGCTTGTGATGGGATATATACCGTTATGTGTGTGTATCACGTTTTTCGTAATTTCTAAGGTTCCGACCCGTCACCGAAATCCACTCAGGGGCAAACTTATACCATAACATTTTCAGAGCTTTCTTGACTAAAATGTCTGACGACGGCCATTTTTTCCTCAATTGGGATTTTCGGACGTTTTGAGCTTGACAGATCACTTAGGAATGTCCGGTATGGTTTGTAATGGGTCTATTTTAGGTATGTAGAGCCCATTCCCACTATTGTTAGAAATTCCGTAAAAAGTGAAATGTCCTAATCGTCAGACACAAAAATGCATTATGTCAATTCGAAGTGTAAATTGTATAACATAACTTCAAAAACACGTTCTGGATACAACATTACTTTATTCTTAGGATAGATGTATATACAACAGAATTACAACAGAGAGAGAGAGAGAGACCCTTCTTTGGTGAGCTTTCAAACTCAACTGATTTGAATAAAAAAAAACTTATCCAATTTAAAGGCAAAAAGTTAATTAGTATATACATACATTATTGATATTATATATAAAAACTTATTCAGTACACGCATACATATATACATTATTGATATTAGATATAATAATAATAACCATGGTGGAATTTGAATTCTAGTATATGTACTTAAACGGTCAGCGGGTTCTTGGCACGACAATTTCAACTTGGCGGTGGATTATTCTTTACAAGAATCATAATAATCATATTGATGTTAGTGTCAGCAGCAAGTAGTAAAGTACCTCAGATATTTCAACTTTGTACTCTAACGCTTAAATGTATCCATAATCAAGCGCCATCATATCTCTCTAGTCTTTTACGCTTTTATTATACCACATGTAGAACTTACGGTCTGCAGCAGATTTATATCTTTTCGGTAGAAAATAGAGCCACTATGGTCTCATAATAGGGAGAAAAGGCTTTCTCTGTGGCTTCTCGTAAGTTGTGGAATAAGATCCCCTATTTCATCAGAAGCAGCACATTATTATCTATTTTAAAACACGCTTGAAGACGTATTTATTTGGGTTTCACACTGCGTAGCTTGTGTGAAACACTGTTGTTTTTGTTCGGATTAAAAGCCTTTCAGACGATTAAAAGCCTATTGAGATTACTAAAATTATTATTATTATTAAGCTTTCATATTACATATGAAAGCTTATTGTTTTTGTTAAGATTATTATTTAGCTTTCATATGTATTACATATGAAAGCTTATTGTTTCTGTTAAAGTTATTATTAAGCTTTCATATTACATATGAAAGCTTATTGTTTCTGTTAAGATTATTAAGCTTTCATATTACATATGAAAGCTTATTGTTTCTGTTAAGATTATTAAGCTTTCATATTACATATGAAAGCTTATTGTTTCTGTTAAGATTATTATTATTTTTTTTTTGTGTATTTTCTGCAAATCGGATTTCTCAGAATCTAACCATGGAATCTTTCTAAAACTTTGACCTACCCCCCCAAAAATGGGGTGCGAACGTTGTTTAAATATATTTTCAAAACGTTTCACGAATCCGAAATCACCGAATTTTACGAACGAAAAAACTGACAATGCATAGTCGTAACTTTGTTATTTTTTGACCGATTTTACGAATTCTTTTTTCTTTGAATACCTTGAAAAAACTCATTTTCATCTGCAGTTTCACATTTTCGAATTTCGAAAATTCGTCGCTGTGATTTCGAACCGGAAGTTTAGACCAATTTCACAACTTCTTTAATAGTTGTACGATTTTCATGAAATTTAGTATACAAGTAGATCTTACCGATGTGACTTCAAAAATATAATTAGAAATTTTCTAAATTATCTCCCCTTGGTGAAATTAAGGATCAAAGTTTTCAAAAAAATCGTCGAAATGTAGGTCAGAATGACCTAGTTTTCTTTTTCGATACTAGACAAGGAATTACTGATTCGTACACAAAATATGGAGTTTGTCGATTGAACCGGAAGTGCCACCATCTTTAAACGTGAAAAATCAAAAAGGCTTTTTTGCTATTTTACTTACAGACTCGGGAGTTATATTTTCGGAATCCTTGAAGGAATGCCTAAAAATCTATCGGATCAGAATTTTGATTTCGGTCATGTGATGGTCACAATTTTGAATTGAAAATGAAAAATAGGAGCAATTTGAAAGGCCCGGACTTCGGAACACAATAACTCTCCTTCTAATTAAGCTAGAATGTTCAAACTTGGTGTAGACGTTCACTAGGTCAATGTTATGATTGAGTTCAAAGATGAGCATTTTCTGCTTAGGGTAAGCAGAGATAAGCATGCTGATTTGTTGATTCTTTAGGGCACGATAACTTCGGTTATAATGAAGGGAGGGCGGTGAAACTTTTGTCAATAGAGAGTCCAATAGCTAGCCTGTTGTGTGAAATCATTGTATCATTTATTTTAAATATCAGGGATAGGCGAAAGAAAGAGATTGAAAATCCAAAAAGTCGTATTTTTACAATTTGGAGCATGTTTAGAGGTCTTTCTCGTAAAGTCAACTTAATATTTTTTGGGAACTTCTTCTACAAAGAGTCTTATTGGTAGTCTTTTATATGAAACCATCGATCAACAGTCCAACATATCAGGAGTAGAAGAACAAAAGGATTGAACATTGAAAACGGCACCCTTTCATTGTTGAGCGAAACATGAAGTGTGGGTGACTACAATCTACGCATTTAGTCATCGTATAGAGCTTATTCAACAGTATCGAATTCCAACTGCTTAGGGATATTTTACGTGCACTCCAATGTGTACACGGGACCTTGGTTTTTCGTCCCACCCGAAGGACTAGACAGCTGTGCTTGTCAGGCCCTCCGTTCTGCCTTACTGACAAGGGAACCACGCCGGGAAATCGAGATGAACTTTCTCTGTGCAGAACTTTCAATTCAGGCAAAACGTTTATTGCATACGATTAAGCTGGTCAGTTGGAGCTTATTTTCAAAAGTTTTGTAATAATCGGTTGGTAATTAAAGTACCGTGCACATTAAACTGTTAAAACAGAAAATTTCGCCCGGTTGAAATGTTTCTTGCTATAAGTCAGCAATTTTCCGAATTCAGGGAGGCTGGATGGCTGAATGGTTAGCATGTGCTCGCTGTATCGTAAACTTTGTCATTGAGTCAACGGGCGTCGTTTCGATCTCCAGGTTGCACGTGACATGGTGTATGATGTCCAACCTCGTGGGTTTTCTCCGTGTTCTTCGGTTTCCTCCCAACGGCTAAAGACCAGTACGTGCAAGGGGAGTTTTTAAATAAAATTAAAAAACATATGTTAGTCCCGAAATGACCTAGTTTGTGTCGAATGGACGTTAGGCCGCATTTCTCTCTTTCTCTTTTTAAAGTTTTGTAATAATCGATTGGTAATCAAAGGTACTGTTAAAGTGATAAAACAGAAAATTTGGCCCGGTTGTAATGTTTCTCACTTTAAATTCAGCAATTTGTCGATTTTAAGGGGCAAACGTTTATTGCGAACGATTAAGCTGGTCAGGGGAGCTTATTTTTAAAAGTTTTGTAATATTCGGTTGATAACTAAAGGTACCGTGCAAATTAAACTGTTAAAATAGAAAATTTGGCCCGGTTGAAATGTTTCTCGCTGTAGGTCAGCAATTTGCCGATTTTAGGGAGGTTGCGTGGCTGAATGGTTAGCACGTGCGTTCTGTATCATAACGTCTGTCATTGAGTCAACTGTCCTTATTTCGATTTCTTGGTTGTACGTGACAAGGAGTATGGTCGCCTTACCAACCTCGTAGGCCGTAACGCCGCTGCCCGGGTAAAATTTCCCTCATTGCACACTTTATGGCGTATGCCCGTCTTCATTAGCCCATTGTAGGAGCAGAACAGTAGGACGTTAAACCCCATTCAATTTCATTTCATTTTCTCTATGTTGCTTATTTATTATAGTGGATAAATATTTTTCTGGTTCTAGCAATTATTTAATTTCTGTATAGAAATCTCTGGCCAGTTTTTTTTTTATTGCAGAGTGCCATTCTTGTATATTGCAGTCTATGACCCTTTGTTTAAAACATGCTTAAGAAGTCGTAACGATTTCCTACTTATAACCAAACATATTGGATACCATAATTATATAACATATCTTGGAAGCCCGATTACAGCTATACAAGTTTCAGTTATTTCCCTTTAGTTTAAAGATTATTTTTTTGCCCGGGTGCAATGTTTCTCACTACATTTAATTTTGTAACTTTGTGAGTTTTTGACCGATTTTGATATTATGTCTTTATAATTTTCCAAATCTACATATTTAACGTACATATTCAAACAGTTGAGTTCAACCTGATTCAAAAAGTTTTAGTTTTGTTCAAAGTTATCTCATTCATCCCGATTACAGCCACACAAGTATCAGTTATTTCCCTTTAGTTTTCAGATTACTCAATGTTCCATACTATATTTAGACTTGTAACTTCGCGAGTTTTTGACCAATTTTGATAGTTTGTTATTCTTATCCTTTTATTTGAAATACTTGATATAATCGATGACACGTGACGATGAATATGAAAGCTTTCATATCTGCATGGGACAGTAGCAGATCTAGTTAAGCTTTCATATTACATATGAAAGCTTATTGTTTCTGTTAAGATTATTATTATTTTTTTTTTTGTGTATTTTCTGCAAATCGGATTTCTCAGAATCTAACCATGGGATCTTTCTAAAACTTTGACCTACCCCCCCCCCCAAAAAAATGGGGTGCGAACGTTGTTTAAATATATTTTCAAAACGTTTTACGAATCCGAAATCACCGAATTTTACGAACGAAAAAACTGACAATGCATAGTCGTAACTTTGTTATTTTTTGACCGATTTTACTAATTCTTTTTTCTTTGAATACCTTGAAAAAAATCAGTTTCATCTGCAGTTTCACATTTTCGAATTTCGAAAATTCGTCGCTGTGATTTCGAACCGGAAGTTTAGACCAATTTCACAACTTCTTTAATAGTTGTACGATTTTCATGAAATTTAGTATACTAGTAGATCTTACCGATGTGACTTCAGAAATATAATTAGAAATTTTCTAAATTATCTCCCCTTGGTGAAATTAAGGATCAAAGTTTTCAAAAAAATCGTCGAAATATAGGTCAGAATGACCTAATTTTTTTTTTTCGATACTAGACAAGGAATTACTGATTCGTACACAAAATATGGAGTTTGTCGATCGAACCGGAAGTGCCACCATCTTTAAACGTGAAAAATCAAAAAGGCTTTTTTGCTATTTTACTTACAGACTCGGGAGTTATATTTTCGGAATCCTTGAAGGAATGCCTAAAAATCTATCGGATCCGAATTTTGATTTCGGTCATGTGATGGTCACAATTTTGAATTGAAAATGAAAAATAGAAACAATTAGAAAGGCCCGGACTTCGGAACACAATAACTCTCCTTCTTATTAAGCTAGAATGTTCAAACTTGGTGTAGACGTTCACTAGGTCAATGTTATGATTGAGTTCAAAGATGAGCATTTTCTGCTTAGGGTAAGCAGAGATAAGCATGCTGATTTGTTGATTCTTTAGGGCACGATAACTTCGGTTATAATGAAGGGAGGGCGGTGAAACTTTTGTCAATAGAGAGTCTAATAGGTAGCCTGTTGTGAGAAATGATTGTATCATTTTTTTTAAATATCAGGGATAGCCGAAAAAAAGAGATTGAAAATCCAAAAAGTCGTATTTTTACAATTTGGAGCATGTTTAGAGGTCTTTCTCGTAAAGTCAACATACTATTTTTTGGGAACTTCTTCTACAAAGAGTCTTATTGGTAGTCTTTTATATGAAACCATCGATCAACAGTCCAACATATCAGGAGTAGAAGAACAAAAGGATCGAACATTGAAAACGGCACCCTTTCATTGTTGAGCGAAACATGAAGTGTGGGTGACTACAATCTACGCATTTAGTCATCGTATAGAGCTTATTCAACAGTATCGAATTCCACCTGCTTAGGGATATTTTACGTGCACTCCAATGTGTACACGGGATCTTGTTTTTCGTCCCATCCGAAGGACTAGACAGCTGTGCTTGTCAGGCCCTCCGTTCTGCCTTACTGACAAGGGAACCACGCCGGGAAATCGAGATGAACTTTCTCTGTGCAGAACTTTCAATTCAGGCAAAACGTTTATTGCATACGATTAAGCTGGTCAGTTGGAGCTTATTTTCAAAAGTTTTGTAATAATCGGTTGGTAATTAAAGTACCGTGCACATTAAACTGTTAAAACAGAAAATTTCGCCCGGTTGAAATGTTTCTTGCTATAAGTCGGCAATTTTCCGAATTCAGGGAGGCTGGATGGCTGAATGGTTAGCATGTGCTCGCTGTATCGTAACCTTTGTCATTGAGTCAACGGGCGTCGTTTCGATCTCCAGGTTGCACGTGACATGGTGTATGATGTCCAACCTCGTGGGTTTTCTCCGTGTTCTTCGGTTTCCTCCCAACGGCTAAAGACCAGTACGTGCAAGGGGAGTTTTTAAATAAAATTAAAAAACATATGTTAGTCCCGAAATGACCTAGTTTGTGTCGAATGGACGTTAGGCCGCATTTCTCTCTTTCTCTTTTTAAAGTTTTGTAATAATCGGTTGGTAATCAAAGGTACTGTTAAAGTGATAAAACAGAAAATTTGGCCCGGTTGTAATGTTTCTCACTTTAAATTCAGCAATTTGTCGATTTTAAGGGGCAAACGTTTATTGCGAACGATTAAGCTGGTCAGGGGGAGCTTATTGTTAAAAGTTTTGTAATATTCGGTTGATAACTAAAGGTACCGTGCAAATTAAACTGTTAAAATAGAAAATTTGGCCCGGTTGAAATGTTTCTCGCTGTAGGTCAGCAATTTGCCGATTTTAGGGAGGTTGCGTGGCTGAATGGTTAGCACGTGCGCTCTGTATCATAACGTCTGTCATTGAGTCAACTGTCCTTGTTTCGATTTCTTGGTTGTACGTGACAAGGAGTATGATCGCCTTACCAACCTCGTAGGCCGTAACGCCGCTGCCCTGGTAAAATTTCCCTCATTGCACACTTTATGGCGTATGCCCGTCTTCATTAGCCCATTATAGGAGCAGAACAGTAGGACGTTAAACCCCATTCAATTTCATTTCATTTTCTCTATGTTGCTTATTTATTATAGTGGATAAATATTTTTCTGGTTCTAGCATTTAATTTCTGCATAGAAATCTCTGGCCAGTTTTTTTTATTGCAGAGTGCCATTCTTGTATATTGCAGTCTATGACCCTTTGTTTAAAACATGCTTAAGAAGTCGTCACGATTTCCTACTCATAACCAAACATATTGGAAACCATAATTATATAACCTATCTTGGAAGCCCGATTACAGCTATACAAGTTTCAGTTATTTCCCTTTAGTTTAAAGATTATTTTTTTGCCCGGGTGCAATGTTTCTCACTACATTTAAATTTGTAACTTTGTGAGTTTTTGACCGATTTTGATATTATGTCTTTATAATTTTCCAAATCTACATATTTAACGT
Source organism: Patella ulyssiponensis (assembly GCA_963678685.1). NCBI lineage: Eukaryota > Metazoa > Mollusca > Gastropoda > Patellidae > Patella > Patella ulyssiponensis. Next base: position 7,694,711 of record OY783227.1, on the reverse strand, counting down.
ACATATTCAAACAGTTGAGTTCAACCTGATTCAAAAAGTTTTAGTTTTGTTCAAAGTTATCTCATTCATCCCGATTACAGCAACACAAGTATCAGTTATTTCCCTTTAGTTTTCAGATTACTCAATGTTTCATACTATATTTAGACTTGTAACTTCGCGAGTTTTTGACCAATTTTGATAGTTTGTTATTCTTATCCTTTTATTTGAGATACTTGATATAATCGATGACACGTGACGATGAATATGAAAGCTTTCATATCTGCATGGGACAGTAGCAGATCTAGTTATTAAGCTTTCATATTACATATGAAAGCTTATTGTTTCTGTTAAGATTATTAAGCTTTCATATTACATATGAAAGCTTATTGTTTCTGTTAAGATTATTATTATTTTTTTTTTGTGTATTTTCTGCAAATCGGATTTCTCAGAATCTAACCATGGGATCTTTCTAAAACTTTGACCTACCCCCCCAAAAATGGGATGCGAACGTTGTTTAAGTATATTTTCAAAACGTTTTACGAATCCGAAATCACCGAATTTTACGAACGAAAAAACTGACAATGCATAGTCGTAACTTTCTTATTTTTTGACCGATTTTACTAATTCTTTTTTCTTTGAATACCTTGAAAAAAATCATTTTCATCTGCAGTTTCACATTTTCGAATTTCGAAAATTCGTCGCTGTGATTTCGAACGGGAAGTTTAGACCAATTTGACAACTTCTTTAATAGTTGTACGATTTTCATGAAATTTAGTATACAAGTAGATCTTACCAATGTGACTTCAAAAATATAATTAGAAATTTTCTAAATTATCTCCCCTTGGTGAAATTAAGGATCAAAGTTTTCAAAAAAATCGTTGAAATATAGGTCAGAATGACCTAATTTTTTTTTTCGACTTTAGACAAGGAATTACTGATTCGTACACAAAATATGGAGTTTGTCGATCGAACCGAAAGTGCCACCATCTTTAAACGTGAAAAATCAAAAAGGCTTTTTTGCTATTTTACTTACAGACTCGGGAGTTATATTTTCGGAATCCTTGAAGGAATGCCTAAAAATCTATCGGATCAGAATTTTGATTTCGGTCATGTGATGGTCACAATTTTGAATTGAAAATGAAAAATAGAAGCAATTTGAAAGGCCCGGAATTCGGAACACAATAACTCTCCTTCTAATTAAGCTAGAATGTTCAAACTTGGTGTAGACGTTCACTAGGTCAATGTTATGATTGAGTTCAAAGATGAGCATTTTCTGCTTAGGGTAAGCAGAGATAAGCATGCTGATTTGTTGATTCTTTAGGGCACGATAACTTCGGTTGTAATGAAGGGAGGGCGGTGAAACTTTTGTCAATAGAGAGTCTAATAGCTAGCCTGTTGTGTGAAATGATTGTATCATTTTTTTTAAATATCAGGGATAGCCGAAAAAAAGAGATTGAAAATCCAAAAAGTCGTATTTTTACAATTTGGAGCATGTTTAGAGGTCTCTCTCGTAAAGTCAACATACTATTTTTTGGGAACTTCTTCTACAAAGAGTCTTATTGGTAGTCTTTTATATGAAACCATCGATCAACAGTCCAACATATCAGGAGTAGAAGAACAAAAGGATCGAACATTGAAAACGACACCCTTTCATTGTTGAGCGAAACATGAAGTGTGGGTGACTACAATCTACGCATTTAGTCATCGTATAGAGCTTATTCAACAGTATCGAATTCCAACTGCTTAGGGATATTTTACGTGCACTCCAATGTGTACACGGGACCTTGGTTTTTCGTCCCATCCGAAGGACTAGACAGCTGTGCTTGTCAGGCCCTCCGTTCTGCCTTACTGACAAGGGAACCACGCCGGGAAATCGAGATGAACTTTCTCTGTGCAGAACTTTCAATTCAGGCAAAACGTTTATTGCATACGATTAAGCTGGTCAGTTGGAGCTTATTTTCAAAAGTTTTGTAATAATCGGTTGGTAATTAAAGTACCGTGCACATTAAACTGTTAAAACAGAAAATTTCGCCCGGTTGAAATGTTTCTTGCTATAAGTCAGCAATTTTCCGAATTCAGGGAGGCTGGATGGCTGAATGGTTAGCATGTGCTCGCTGTATCGTAACCTTTGTCATTGAGTCAACGGGCGTCGTATCGATCTCCAGGTTGCACGTGACATGGTGTATGATGTCCAACCTGGTGGGTTTTCTCCGTGTTCTTCGGTTTCCTCCCAACGGCTAAAGACCAGTACGTGCAAGGGGAGTTTTTAAATAAAATTAAAAAACATATAGTAGTCCCGAAATGACCTAGTTTGTGTCGAATGGACGTTAGGCCGCATTTCTCTCTTTCCCCTTTTTTAAGTTTTGTAATAATCAGTTGGTAATCAAAGGTACTGTAAAAGTGATAAAACGGAAAATTGCGCCCGGTTGTAATGTTTCTCACTTTAAAGTCAGCAATTTGTCGATTTTAAGGGGCAAACGTTTATTGCGAACGATTAAGCTGGTCAGGGGGAGCTTATTTTTAAAAGTTTTGTAATATTCGGTTGATAACTAAAGGTACCGTGCAAATTAAACTGTTAAAATAGAAAATTTGGCCCGGTTGAAATGTTTCTCGCTGTAGGCCAGCAATTTGCCGATTTTAGGGAGGTTGCGTGGCTGAATGGTTTTCAGATTACTCAATGTTTCATACTATATTTAGACTTGAAACTTCGCGAGTTTTTGACCAATTTTGATAGTTTGTTATTCTTATCCTTTTATTTGAGATAATTGATATAATCGATGACACGTGACGATGAATATGAAAGCTTTCATATCTGCATGGGACAGTAGCAGATCTAGTTATTATTTTTTTTTTTGTGTATTTTCTGCAAATCGGATTTCTCAGAATCTAACCATGGGATCTTTCTAAAACTTTGACCTACCCCCCCAAAAATGGGGTGCGAACGTTGTTTAAATATATTTTCAAAACGTTTTACGAATCCGAAATCACCGAATTTTACGAACGAAAAAACTGACAATGCATAGTCGTAACTTTGTTATTTTTTGACCGATTTTACTAATTCTTTTTTCTTTGAATACCTTGAAAAAAATCATTTTCATCTGCAGTTTCACATTTTCGAATTTCTAAAAATTCGTCGCTGTGATTTCGAACCGGAAGTTTAGACCAATTTGACAACTTCTTTAATAGTTGTACGATTTTCATGAAATTTAGTATACAAGTAGATCTTACCGACGTGACTTCAAAAATATAATTAGAAATTTTCTAAATTATCTCCCCTTGGTGAAATTAAGGATCAAAGTTTTCAAAAAAATGGTCGAAATATAGGTCAGAATGACCTAATTTTTTTTTTCGATACTAGACAAGGAATTACTGATTCGTACACAAAATATGGAGTTTGTCGATCGAACCGGAAGTGCCACCATCTTTGAACGTGAAAAATCAAAAAGGCTTTTTTGCTATTTTACTTAGAGACTCGGGAGTTATATTTTCGGAATCCTTGAAGGAATGCCTAAAAATCTATCGGATCAGAATTTTGATTTCGGTCATGTGATGGTCACAATTTTGAATTGAAAATGAAAAATAGAAGCAATTTGAAAGGCCCGGACTTCGGAACACAATAACTCTCATTCTAATTAAGCTAGAATGTTCAAATTTGGTTTAGACGTTCACTAGGTCAATGTTATGATGGAGTTCAAAGATGAGCATTTTCTGCTTAGGGTAAGCAGAGATAAGCATGCTGATTTGTTGATTCTTTAGGGCACGATAACTTCGGTTATAATGAAGGGAGGGCGGTGAAACTTTTGTCAATAGAGAGTCTAATAGGTAGCCTGTTGTGTGAAATGATTGTATCATTTTTTTTAAATATCAGGGATAGCCGAAAAAAAGAGATTGAAAATCCAAAAAGTCGTATTTTTACAATTTGGAGCATGTTTAGAGGTCTTTCTCGTAAAGTCAACATACTATTTTTTGGGAACTTCTTCTACAAAGAGTCTTATTGGTAGTCTTTTATATGAAACCATCGATCAACAGTCCAACATATCAGGAGTAGAAGAACAAAAGGATCGAACATTGAAAACGGCACCCTTTCATTGTTGAGCGAAACATGAAGTGTGGGTGACTACAATCTACGCATTTAGTCATCGTATAGAGCTTATTCAACAGTATCGAATTCCAACTGCTTAGGGATATTTTACGTGCACTCCAATGTGTACACGGGACCTTGGTTTTTCTTCCCATCCGAAGGACTAGACAGCTGTGCTTGTCAGGCCCTCCGTTCTGCCTTACTGACAAGGGAACCACGCCGGGAAATCGAGATGAACTTTCTCTGTGCAGAACTTTCAATTCAGGCAAAACGTTTATTGCATACGATTAAGCTGGTCAGTTGGAGCTTATTTTCAAAAGTTTTGTAATAATCGGTTGGTAATTAAAGTACCGTGCACATTAAACTGTTAAAACAGAAAATTTCGCCCGGTTGAAATGTTTCTTGCTATAAGTCAGCACTTTCCGAATTCCGGGAGGCTGGATGGCTGAATGGTTAGCATGTGCTCGCTGTATCGTAACCTTTGTCATTGAGTCAACGGGCGTCGTTTCGATCTCCAGGTTGCACGTGACATGGTGTATGATGTCCAACCTCGTGGGTTTTCTCCGTGTTCTTCGGTTTCCTCCCAACGGCTAAAGACCAGTACGTGCAAGGGGAGTTTTTAAATAAAATTAAAAAACATATGTTAGTCCCGAAATGACCTTGTTTGTGTCGAATGGACGTAAGGCCGCATTTCTCTCTTTCTCTTTTTAAAGTTTTGTAATAATCGATTGGTAATCAAAGGTACTGTTAAAGTGATAAAACAGAAAATTTGGCCCGGTTGTAATGTTTCTCACTTTAAATTCAGCAATTTGTCGATTTTAAGGGGCAAACGTTTATTGTGAACGATTAAGCTGGTCAGGGGGAGCTTATTTTTAAAAGTTTTGTAATATTCGGTTGATAACTAAAGGTACCGTGCAAATTAAACTGTTAAAATAGAAAATTTGGCCCGGTTGAAATGTTTCTCGCTGTAGGTCAGCAATTTGCCGATTTTAGGGAGGTTGCGTGGCTGAATGGTTAGCACGTGCGCTCTGTATCATAACGTCTGTCATTGAGTCAACTGTCCTTGTTTCGATTTCTTGGTTGTACGTGACAAGGAGTATGGTCGCCTTACCAACCTCGTAGGCCGTAACGCCGCTGCCCGGGTAAAATTTCCCTCATTGCACACTTTATGGCGTATGCCCGTCTTCATTAGCCCATTGTAGGAGCAGAACAGTAGGACGTTAAACCCCATTCAATTTTATTTCATTTTCTCTATGTTGCTTATTTATTATAGTGGATAAATATTTTTCTGGTTCTAGCAATTATTTAATTTCTGCATAGAAATCTCTGGCCAGTTTTTTTTATTGCAGAGTGCCATTCTTGTATATTGCAGTCTATGACCCTTTGTTTAAAACATGCTTAAGAAGTCGTCACGATTTCCTACTTATAACCAAACATATTGGAAACCATAATTATATAACATATCTTGGAAGCCCGATTACAGCTATACAAGTTTCAGTTATTTCCCTTTAGTTTAAAGATTATTTTTTTGCCCGGGTGCAATGTTTCTCACTACATTTAGATTTGTATCTTTGTGAGTTTTTGACCGATTTTGATATTATGTCTTTATAATTTTCCAAATCTACATATTTAACGTACATATTCAAACAGTTGAGTTCAACCTGATTCAAAAAGTTTTAGTTTTGTTCAAAGTTATCTCATTCATCCCGATTACAGCAACACAAGTATCAGTTATTTCCCTTTAGTTTTCAGATTACTCAATGTTTCATACTATATTTAGACTTGTAACTTCGCGAGTTTTTGACCAAGTTTGATAGTTTGTTATTCTTATCCTTTTATTTGAGATACTTGATATAATCGATGACACGTGACGATGAATATGAAAGCTTTCATATCTGCATGGGACAGTAGCAGATCTAGTTCCTATTATTATTTTTTTTTGTGTGTGTTTTATCCACAAATCGGATTTCTCAGAATCTAACCATAGGATCTTTCTGAAACTTTTACCTATCCCCCCCCCAAAAAAAAATGGGTGGTGGCTGTTGATTAAATATATTTTCAAAACGTTTTACGAATCCGAAATCACCGAATTTTACGAACGAAAAAACTAAAAATGGGTAGCCGTAACTTTATTATTTTTTGACCGATTTTATTAATTCTTTTTTCTTTGAATACCTTGAAAAAAATCATTTTCAACTGCAGTTTCACATTTTCGAATTTCGAAAATTCGTCGCTGTGATTTCGAACCGGAAGTTGAGACCAACTTGACAACTTCTTTAATAGTTGTACGATTTTCATGAAATTTAGTATGTAAGTAGATCTTACCGATGCAACTTTAAAGATCTCCTTAGACATTTTCTAAATTATCTCCCCTTGGTGAAATTAGGGATCAAAGTTTTCAAAAAAATCGAAGAAATATAGGTCAGAATGACCTGGTTTTTTTTTGGATACTAGATAAGTAAATACTGATTCGTACACAAAATATTGAGTTTGTGGATCGAACCGGAAGTGCCGCCATCTTGAAACGTGATAAATCACAAAGGCTATTGAGATATTTTACTTACAGACATGGGAGTTACATTTTCGGAATCCTTGAAGGAATGCCTAAAAATCTATTGGATCAGAATTTTGATTTCGGTCACGTGATGGTCACCATTTCGAACTGCATATGAGAAAAGGTGAAAAATCGACATTAACGAGCACGTGAATGAAAGCAATAGGCCGTAGTTTGGAGAATATGTCTCCTATTTCCAAAATGAATACATTTCTGGATAGCTGGGATCAGGGTCGTAATATTGTTATTTGAAAATGTCACATTTTCGAATTTTGTCTTTGATGTTTTTCGTGCCGATAAAGTTGTTTACGATTGAAAAATCATAAAAACTTCGCTATATTTTGACCGATTTTAATGATTTTTTTTTTGTTGATGAGATTATTTACATGACCCATGACATGTGACAGGAAGTGACTGTTAATATGAAAGCTTTAATATCTGCTTTGCAGATCTAGTTATTATTTTTTTTTGTGTGTTTTCTGCAAATCGGATTTCTCAGAATCTATCCATAGCATCTTTCTGAAATTTTGACCTATCCCCCCAAAAACGGGGTGCGAACCTTGATTAAATATATTTTCAAAACGTTTTACGAATCCGAAATCACCGAATTTTACGAACGAAAAAAATGACATTGCATAGTCGTAACTTTGTTATTTTTTGACCGATTTTACTAATTCTTTTTTCTTTGAATACCTTGAAAAAAAGCATTTTTATCTGCAGTTTCACATTTTCGAATTTCGAAAATTCGTCGCTGTGATTTCGATCCGGAAGTTTAGACCAATTTGACAACTTCTTTAATAGTTGTACGATTTTCATGAAATTTAGTGTATAACTAGATCTTACCGATGTGACTTCAAAAATATAATTAGAAATTTTCTAAATTATCTCCCCTTGACGAAATTAAGGATCAAAATTTTCAAAAAAATCATCGAAATATAGGTCAGAATGACCTGATTTTTTTTTGGATACTAGATAAGTAATTACTGATTTGTACACAAAATATGGAGTTTGTCGATCGAACCGGAAGTGCCACATCTTTAAAAGTGAAAAATCAATAAGGCTTTTTTGCTATTTTACTTACAGACTCGGGAGTTACATTTTCGGAATCCTTGAAGGAATGCCTAAACATATGTCGGATCCAAATTTTGATTTCGGTCACGTGATGGTCACCATTTTGAATTGAAAATGAAAAATAGAAGCAATTTGAAGGGTCGGGACTTTGGAACACAATTACTCTCCTTCTAATTAAGCTAGAATGTTCAACCTTGGTGTAGACGTTCACTAGGTCAATGTTATGATTGAGTTCCAAGATGAGCATTTTCTGCCTAGGGTAAGCAGAGATAAGCATGCTGATTTGTTGATTCTTTAGGGCACGATAACTTCGGTTATAATGAAGGGAGGGTGGTGAAACTCTTGTCAATCGAAAGTCTAATAGCTAGCCTGTTGTGTGAAATCATTGCATCATTATTTTTAAATATCGGGGATAGCAGAAAAAAGAGATCGAAAATCCAAAAAGTCGTATTTTTACGATTTGGAGCATTTTTAAAGGTCCTTTTCTCTTAACCCTAAGAACTCCTCCCCTTTTAAAATCGATCGCCGGCGATCGGTAAATTCATCACGTCTTACCCGAAAAAATGTTCACAGTAAACAAATATCATTTATATCATTCGAAAGCCACGAAAATTCCCCATAAAATGAGACTAAGAACGGGCGATTATTCAACATAGAAGTCGTGTTATACGAGTCTAGAGTCTAACAAAGATGGGTAACTCTGTGAGCGTAAACAAATGACGTCGTGTTATTTATATTTAGCAGAAGTCCTATTATTTCGTGTACCTATAGCCGTAAAAGGTGGTTTATTACGTCTAAAAGAGAAATTATTAAACCGAAAATTAAGAATAGAAGTTTTGTTAAGTTTTCCAATGATTAAACACGTGTGATCTTGAATATGTGAGCGATGCCGATGAATTCAAATGAGCAAACATGTGACCTAGATTCGTCCGACGAAGAATTTGTCAACGAGAGATCCTGATTAGATTAGATGAGTGAGTTTTGTTTACTAATTTATTATTTTACACCCGAACAAACGTAAACTTGATGATGATAAATATTTAATTGTAGAATGTGTGCTTATTTCTACTTTAGCATCGAATTATCGGTAAATTAGATCAAATATGTGGGCCTAAAATGGAATACTAATAGTAATAGTACTACAGTAGTATATTTCTCGGTCACGTGCGTATGGCGGAGTACGCACATGGCTGACTTGATGAAAAGGGGATGTTTTCTGTTTCAATTAGACAATTTTGGCATGAAATGCAGAAACCCGCGTATAGTTATTCAAATTTCAAAAAGGCTTGGCCACTAATTATTGTCAGTTTTCGTTTGTTTGCTTTCGTTCCAATTCCAGAAATGATCGAGGGGTTGGACCGTTGTTGGGACTAGGCCTCTAGACCTCGGGCAAGTAAGGCTAAATCACTTATAATAATTTAGATTTCTATCTCTGCCCTTTGGTAAAAATAAATAATAGGCCCAAACATGTTGTTGGGACTAGTCCTCTAGGCCTCGGGCAAGTAAGGCTAAATCACTTATGATAATTTAGATTTCTATCTCTACCCTTTGGTAAAAATAAATAATAGTCCCACACATGTACATGTATATTATAAATGCCAAACGAAAGCGTGTGTGACTATCCTTCTGTGTTTTACATGTACACTATTTAATCAAAGTGTGTTATTTAATTTTTTTCCTAGGCCTTCAACCTCAGTTGAAGATACTGGACATGGTAGACTAATGATAGTCTTAGGCCTTAGGCCTTATGGTACTGATACAAGCATGAATTGGGATGTGTGAGTTTTGTTTGTTATGTATAATGTATATGTTTTTACATTCAAATTATTCAAAACAAGTATAAACCTAAAATGTCTAGATGTTCTACAGCTTTAGATTGTGTGCCTAGATTTACTATTGTATAAAATATTGATTTATGACCTTCCTCTTTCAAATTATTTTACCTAAGGTTACTCAATGTAGAAGTCTTTTGAGGTTTTTTTTATTGCACTGAATGCTTTACATTTATTTATTTATATTTGAAGGCCCTTATCTGAAGATGGAAATAGGTAGACCCAATGATATTGTTGAGAAAGTTTGGGTACAACAGTATAACAAAAGTACATGTACCACCAGGTCAAGGGTTCAAGAAACATAGAAGCTTTCCTATGCAGAAGATTCTTGTGAAGAAAATTTACCATTGAAGAGAACACAGCCATCTGCATCCCAGCCTTGTGGTCATCAGAAGATAAGTCATAATATTAGCACAGAAGAATGGAAGCATGGACAGTGTATAGACACAGAGCCCAGTAGGCTATACCGAAGTTTATTCCAAGACATGGAATTGGAGTTTCATGAGTTGGCAGTTGGCACAATGGAATTTAGTCTGTTTGACGGGTGAAAACTAGATAATATAGCAGATTTTTTGTCATTGCTATATTAATTGTTAATAACATAATTATTGATTGTTGCATGATTTTCCTAGGCCTGTGTACATGTATCTACTTGATTGTATGTATTCCTTCTGAATTTTTGTTCTCCGCCTTGTGCCTACTTTCATATTTCGGTGTTAAAAAGGGCTATTGTCTTTGAGATCGTGTTTACCTTATGGCAAATGCTGTAATATTTTCATAATAGCAGCTGTGGGTATTATTTTAACAACAGAAGTATAAAAAAAACTAATTTTGGGGTCGAAAGTCAGTGTGGCAGGTCAAAGGTCAACCCATTGGGTCAAAGGTCAATAGTGGGGTCAAAGGTCAATAATATGTCAAAGGTCATTTGCATAATTACTTAATTATGTCTTTATTTTTTAATTCTAATCATATATTTGTGATATTTTATTTTGTTATCTTTAAATCCATTCATTAAATCACAATTGCTACAATGTGAATACTTAAAACTCCATTGCTGTATTTTATTGCAATGTTTATCATCTTTGATGTCTCATAACTTTTTTGATTTTAGTGCTACAATTATAAATAATACACAGATTTGTGGCAAAATAGTTGTTTTCTTTTAATCTACATCAAAAATCCTACCAGCTTATAATCCCTGCGGTCTGTTTGAGGTCAAATGGAAAAGTTAAAATTATTTTTGGGGTCAAAGGTCAAATAAAAAAGGTCAAGGTCAAAGTTCATGCACGTGGGGTCAACGAAATGATCCCCTATAGAAAGCCCTGCCAATGCTCTTATCAGAAACATATAACATGTGGTTCTTCTAAGAATTATTTTTTACCATTTGCCCAGTAACAGATACCAGTGTTAAAACTCTTATTTAGGGGGTGAGTGTATAGGGTTTTAAAGTCAAAATAATATTTTGGGGGAACTTCTTCTACAAAGAGCAGGAGTAGAAGAATAAAAGGATCGAAAATTGAAAACGGCACCCTTTCATTGTTAAGCAAAACATGCAGTGTGGGGGACTATAATCTGCACATTTAGTCATTGTATAGAGCGTATTCAACAGTATCGAATTCCAACTGAAAAGGGATCTTTTACGTGCACTCCAATGTGTACACGGCGGGTGGGGGGGACACGCCAGAAAATCGAGATGAACTTTCTCGGCCAATGCAGGGATAGAACACCCGACCTCTCCTGGCCAACGACTTAGCCACATAGTCTGGACACCCATCGTACATTTCATCCGTCAAATCAAAGCATTTCATTGCATTAGACCAATAATTAATTATTCTTAATTTAAAACTTTATTTTAATATTAGTCTGGCATTATTAAATCCTAATTTTATTGGTCTTATTTAAAATTAAACTTTCATTTAACTATGAACAACCCTTAACGTGTCTCTTTAAAACAATTAAATACTCTAAAACAGTAGCTCAACCTTTTGACCTAAACTCATTAATTTACCATTTTGTTGTGAGCGACTTGTTATTCTTCCTATATGACATATTGCACCTGTCTGATTTCAAAGGGGGGTTGGGTGGCTGAATGGTTAGCACGCACGCCTGTCATTGAGTTAACTAGCGTGTTTTCGAATGCCCGGTTGTACGTGACAAGGAGTAAGTTCGCCTGCCCATCCTGCCATTTTTAGTTCTTTCTCGCCATTTTCATTTCATTTTCTCATCCGTTTCATTACAGTAATACAAGTTTCAGTTATTTCCCTTTAGTTTTCAGTTTATTGTTATGCCTGGGTGCAATGTTTCATACTATATTTAGACTTGTAACTTCGCGAGTTTTTGACCAATTTTGATAATTTTTTCTTTTCATCCTTTTATTTAGGATACTTGATACAATCGATGACACGTGACCATGAATATGAAAGCTTTCATATCTGCATGGGACAGTAGCAGATCTAGTTAAGCTTTCATATTACATATGAAAGCTTATTGTTTTTGTTAAAGGACAATATTGGTGCCAGTCATTATCACATATGTGATAGAGCTGGTTAAACACATTCCAAATATACTTTTAACAGAGAGATCAATGCTACGACAGCTGAGTAATACATGTTTCCCGAATCGGAAGTGACGAGCGCCAAAGGAAAACACGAGTCACCGCTTTATATAACTGACTAAAGCGACGAGTGATAACAGATACACGGCCGAATATCTGCTCACTAATAATTCTTTCGAAGACCAAAAGTTGTTATATGGGACTGTAAGAGGATATCTGACAATTCAATAAAGTAATTGAATGTCATTAGATAAAAAAAACACGAGAAAAATAGAAATAGTCCGTACATTCCCTTGTTTATATTCATTCTATACCTTATAAAAACATGGTAATGCACGGACTTTTTCTGTTTTTCTTTCGTGTTTTCTTACCTAGTGACAGTCAATTCTTTTTATGAATTGTCAGATATCCCCTCACAGTCTCACACAACAACTTTTGGTCTTCGAAGGAATTATTAGTGAGTAGAAATTTGGCCGTGTATCTGTTATCACTCGTCGCTTCAGTCAGTTAAATAGACCGGTGACTCGTGTTTTCCTTTGGCGTTCGGCATTTCCGATTTGGGAAACCTGTATTACTCAGCTATCGTAGCATTGATCCCTCTGTTAAAAGTATATTTGGAAAGTGTTTAACCAGCTCTATCATATATGTGATAATGACTGGCACCAATATTGTCCTTTAAGATTATTATTAAGCTTTCATATTACATATGAAAGCTTATTGTTTTTGTTAAGATTATTATTAAGCTTTCATATTTCATATGAAAGCTTATTGTTTCTGTTTAGATTATTATTATTTATTTTTTTGTGTTTTTCCTGCAAATCGGATTTCACAGAATCTATCCATAGGATGTTTCTGAAACTTTGACCTACCCCCCCCCCCAAAAAAAAAAATGGGTGGTGGCTGTTGATTAAATATATTTTCAAAACGTTTTGCGAATTCGAAATCACCGAATTTTACGAACGAAAAAACTGACAATGCATAGTCGTAACTTTGCTATTTTTTGACCGATTTTACTAATTCTTTTTTATTTGAATACCTTTTCATCTGCAGTTTCACATTTTCGAATTTCGAAAATTCGTCGCTGTGATTTCGAACCGGAAGTTTAGACCAATTTGACAACTTCTTTAATAGTTGTACGATTTTCGTGAAATTTAGTATATAAGTAGATCTTACCGATGTGACTTCAAAAATATAATTAGAAATTTTCTAAATTATCTCCCCTTGGTGAAATTAAGGATCAAAGTTTTAAAAAAAATCGTCGAAATATAGGTCAGAATGACCTAAAAGAAAAATTTCGATACTAGACAAGTAATTACTGATTCGTACACAAACTATGGAGTTTTTCGATCGAACCGGAAGTGCCACCATCTTTAAACGTGAAAAATCAATAAGGCTTTTTTACTATTTTACTTACAGACTCAGGAGTTATATTTTGTGAATCCTTGAAGAATGGCTTAAAAAATGTAGGAAGTAGAATTTTGATTTAGGTCAACTGATAGTCGCCATTTTGAATTGAAAATGAAAAATAGAAGCAATTTGAAGGGCCTGGAATTTGGAACTCAATAACTCTCCTTCTAATTAAGCTAGGATGTTCAAACTAGGTGTAGACGTTCACTAGGACAATGTCGTGATTGAGTTTAAAGATTAGCATTTTCTGCTTAGGGTAAGCAGAGATAAGCATGCTGATTTGTTGATTCTTTAGGGCACGATAACTTCGGTTATAATGAGGAGAGGGTGGTGAAACTCTTGCCAATCGAGAGTCTAATAGCTAGCCTGTTGTGTGAAATCATTGTATCATTTTTTTTAAATATCAGGGGTAGCAGAAAAAAGAGATCGAAAATCCAAAAAGTCGTATTTTTACGATTTGGAGCATTTCGAACCGGAAGTTTAGACCAATTTGACAACTTCTTTAATAGTTGTACGATTTTCATGAAATTTAGTATATAAGTAGATCGGTTATAATGAAGGGAGGGCGGTGAAACTCTTGTCAATAGAGAGTCTAATAGCTAGCCTGTTGTGTGAAATCATTGTATCATTTTTTTTAAATATCAGGGATAGCAGAAAAAAAAGGTCCTTTTCTCTTAAAGTCAACATAATATTTTTGGGGAACTTCTTTTACAAAGAGTCTTAGCGGTAGTCTTTTATATGAAACCATCGATCAACAGTCCAAAATATCAGGAGTAGAAGAATAAAAGGATCGAAAATTAAACACGGCACCCTTTCATTGTTAAGCAAAACATGCAGTGTGGGTGGCTGCAATCTGCACATTTAGTCATCGTATAGAGCCTTTTCAACAATATCGAATTCCAACTGCTAAGTGATCTTTTACGTGCACTCCAATGTGTACACGGTAGGTGGGGGACACGCCAGAAAATCGAGATGAACTTTCTCGGCCAATGCAGGGATCGAACACCCGACCTCCTGGCTAGGAGGCCAACGCCTTAGCCACATAGTGTGGACACCCATTGTACATTTCATCCGTCAAATCAAATCTTTTCATTGCATTAGACCAATAATTAATTATTCTTAATTTAAAACTTTTAATCAGACCACAGCGCGCACTCTTTTGCACCACTCCAGCTCTCCGCTCGGCCCGTCTCCCCAGGGAAATAGACACAAAAAGTATTTGAGTAAGCACAAGTATGGGTTCTGTCCACCTTCTCTCGTCTACGGCCACACCACGTTGAAAACACCAGTTCTCGTCCGATCACTGAAGTTAAGCAACGTCGGGCCCGGTCTGTACTTGTATGGGCGACCGCCTGGGAACAGCGGGTGCTGTAGACGCCTTTTTACCCCCCCCCCCCAAAAAAAAAAATCAATAAGCGGGTCAATTCAAGTAAGTATAACTACGGTTTCTGTCCACCTTCTCCCGTATACGGCCAAACCACGTTGAAAACACCAGTCAGTACTTGGATGGGTGACCGCCTGGGAACACCGGGTGCTGTAGACGCCTTTTTAAAACCGACCCCCAACCACCTCCCCCCCCCCCCAAAAAAAAAATCAATAAGCGGGTCAATTTAGATAAGTATATCTACGGATTCTGTCCACCTTCTCCCGTGTACAGCCACACCACGTTGAAAACACCAGTTCTCGTCCGATCACTGAAGTTAAGCAACGTCGGGCCCGGTTAATACTTGGATTGGTGACCGCCTGGGAACACCGGGTGCTGTAGACGCCTTTTTAAAACCGACAAAACCCACACAAAAAAATCAATAGCGGATCAATTCAGTTAAGTATAACTATGGGTTCTGTCCACCTTCTCTCGTCTACGGCCACACCATGTTGAAAACACCAGTTCTCGTCCGATCACTGAAGTTAAGCAACGTCGGGCCCGGTCAGTACTTGGATGGGTGACCGCCTGGGAACACCGGGTGCTGTAAACGCCTTTTTAAAACCGACCCCCCCCCCCCCCAAAAAAAATCAATAAGCGGGTCAATTCAGGTAAGTATAACTACGGGTTCTGTCCACCTTCTCTCGTCTACGGCCACACACGTTGAAAACATTCTCGTCCGATTACTGAAGTTAAGCAACGTCGAGCCCGGTTAGTACTTGGATGGGTGCTGTAGCGCCTTTTTGCCCTGATTCTTCGTGAAAAAAATCAATTTTCCGCCAATCAGACCACAGCGCACACTCTTTTGCACCACTCCAGCTCTCCGCTCGGCCCGTCTCCCCAGGGTAAAAGAAACAAAAAGTATTTGAGTAAGCACAAGTATGGGTTCTGTCCACCTTCTCTCGTCTACGGCCACACCACGTTGAAAACAGCAGTTCTCGTCCGATCACTGAAGTTAAGCAACGTCGGGCCCGGTCTGTACTTGTATGGGTGACCGCCTGGGAACACCGGGTGCTGTAGACGCCTTTTTAAAACCGAAAAAAAAAACAAAAAAAAAATCAATAAGCGGGTCAATTCAGGTAAGTATAACTACGGGTTCTGTCCTCCTTCTCTCGTCTACGGCCATACCACGTTGAAAACATCAGTTCTCGTCCTATTACTGAATTTAAGCAACGTCGGGCCCGGTTACTACTTGGATGGGTGACTGCCTGGGAACACCGGTGCTGTAGCGCCTTTTTGCCCTGATTCTTCGTGAAAAAAATCAATTTTCCGCCAATCAGACCACAGCGCGCACTCTTTTGCACCACTCCAGCTCTCCGCTCGGCCCGTCTCTCCAGGGAAAAGAAACAAAAAGAATTTGAGTAAGCACAAGTATGGGTTCTGTCCACCTTCTCTCGTCTACGGCCACACCACGTTGAAAACACCAGTTCTCGTCCAATCACTGAAGTTAAGCAACGTCGGGCCCGGTCAGTACTTGGATAGGTGACCGCCTGGGAACACCGGGTGTTATAGACGCCTTTTTAAAACCGACAAAAAACAAAAAAATCAATAAGCGGGTCAATTCAAGTAAGTATAACTTCTGTCCCCCTTCTCTCGTCTACGGCCATACCACGTTGAAAACACCAGTTCTCGTCCGATCACTGAAGTTAAGCAACGTCGGGCCCAGTTAGTACTTGGATGGGTGACCGCCTGGGAACACCGTGTGGTGTAGACGCCTTTTTGCCCTAAACTCATTAATTTACCATTTTGTTGTGAGCGGCTTGTTATTCATCCTATATGACATATTGCACGTGTCTGATTTCAAAGGGAGGGGGGGGGGTGGCTGAATGGTTAGCACGCGCGCCTGTCATTGAGTTAACTAGCGTGTTTTCGATTGCCCGGTTGTACGTGACAAGGAGTAAGGTCGCCTGTCCAACCTGCCATTTTTAATTTTTTTCCTGCAATTTTCATTTCATTTTCTCATCCGTCTCATTACAGTAATACAAGTTTCGGTTATTTCCCTTTAGTTTTCAGATTATTATTATGCCTGGGTGCAAAGTTTCATACTATATTTAGACTTGTAATTTTGCGAGTTTTTGACCAATTTTGATAATTTTTTCTTCTTATCGTTTTATTTAGGATACTTGATACAATCGATGACACGTGACGATGAATATGAAAGCTTTCATATCTGCATGGGACAGTAGCAGATCTAGTTATTATTTTTTTTTTTGTGTATTTTCTGCAAATCGGATTTCTCAGAATCTAACCATGGGATCTTTCTGAAACTTTGACCTACCCCCCCCCCCCCAAAAAAAGGGGTGCGAACGTTGTTTAAATATATTTTCAAAACGTTTTACGAATCCGAAATCACCGAATTTTACGAACGAAAAAACTGACAATGCATAGTCGTAACTTTGTTATTTTTTGACCGATTTTACTAATTCTTTTTTCTTTGAATACCTTGAAAAAAGTCATTTTCATCTGCGGTTTCACATTTTCGAATTTCGAAAATTCGTCGCTGTGATTTCGAACCGGAAGTTTAGACCTATTTGACAACTTCTTTAATAGTTGTAAGATTTTCATGAAATATTATTTTTTTTGTGTGTGTGTTTTCTGCAAATCGGATTTCTCAGAATCTATCCATAGGATCTTTCTGAAATTTTGACCTACGAATCCGAAATCACCGAATTTTACGAACGAAAAAAATGACAATGCATAGTCGTAACTGTGTTATTTTTTAACCGATTTTACTATTTCTTTTTTCTTTGAATACCCTGAAAAGAATCATTTTCATCTGCAGTTTCACATTTTCGAATTTCGAAAATTCGTTGCTGTGATTTCGAACCGGAAGTTTAGACCAATTTGACAACTTCTTTAATAGTTGTACGATTTTCATGAAATTTAGTATATAAGTAGATCTTACCGATGTGACTTCAACAATATAATTAGAAATTTTCTAAATTATCTCCCCTTGACGAAATTAAGGATCAAAATTTTCAAAAAAATCATCGAAATATAGGTCAGAATGACCTGATTTTTTTTTGGATACTAGATAAGTAATTACTGATTTGTACACAAAATATGGAGTTTGTCGATCGAACCGGAAGTGCCACCATCTTTAAAAGTGAAAAATCAATAAGGCTTTTTTGCTATTTTACTTACAGACTCGGGAGTTATATTTTCTGAATCCTTATAGGAAGGCCTAAAAAATGTCGCGAATAGAATTTTGATTTAGGTCAACCGAGAGTCACCATTTTGAATTGAAAATGAAAAATATAAGCAATTTGAAGGGCCGAGACTTTGGAGCACAATAACTAATTAAGCTAGAATGTTCAAACTTGTTGTAGACGTTCAGTAGGTCATGTTGATTTGTTGATTCTTTAGGGCACGATAACTTCGGTTATAATGAAGGGAGGACGGTGAAACTTTTGTCAATAGAGAGTCTAATAGCTAGCCTGTTGTGTGAAATCATTGTATCATTTTTTTTAAATATCAGGGATAGCCGAAAAAAAGAGATTGAAAATCCAAAAAGTCGTATTTTTACAATTTGGAGCATGTTTAGAGGTCTTTCTCGTAAAGTCAACATAATATTTTTTGGGAACTTCTTCTACAAAGAGTCTTATTGGTAGTCTTTTATATGAAACCATCGATCAACAGTCCAACATATCAGTAGTAGAAGAACAAAAGGATCGAACATTGAAAACGGCACCCTTTCATTGTTAAGCGAAACATGCAGTGTGGGTGACTACAATCTACAAATTTAGTCATTGTATAGAGCTTATTCAACAGTATCGAATTCCAACTGCTTGGGGATATTTTACGTGCACTCCAATGTGTACACGGGACCCTAGTTTTTCGTCCCATCCGAACTACTAGACAGCTGGGCTTGTGAGGCCCTCCGTTCTGCCTCACTGACAAGGGGAACCACGCCGGGAAATCGAGATGAACTTTCTCCGTGCAGAACTTTCAATTCAGGCAAAACGTTTATTGCAAACGATTAAGCTGGTCAGTTGGAGCTTATTTTCAAAAGTTTTGTAATAATCGGTTGGTAATGAAAGTACCGTGCACATTAAACTGTTAAAACAGAAAATTTCGCCCGGTTGAAATGTTTCTTGCTATAAGTCAGCAATTTTCCGAATTCAGGGAGGCTGAATGGCTAGCATGTGCGCACTGTATCGTAACGTCTGTCATTGAGTCAACGGGCGTCGTTTCGATCTCCAGGTTGCACGTGACATGGTGTATGATGTCCAACCTTGTGGGCTTTCTCCGTGTTCTTCGGTTTCCTCCCAACGGCTAAAGACCAGTACGCGCAAGGGGGGTTTTTAAATAAAATTAAAAAACATATGTTAGTCCCGAAATGACCTAGTTTGTGTCGAATGGACGTTAGGCCGCATTTCTCTCTTTCTCTTTTATTTTTAAAGTTTTGTAATAATCTGTTGGTAATCAAAGGTACTGTAAAAGTGATAAAACAGAAAATTTCGCCCGGTTGTAATGTTTCTCACTTTAAAGTCAGCAATTTGCCGATTTTAAGGGGCAAACGTTTATTGCGAACGATGAAGCTGGTCAGGGGGAGCTTATTTTTAAAAGTTTTGTAATATTCGGTTGATAACTAAAGGTACCGTGCAAATTAAACTGTTAAAATAGAAAATTTGGCCCGGTTGAAATGTTTCTCGCTGTAGGTCAGCAATTTGCCGATTTTGGGGAGGTTGCGTGGCTGAATGGTTAGTACGTGCGCTCTGTATCATAACGTCTGTCATTGAGTCAACTGGCGTATTTTCACCTGTCCAACCTCGTAGGCCGTAACGCCGCTGCCCGGGTAAAATTTCCCTCATTGCACACTTTATGGCGTATGCCCGTCTTCATTAGCCCATTTTAGGAGCAGAACAGTAGGACGTTAAACCCCATTCAATTCCATTTCATTTTCTCTATGTTGCTTATTTATTATAGTGGATAAATATTTTTCTGGTTCTAGCAATTATTTAATTTCTGCATAGAAATCTTGCTTTGGCCATTTTTTTTTATTGCAGAGTGCCATTCTTGTATATTGCAGTCTATGATCCTTTGTTTAAAAGATGCTTAAGAAGTCGTCACGATTTCCTACTTATAACCAAACATATTGGAAACCATAATTATATAACATATCTCTAATTTTTGAAGCCCGATTACAGCTATACAAGTTTTCCTTTAGTTTAAAGATTATTTTTTTGCCGGTAATTAAAGTAAATAAAATTTCAAAACATATGTTAGTCCCGAAATGACCTAGTTTGTGTCGAATGGACGTTAGGCCGCATTTCTCTCTTTCTCTCTTATTTTTAAAGTTTTGTAATAATCCGTTGGTAAATAAAGGTACTGTAAAAGTGATAAAACAGAAAACTTCGCCCGGTTGTAATGTTTCTCACTTTAAAGTCAGCAATTTGCCGATTTTAAGGGGCAAACGTTTATTGCGAAAGATGAAGCTGGTCAGGGGGAGCTTATTTTTAAAAGTTTTGTAATATTCGGTTGATAGCTAAAGGTACCGTGCAAATTAAACTGTTAAAATAGAAAATTTGGCCCGGTTGAAATGTTTCTCGCTGTAGGTCAGCAATTTGCCGATTTTGGGGAGGTTGCGTGGCTGAATGGTTAGCACGTGCGCTCTGTATCATAACGTCTGTCATTGAGTCAACTAGCGTTGTTTCGATTTCTTGGTTGTACGTGACAAGGAGTATGGTCGCCTGTCCAACCTCGTAGGCCGTAACGCCGCTGCCCGGGTAAAATTTCCCTCATTGCACACTTTATGGCGTATGCCCATCTTCATTAGCCCATTTTAGGAGCAGGACGTTAAACCCCATTCCATTTCATTTCATTTTCTCTATGTTGCTTATTTATTATAGTGGATAAATATTTTTCTGGTTCTAGCAATTATTTAATTTCTGCATAGAAATCTTGCCTTGGCCAGTTTTTTTTATTGCAGAGTGCCATTCTTGTATATTGCAGTCTATGATCCTTTGTTTAAAAGATGCTTAAGAAGTTGTCACGATTTCCTACTTATTGCAGAGTGCCATTCTTGTATATTGCAGTCTATGATCCTTTGTTTAAAAGATGCTTAAGAAGTCGTCACGATTTCCTACTTATAACCAAACATATTGGAAACCATAATTATATAACATATCTCTAATTTTTGAAGCCCGATTACAGCTATACAAGTTTTCCTTTAGTTTAAAGATTATTTTTTTGCCGGTAATTAAAGTAAATAAAATTTCAAAACATATGTTAGTCCCGAAATGACCTAGTTTGTGTCGAATGGACGTTAGGCCGCATTTCTCTCTTTCTCTCTTATTTTTAAAGTTTTGTAATAATCCGTTGGTAAATAAAGGTACTGTAAAAGTGATAAAACAGAAAACTTCGCCCGGTTGTAATGTTTCTCACTTTAAAGTCAGCAATTTGCCGATTTTAAGGGGCAAACGTTTATTGCGAAAGATGAAGCTGGTCAGGGGGAGCTTATTTTTAAAAGTTTTGTAATATTCGGTTGATAGCTAAAGGTACCGTGCAAATTAAACTGTTAAAATAGAAAATTTGGCCCGGTTGAAATGTTTCTCGCTGTAGGTCAGCAATTTGCCGATTTTGGGGAGGTTGCGTGGCTGAATGGTTAGCACGTGCGCTCTGTATCATAACGTCTGTCATTGAGTCAACTAGCGTTGTTTCGATTTCTTGGTTGTACGTGACAAGGAGTATGGTCGCCTGTCCAACCTCGTAGGCCGTAACGCCGCTGCCCGGGTAAAATTTCCCTCATTGCACACTTTATGGCGTATGCCCATCTTCATTAGCCCATTTTAGGAGCAGGACGTTAAACCCCATTCCATTTCATTTCATTTTCTCTATGTTGCTTATTTATTATAGTGGATAAATATTTTTCTGGTTCTAGCAATTATTTAATTTCTGCATAGAAATCTTGCCTTGGCCAGTTTTTTTTATTGCAGAGTGCCATTCTTGTATATTGCAGTCTATGATCCTTTGTTTAAAAGATGCTTAAGAAGTTGTCACGATTTCCTACTTATAACCAAACATATTGGAAACCATAATTATATAACATATCTCTAATTTTGGAAGCCCGATTACAGCTATACAAGTTTCCCTTTAGTTTAAAGATTATTTTTTTGCCCGGGTGCAATGGTTCTCACTACATTTAAATTTGTAACTTTGTGAGTTTTTGACCGATTTTGATAATTATGTCTTTATAATTTTCCAAATCTACATATTCAAACAGGTGAGTTCAACCTGATTCAAAAAGTTTTAGTTTTGTTCAAAGTTATCTCATTTAATTTTTTGATGTTTTCTTACTATTTTCATTTCATTTTTCTGAAAGTTTTGAAGTCGGAAGTCATCCCGATTACAGCAACACAAGTATCAGTTATTTCCCTTTAGTTTTCAGATTATGCAATGTTTCATACTATATTTAGACTTGTAACTTCGCCAGTTTTTGACCAATTTTGATAGTTTGTTATTCGTATACTTTTATTTGAGATACTTGATATAATCGATGACACGTGACGATAAATATGAAAGCTTTCATATCTGCATGGGAAAGTAGCAGATCTAGTTATTATTTTTTTTGTGTTTTTCCTGCAAATCGGATTTCACAAAATCTAACCATAGGATGTTTCTGAAACTTTGACCTACCCCCCCCCCCCCAAAAAAAATGGGTGGTAGCTGTTGATTAAATATATTTTGAAACGTTTTGCGAATTCGAAATCACCGAATTTTACGAACGAAAAAACTGACAATGCATAGTCGTAACTTTGCTATTTTTTGACCGATTTTACTAATTCTTTTTTCTTTGAATACCTAGAAAAAAATCAATTTCATCTGCAGTTTCACATTTTCGAATTTCGAAAATTCGTCGCTGTGATTTCGAACCGGAAGTTTAGGCCAATTTGACAACTTCTTTAATGGTTGTACGATTTTCATGAAATTTAGTATATAAGTAGATCTTACCCATGTGACTTCAAAAATATAATTAGAAATCTTCTAAATTATCTCCCCTTGGTGAAATTAAGGATCAAAGTTTTAAAAAAAAATCGTCGAAATATAGGTTAGAATGACCTAAAAAAAAATTTCGATACTCGACAAGTAATTACTGATTCCTACACAAAATACGAAAACCTTTTTTATTTATGAATATTTTTTGATGATATTTTACACAGGAATTATTGATATAAAATTAAACCATGCTAGTCCCGAAATGACATAGTTTGTGTCTAGTCGACGTTAAACCCCATTTCTCTCATCTCGGTAGTGCCGGTTAATTTGAGATATAGTTTGTCTCCCTTTAAGTTTTTTACCTTTTTAATTTCAGTTTATGGGTTCCAAGTTTATTATTTATTGCCTGGTGTGTATAAAACAATTGTCAATTGCGATTTCTCAACTTATTTGTTACCGATAATGATTTCATTTGGCGCCGGAAGTGAAGTAATTTCGCCAGATTTTACAATTTTGACCGGTGTATTCGCAAGCAAATATTACTTACAAATCTGATAGAGGGTGTCACTGAATCATAACAACTACAGTATCGTTTGGTAGCTCGATGGATCGGCTATTGTATTCCTGTCTGATTCCTGAAAGCCGATTCAGCACTGCAGGTCTGCAGGTCTAGTTATTATTATTATTATTTTTCCATTTTGATCATATCTCAGAAACTACTTGTCGGATTGATCCAATTTTTTCAGTTTTACTGGGAAAGTGGGTGTGACTTAGAGATTAAAGCTATTTCAAACGTTCTGCGACAATGCGAAATGTCCGAAATAACCGAAGTTGTCGTTTTTTTTAAAATAATGCGTAATATTTACAACAATTGTTGGATTGTAACGTTTGATAGATTTGGGCATAGCCAGAGACAAGGCACATGGCCACGGTTATTTAGAATTTTGAATTTCGACGAATCTTCGGAAATGTTAGGTGCCAAAGTTTGGAAATTTAAATTTTGACAAAAAACTTTTTTATTAAAGCCCCAATAACACTCTTGTTGTAACTGAATAATATGTCCCAATCTTCATTCTGGTCAACAAATTGTATTAGTTTACAATATTCCAATTAATTGATGATATAAATTTAATCTTAACACACCTATTTTAAAAAATTGGAAAAATTCAACCAATGGATTTGAAAAGTCTAACGTAAACCTTTTCAAATGTGACTTGGATTTTAAAAAATTGTCGAACCTTCTGGACAAGTAAAATAGGTTGTAATGGATAATTTACTCAAAGGTAGGACACTTAAACATCTAGTACTTAGAATAAGGGTATTATTTATTTTCTGGAGCTACCAAGCCAGCAAGAATGTTATTGTCCCTTTAATGAATATTTTTGATGGCACCGGAAATGACTTTAATTTATAAAGGGAGTGGGTGATACAGACTTCTTTTGACCTTATTTCGGGTTACTTCCGGGCTCGCCAAGTTGAATATCGACAAGTGATAGCTTTTTAAGTTTGTTATATACTATAATACTATACTATTATGGTCAAGCAGTAGTAAGAAGATTTATTTTAATCCCTCAAGTCCCTGTGGATCATACAGATACCACAAAATGGGCGATTTTCCTTAAGTCACTTTTCAAGGTTTTTGGTCTATAAAAGTGTCAGTTATTATTCGATTTTAATAAAATTTTCACCATACGATATCTTATATCATTTATGATTTCATAGAACTAATTTAACATTTTCAGTATTACCGGAAGTAATGTCATTTTGGCAAAAACTGTATTTTTAGCCTCTAAAACAGATATTTTTTTTCAAATGAGTCTGATTTGTAATATATTTAAAATTATGATATTTGATTCCAATCAACAAATAGATTGAACTTCCAACTGATGATGTAACTGATTTACCTAATAGATTTGCTAACTTCTTTTCTTCCAAAATTACGAAAATCAGGAATGATTTAAATAAGTCAGCTTCATCAAATCCAAAGTCTTGCATCCTTGATCCGTTACCTACCTGGCTTCTAAAGGAATGCCTCGACTGTATACTTCCTTCAGTAACCCACTTGATCAACTGTTCAATCGAAAGTGCTGTTTTTCCAGATGTTTTCAAAACTGCAATCGTTGTTCCCTTAATTAAAAAAGCCAACTCTTGACCCGAAACATTACAACAACTATCGACCAGTTTCCAATCTCAGCTTTATCTCCAAAATCCTCGAGAAATGCATAGCTAATCAATTAAAAACTTACATTTCTGACAATAGTCTTCTTGAAGTATTTCAAAGTGCATATCGCAAGCATCACAGCACAGAGACTGCTCTTATTCGAGTTCAATGAATGAATGAAATGTTGTTTAATGGCACGTCAGCTCCAACCGGGCCATATTGCGCCAAACATTATGAAATTAACGAGACAAATTAAAGCAATATCACAGGGGTGTATTCATATATGTAAATAAAAACAAATATCACAGAAAATATAATTAAAAATAAATATCAATTCCTTTACATATATAAATATTTAAAACGCAATATATGATAAATATATACAATTAAAATTTAAAATAAAAGTTTGTCTCTTTTAAAAAAGCTAACAATTTAGCATAAAGCTCCGATTGAGCAAATAGCTGACGTGCTGACTGGCAACGGTAATATTTAGATCTAATATTCTTGAGATGATTGCACTCAATCAAGATGTGTTTTACTGTCAAAGGAACATGACAGTGAACACATTCTGGTTGAGGCTCTCGCTTCAAAATGAAAATATGGGTTAAAAAAGTATGACCTATGCGAGAGCGACACAAGACAACTTCATCTCTTCTGGTCGCACGATAGGAGCTTGGCCAGTAGCCCAAGAGAGGCTTGATGTGATGAAGTTTGTTTGTGTCTGCAAGATCCCAAGACCGTTGCCAGCGGTCATATATATAAAAGTTAATAGACGCCTTAAAATCGGTGTAAGGTAAAAGAAATGGTGATATGGGAAGATCTAAAGCAGACTTGGCAGCTAAGTCTGCCTGATCGTTCCCTTTAATATCAACATGACTGGGGAGCCAACAAAGGACTATGTCCTTGCCGATAAACTCGTGTGATAGTAGCAAATTATAAATATCTGCAACTAATGGGTGTACAAGATGTTTATCGCTTATGGCTTGCAAAGAGGACAGAGAATCAGTAAATATAATGTGTTTTATAGATGAAGAGGTTTTAATGAATTCCAAAGCCTGAATGATGGCCTGGAGTTAAGCAGTAAATATGGAAGCAGCAGGAGGAAGACGAACAGAAATGGTCCCAGATGGCGTGACAGTAGCCGAAGCTACCCGATCACCATCTTTGGAACGATCTGTATAAATTGGAGCATAATCACCATATTTAGACCTTAACTCTTGAAAGCGAGATTGAAATACCGTGGAACTAGTATCTCTCTTTTTGTGTTGTGTAAGATCTAAATTGATCTTGGGAGGAGATATAACCCATGGTGGTGTTTCAAAGAAAGGGGTATTCGCAATACTGTCGTGACTGATACCAGCCTCAGACAATAGGGGTTGTATGCGAATACCGAATGGTGGAATGACTTTAGTCTTCACCAAATATAAATGCTCATAAAGAGGTCTAAATATGGTGTTAAATGAGATGTGATTTGGAAGTGATGCTATTTTCGTAGCATACTGCAGGGCCAGTTTATCACGTCTGTTGTGCAGTGAGGGCTCATGTGCCTCGACGTATAAACTTTCCACTGGAGATGTACGAAATGCTCCTAAACTGATTCTAAGTCCTTGGTTGTTTATGGTGTCGAGCTCTTTGAGATAAGACTCGCGGGCCGACCCATACACAATACACCCATAATCGAGTTTTGATCTTATTAAAGCTCGATATAATCTGAGCAAGACCTTACGGTCTGCTCCCCAGTCAGTATTTGATAGGACTCTCAATATGTTGAGGGCTTTCAGACATTTCTTTTTAAGGTTTTTAATGTGGGGGATAAATGATAATTTCTTATCAAATATCAGCCCCAGAAATTTGGTTTCATCCACGACTGGTAGGCGATTGCCATCCAAGAAGAGTTCTGGATCTGGATGTAAACCTCGTTTCTGACAGAAATGCATGCAGACAGTCTTGGATTTCGAAAAACGAAATCTATTTTCGGTTGCCCATTGTTGAAGTGAATTCAAACAAAGCTGCAACTTACGTTCGATTATCCGCATGTCTATAGAACCATAGCACATCTGAAAGTCATCAACATAAAGAGCGCCATTTGTACCTGGTTTAAGGCACGCTGGGATTGTATTAATTTTTATCACAAAAAGTGTAGGAGATAATATGCTTCCCTGGGGAACTCCCATTTCCTGAGGAAATGGGTCAGAGAATATTGATCCCAGTCGTACCTTAAATGACCTATCTTCGAGGAAATTTTTAATGAAGATAGGTAAGCGACCTCGTAGGCCGAGGTTATGGAGGTCGCGCATGATACCATGTTTCCATGTAGTATCATAAGCTTTCTCCAGATCAAAAAATATTGCAACTAAATGTTGCTTCTTGATGAAAGCGTCCCTGACGAACGTTTCAAATCTAACGAGATGATCAAGAGTGCTCCTTTTGGACCGAAATCCACATTGGAGGTCAGTAATAAGGTTGTTGGACTCTAGGTACCAAACAAGCCTTCGATTGATCAATCTCTCCATGGTTTTGCAAATACAGCTAGTTAAAGCGACCGGACGATAGTTGGTAGGATTCGTATGATCTTTTCCCGGTTTAGGGAGAGGAATTATTGTGGCTTCATGCCACGAAGGAGGGAAATTCCCATCAACCCAAATCCGGTTGAAAAGATCCAGTAATATTAGGAGTGTTGGAAAAGGTAAATCTTTTAAAATTTGGTAGTGTATTTCATCTGGACCAGTTGCAGTGTCCCGAGCTCGCTTTAGCGAATCACGGAGCTCTGCAATGGAAAAACGATCATTGTAGCATTCATCATTGCGGGACTTGAAATTAAGTCGCCTTTTCTCTTGTTGTTGTCTAATGCCTCGAAAGGCATCAGAGGAGAAATTGGATGATGAATTGAATGAAAAGGTACTGGCCAGAGAATTGGCAATATCAGGAAAAGTTGTTAAGGTGGTGTTATCAACATTGAGATGGTTAACTGATAAAGCACTACTTTTACCTGTCCCATACCGACTTAGATGGGGTACGGGAATTGATCCTAGATACATATCCTTGCCATGAAGATTTCTTTGCTTGGCGTATGGTTCTACGGGCCTTCGCTCGGACCATTTGGTATGCAGCAATATTCTCCATGGAAGGATGTTTTTTTAATCGTCTCAGGATACGATCACGCTCTTTAAGAGTGGATTTGCAATCGTCATCAAACCATGGTTTATTGAAATGTTTTGGTTCAGTCGTGGTTTTTGGAATCGCCTGCTCAGCTACATCTTGTAGAATTGAAGTAAATAAGGCCATGGGCTCATCTGCATCTTCTAACTCCTTTGAATCAACAGAGAAGAGACACAAAGATTCGAAAAGAGCCCAATCAGCCTTATGTAACTTCCACCTCTGGGGTCTTTCGACCGGAGAGGGACCATTATTATCAATCAAGATAGGAAAGTGGTCACTACCACACAGATCTTCATTTACTCTCCATGTAAAATCCTGAAACAGGACCGGAGAGCAAATGGTCAGATCGAAGGAAGAAAAAGAAGCTGTGGCAGGATGTAGATAAGTAGGCGAGTCATCATTTAATAAACACAAATTATTAAGGTTAATGAAGTCCGTTATTTGTTTACCTCTGTTGTTATCATCTGGACTACCCCAGAGTGAATGATGACCATTGGAATCTCCCGTAATAATAAACGGAAGAGGAAGTTGTGCAACAAGGTCATCGAGATCTCTGGGATTAAGATGTAAACTTGGTGGAAGATATACAGAGCAGAGAGTTATAGGAATATTTAAAGTCACTCTAACTGCAACTGCCTGTAAAGGCGAGTTGAGGGTGACTTGATTCTGAGGGATATCTCCATTAAGAATAATAGAAACACCCCCTTGAGCTCTACCATCAACAACTGAATGATGATGGTAACTAACAAAATGTCTAATAGACAAAGTGTCAGAATTCCTCAAAAACGTTTCCTGTAAACAAACAGCTAAAGGATTGTACTTTTGAATTAAAAGATGGACTTCATTAAAATTTGGTTTTAAACCACGACAGTTCCATTGAATAATGGAATTTACCATTGTCAGGGATAATTAATTTTTGACGGCTTACCGGCGGAGTCCATATGAACGTCCGCTATGATAATAAGGTCCATCGGATCAGCATCCCCATAGCTATTGCGGAGGGCAATAGGGTCATTGCTACCCTTCTTCTCCCTCCCCCTTAACCTTGCCAATCTATTTTTTTCTTTTTTCGATAAAATTTCGCCTTCTTTTGATGAAGGTGAGGGACTTGACTTTCGTCTGTCCCTTCCTCCATCACCTTTTTGCGATGATGGCAAAGAGTTTGTCCTGCGACCACTCTTCCCTGTGGGAGTCATAGACTTCTCCTTTGCAGAAGTCTCGGAAGATGCCGCGGATGAAGGGAGGGGAGTTGAGTTGCTCATCTCCTTAATTATTTTCATCGAGCTCCCAGATGTCTTGTGGAGACTTTTACTACACTAGAAAACGACCTCCCGGTCTGGGAAGTCGAAAACAGCGAAGTAAGCTCTACTTGTTTTCTTGCATCGAAATACGAAAGTTTCCGTTCGGACATTACCTGTTGAATTTGTTTCTCATTTTGCCTTTACAATTGACACAGGAAAATTCTGATGAACAGGTAGCGCTATCATGACCGGAAAGGCCACAACGAGCGCAGGTGTTTTTACCTTTACAGACATTTTTACTGTGTCCATATCTTTGGCAATTGAAGCATCTCAGAGGATTAGAGATATATGCATCAACAGGTATACTCAAATAACCGGCCTTGATAGATTTCGGTAACTCGGGACGATCGAAAGTGAGAATGTAAGTATTTGTCGGGACAACCACATCATTGCGTCTAACACTTATTCTTTTAACGTGTGACACACCCTGTGACGATAGGTTATCTACCATTTCCTCCTCACTACTGCCTTCGAGTTCCCGGCAGCGAATAACACCTCTCGAAGAATTTAATGATTTATGCGGTGTCACTCTAATAGGAATGTTGGCCAAGGATTCAGATTTTAGGAGTAAATCTGAATGTTTTTCCTTGACACATTCTACCAGAAGTGTTCCATTTTTTTAATTTTTTAACCGATTTCGGTTCACCTGCTAATCCAATAATACCTTTGGAAATAGCAAATGGGGAGATTTTAGCTAAATCAACTTCGGGGGTGCTCTCTATCAAGAGGAACCTCGGCCATGTTCGTATTTGTTTAGATGAGCTACAAGGTGCATCATCATCATTGGTAGATCTGTGGCGTTTAGCCGCAGATCGTTCTTTATTTGGTGGGAATGGGGATTAGGAATCCATGAAATAGGAATTAAAGATTCACTCCTCGTCGTCCCCCAGAATACTTCCCTGCCTACCACGGGGAGGGCTAGCGCGGGTATCCAGCGCATGGCCTCAGGGATAGACGAGGAGTATACTCAAGCTAGAAATACAGTAACATAAATCTAACCTGATTGACCCAAGCCGTTGCTCTGAGAAGGTGCTAGGACACAAAGGTAGTTCTGCTAAGTATAAAAACCAAGCAAGGAAAGGATAATTATCACCTCTTCAGGGGTAAGAAGACCAAAGCCGATTGATCAGAGTGGGCCACTCTGACCTCCCGTCTAGGTGAACCATGGGCAGAGAAAGGGCTCGCAAGCCAAATCCCCACTCAATTACCAGGATTCCACTCTCCACCGACATGGGTCGCAACGCACGGCAAACACGTTGCCCTATTACAGCGATCCTTTTAGTCGCCGCTTATGACACACAGGACATACGAAGGGTATATTCTTATCACCCCTACACCCCAGGGGGGTTATTCGAGTTCAAAATGACATTCTAAATTCACTAGACGATCACAATTGTGTTCTCCTTATATTGTTAGACCTGTCGGCCGCCTTTGATACCGTTGACCACAGCATCCTTATTTCTCGTTTAATATCTGATTTCGGTATATCTGGCTCTGCCATCAACCTATTCAGATCCTATTTAACTGATAGAAAACAATCTATTGTTGTCAGTGGCAAATCATCCGAAGATGTTGGCCTTCTATACGGTGTCCCACGGGGCTCTGTTTTGGGCCCAATTTTATTCAGCTTGTATACCTCACCCTTGGCTAAAATAATTAAAAAGTATAATATCCAGTATCATCTGTATGCAGATGATACGCAGTTGTATATCTCATTCAAACCAATTGTTAAAGATGGCTTTGTTTTAACTAAGCATATTTTAGAATCCTGTATCAATGAAATCCGACAATGGATGTCAACCAATTTTTTAAAGCTGAACGATGATAAAACCGAGTATCTTTTAATTAGCTCACCAACAGTTCAAGCAAAAATTTCAGCTAACATTGATATTTCTATAGGCGATGTTTCTGTGGAGCCAGTAAAAACTGCCAGAAACATTGGTGTAATGTTTGACATTCACCTAAACTTAGAGTGTCATGTGAATAATAAATGTAAATTATGTTATTATCACCTACGCAATATTAGTAAAATCCGCAGTAACCTCTCCACTGACGCAATACATACACTTATAAGTACCTTAATTACCTCAAGACTGGACAGTTGCAATTCCTTACATTATAGATAAACTTCAAAAAGTGCAGAATTTTGCCGCAAGACTGGTCACAAGCACGAAATATAATGAGCACATAACCCCAGTTTTATTTCAACTGCACTGGTTGCCTGTTGTTTTTAGAATTAAATATAAAATACTTTTATTAACTTTTAAATGTATAATGGTATTGCGCCCCTTTTACTTGTCATGTCCCTTGAATATATATAAACCTTCTCGAACGTTACGGTCATCCAAAGACAACTTTTTATTAACGGAAAAAGAGCCAACCTTTCAAGTTATGGAGAACGATCGTTTTCGTTTCAAGCCCCAAAGCAGTGGAATCTATTGCCTCTTAGTATACACAGTTGTACCTCTTTAACAACTTTTAAATCTAAACTTAAAACTTTTTTATTCCGAGAGGCTTTTAATTGCTGAATTAATTTTAATTATTCACTATATGTATTTTATAGATATTTATTTTTGTACTGATTTTATAGATATTTAGATTTTTACTGTTTCTATAACTATTATTTTCTTTTTAATGATTTTTATATATCCTATACATTTATCTATCTATTGTAAAGCGCATCTGAACACGTATGTGGCAGTTAGCGCTATATAAGTGTTGTATAATAATAATAATAATAATATAATAATACGATCATATAGATACAAAAAAATAGTTTTTATCATGTGAGGTTGCCGAGAAATAGACGATTTTATACAAGTCACTTTTCAAGGTTTTTGGTCTATAAAAGTGGCAGTTCTCATTCGATTTACACACAAACTTCGCCATATGATGCCTTATGCCATTTCTGATTTCATAAAACTAATTGAACATTTTCATTATCACCGGAAGTAATGAAATTTTGCCAGGATCACTTACAATTAATATATATAAAAAATGAATTGAAATTGCTGGATTTGGTTGATTCTTCGTCCATTTTGTTTGATGTTTGCAATGCTTATGTGGAAACCTGTTTAATGGTTTCATTGGTATCGGAAGTGACATATGTTCAAGGTCAACGTGGCACCGAAAGTAACGTGGCACTAGTGAAACCCGTCATTCCTGCATGCAGGTCTAGTTTAATATTTCTAAACATTTTATGACTGGGGCGCTATATAAATCTACGGTAATAATAATAATAATATTAGATAGCACTGAATTTCTCTAGTGTCAACTTTCTTTGGCCCGGTAGTTTAGATTCAGTAAGATAATGGCAAGCCAATACAAGGCCAGTCAGTAATGGTTTACGGTTTTAACTTTGTGACTAATAGCCCGCCAAATTCCAATATATATATATACCATTTTCTTTAGCTAGAAAAATATGCACCATTGTGATAGATGAAGACCTACGGGTTGTCAGATTGGGTGAGCTAAAAAGAAATTTATTGAAGCAGTATTACCCCCTCGAGGTAATAGAAGTTGGGATAAATAAGGCTTTGGCAATTGATATCCAAACACTGAGGGCTACTAAAGCAAAAGACAATTCGGATAATATAATTACCTTTGTCACTACCCATAACCCCCAACATCCCAACTTCTTTAAAACAATGTACGAGAGCAGGACACTATTGGCATCAAACGACAACCTCAGAATGAAATTTAATAATGTTGAATTCATTAAATCACAAAGACAGCCACCTAATCTGAAACGCCTCCTAACCAAAGCAAAATTCAATTCATCTATCACAATGACCGGCTTTCATGTATCTAAATGCTCGGACCTTCGATGTAAATGTTGCGACCATATTACGCCAAATAGCAAATATACTTTCCACAACTTTACGTTTAGTGTCAACGACAATATGAATTGTGACACAAAAAATCTCATATATGTCTTGACTTGCTTAGGCTGTCTAAAAATCTACATTGGAGAAACTTCGTGTCATCTACGGGATAGAGTACGTAACCATCGACGGGATTGTAATATTGAAAATGGGCCCTTATTTGTAAATAGACATATCTTTAAATGTGCACAACACCTACAAGTAAAATTTCAAATTTTCCCTTTTTATAAAATGAAAGTCGATGACACCACGAAAAGGAAATTAATGGAAAACCATTTTATTAAAAAATTCGTTCCTCAACTTAATAGTCAATAAGTAACAATTGACCATTAGCTTCATTAATCTTCTTCAATCTAGGATTATCTTCCACTCATTGTTCCTTAATTGAACCCATATACTACAGATTAACACACGTGTATACATGTTTTCTGCTCGTTACCTATATACTATGTAACCATAGACAATGGTAACTATAGCCAATTAAAACCACAGTGTTACTATGTAAATATAAATATGTATAAATATACTATACTGTCCATCTATTTGTTATGACATTAATTATGAATAGTCCCAAGACGGACGAAAAGTACTTTAAAATGTTAAAATGTTATTAAACCAGTGTTGAAATCAGTTTGTGTCGGCATACCTTTTATCTTTTCATCGTTTACCGTGAAACAAAGTAGTGCAGCTTTACGGTTGTGCTGATTTTTTCTGGATATATATATATATATATATATAGCTGTAGTGAGTTGTTGTTCTAATGTACAGTATCATATATCATAGTATAAAATATAAAAATAACACCGATTTGCTTCTACATGTTTCAATATATTTTCATCAGGAAGCCATTGATACTAATAACGTTGCAAGGTTACCCTCGTGACGTCACAATAGAGGTACATTACATTGCATGAATGAATGAATAAATGAATGAATAGTGATGAATGAATAAACAAATATAATATGTACATAACACACTATTCAGTTAGCTACTTATCAATAGGAGATCAATTAAGCTAATTTATTTGTTTAGCAGAGGTCTAAATTTTTTAATGAAATATTCCTCTTTAACTGTTCTCTGTTTTGTGCAATCATTTAGGAGCTGGTAAAACGGGAATATTTGGAATTTTGTATTAAAGTTGTGTGCACATATGTCCAGATGTTCGCTCAGGGATATCATGCGATATTCTGGATTTTTTATCTGTGATTTGTGTACAGCAACTCGCGATCTCAAATATTCAGTTTGACCGATATACTGCTCCGTACAACCCGGGCAAGTTATGGCATAGATCACATTTCGTGATGCACATGTTAAATTGGCATTCACGTTAAATGTCCCGTGACCTTTGAAGGTGATTGATGGCCCTTCCATAAGGTGTTCGCAGGTACCACAGTTTCCACGCTGGCATTTTTTCACCTCATATTTTGTTGGGTGTGATGATTCAGACGTGAATTTAGCCTTCGTAAGGATGTTTTTCAAACTATTGCTTTGACGTTTGCTGTTGATGATTTCTATTGACTTAAGAACTTCTTTCATCCGTTCATCATTTTTTAGCACTGGTAAATTATGTCTAATTTTATTCATAATATCCGGGTTTTTAGGGTTGAAGGTCGAAACGAATGCAATAGGTTTTCGCTGTGAAGTGTTTTTCTCCTTCACCGTTAGAAGATCGCGTCTCTCTAGCTTTAAAGCTTTGGATATTCCATCGTTTATTAGATTTAGTGGATATTGTCTGTTTCGAAGGAATATTCGCAGCTCCTCGAATCGAAATTTCTGTTGGTTGTTGTCAGACACTATTGTTCGGATTCGCCTGGCTAGATTATACGGTAAACTCCGTTTGGTGTGACTTGGATGGCATGACGTGAACATCAAATACTGTTTGGTGTCAGTAGGTTTGTAAAAGATATCAGTTTCAATCTTTTCTCCTTTTTTGATAACCAACGTGTCCAGAAATGCTAGTCTAGTGTTTGACATTTCCATTGTAAATTGTATATTGACATCCATATCATTTAATATTTTAAAGAAAATATCCAAGTCATTTTTTGAACGGGTCCATATTATGAAACAGTCGTCCAAATACCGACGCCAAGCTTTTATGAAATAGCTAATAAATGCGTCTCCGAATTGTAGTTGAACTTTTTCATATAGTCGTTCTTCTAAATAGGCTAGTACCAGAGTTGCATATGTTGGCGCCATTTTTGTCCCCATAGCTGTTCCTTTCATCTGTTTGTAGTGGTCACCATCAAAGTGGAATGTATTGTTTTGAAGTATGAATTCCACACTTGAGATGACCAGTGAGTCAGATATCCGGCCTGGTAATTCGGTCGGGTATTTATCCAACCAGTATTTTAAACCTTTTAGACCGAGATCATGTGGGATGTTGCTGTATAGAGACGTTACATCAAATGACACCATCATGGATTCTTCTTGGACTTTTGTTGGCAGTTGATGTAGGAAATCCATTGTGTCACGTACATAGCTTTTCACGTGGCATAAATATGGTTTCAATAAGATGTCAATAAAGTTGCTGAGGCGGTGTGTTGAACATGATGGCCCCGCAATTATTGGCCTTATCTTCAAATCTGGTGGATGTGGCATATTGACAAATTCACTGGTAGCTGAGGAGCATATCTCATTGATAGCCTTGCTTTTATGAACTTTTGGCAGGCCGTAAAAATTGCTCTCTCTAGGTATGAATTGCGTCAGATAATCGTGTTCCTTTTCCGTCAGCTGATCGGTGAATTTGTTGACTAGCTGTTTCATCTTTTTGAATGTATCTGCGCTCATTTCGGCATCAATTTTTATGTAGCTATCTGTGTCACTTAATATATCCAAAGCCATGGTTTTATAGTTAGAACTGCTCATAACTACAGTGGCACCTCCTTTGTCGGCTTGTTTTATAATGATGCTTTTGTCTTTTGCCAAGTTGTCCAGTGATTTCCTCTCATTGTACGTGGTGTTGCTAGATCTGTTTGGTGTCCGATACTGATCAATTGGAATTGACTTTATATTTTCTGTAAAGATCTGCAGTGCTTGGTTGTTAGTCTTTGCACACCAATTACTTTTATTTCGTACGAGGGAATCATCTAACTTTGATGGTCGATCGTGGAAATGTTCTGCGTTTTTTAATTGTCGGCAGAATTCACTGACATCAACTTTTAATTCAAGGGTATTTGTATATTCGGGGGTTGGTGTAAATTTCAATCCTTTTTCCAAAATTCGTAAGTCCGTGTCCGAAAGCTGTCGTGATGATAAATTAATTACCTTTATATCCGTTTCTGTTTTGGTGTTTGATAAGCTTTCTTTTTTCGTTTCTTTCGATTTTTGGCCAGGTTTAAAAAAGATTTTTCTTCCTTTTTCCGAATTTCGGACCGATCTCTGGCTTTAACGCGGGTGGACGTTTTTGGTTTAGGTTGATTCTTCAGTCCTTTTTGATTGTCTTTTCTCACACGTTTTGTTTTAATTATTTTCTGCTTTTGATCAGTCTTCGATTTTTGGATAGTGTCCGGTTTTTTAGGGACTTCTTTTATCCAGGGACTTTTTCCTTGTAGACCTTGAATGAATTCGGCTCTGTATTTTTCTAGCCACTGTGAAGATTTCTCCCATCTATCGTTTGATGTTTTCTCCTCTTTTTCACATTCTTTGGTCCACATATTGATGACGATTTCCCGTATACGGCCTGAAGTTTTTTGTTCTATTTCTTCTCTAATTGTTGCCTCTAATTCCGTGAGTTTTGTGCATTGATCTTCCGATCGCATACGCATCAAGTCTAGGTCATACCTAATATCTGACAAGGCCTTTTCTTCCCTTTTTCCTGTCTGTATGGCTGGTTCTCCTTTGATTTCGCTGATTTGGAATTTACGGGGGACTACAATTGGTGTATTATGTAGCCACTCTTCGACTGTATCTGCATAATTCTTGTTTCGCAGTTGTTGCCAAAACAGTCGTCGTCTTTGAACTAAACGTCCGTTCCAGGTTTTCTGAATTGAACGGCGGAATCTTTCTGCTTCCCTTTCGAGTTGCATCTGTGAAATTTCCTCTGGCACTCCGGCGGTTGTATTGTTAGAGTGACCATTGATGTTAGAAACCATTTCACGTAGTGATTTTTCAAATGTTTTGACATTGTTGGTCAAAACATCCTTCAAATCTAAAGAATTTCTTACCAGAGAGTCCTTTGTACGATTTTCATGTTCTCTCGATAAACCGATAAGAATATCCAACTTCTCAGATACCTGTGTAAGTTTTCCACTTATATCTGTTAATACTGTGAGTGTAGCTTCCTCACACGTTTTACCTCCTTTTACTTTAGGTGGCATTATTTTATCATGTACATCGTAAAATATAGCTGTAGTGAGTTGTTGTTCTAATGTACAGTATCATAATCATAGTATAAAATATAAAAATAACACCGATTTGCTTCTACATGTTTCAATATATTTTCATCAGGAAGCCATTGATACTAATAACGTTGCAAGGTTACCCTCGTGACGTCACAATAGAGGTACATTACATTTACACCATGAAATTTACACCAACCCCCGAATATACAAATACCCTTGAATTAAAAGTTGATGTCAGTGAATTCTGCCGACAATTAAAAAACGCAGAACATTTCCACGATCGACCATCAAAGTTAGATGATTCCCTCGTACGAAATAAAAGTAATTGGTGTGCAAAGACTAACAACCAAGCACTGCAGATCTTTACAGAAAATATAAAGTCAATTCCAATTGATCAGTATCGGACACCAAACAGATCTAGCAACACCACGTACAATGAGAGGAAATCACTGGACAACTTGGCAAAAGACAAAAGCATCATTATAAAACAAGCCGACAAAGGAGGTGCCACTGTAGTTATGAGCAGTTCTAACTATAAAACCATGGCTTTGGATATATTAAGTGACACAGATAGCTACATAAAAATTGATGCCGAAATGAGCGCAGATACATTCAAAAAGATGAAACAGCTAGTCAACAAATTCACCGATCAGCTGACGGAAAAGGAACACGATTATCTGACGCAATTCATACCTAGAGAGAGCAATTTTTACGGCCTGCCAAAAGTTCATAAAAGCAAGGCTATCAATGAGATATGCTCCTCAGCTACCAGTGAATTTGTCAATATGCCACATCCACCAGATTTGAAGATAAGGCCAATAATTGCGGGGCCATCATGTTCAACACACCGCCTCAGCAACTTTATTGACATCTTATTGAAACCATATTTATGCCACGTGAAAAGCTATGTACGTGACACAATGGATTTCCTACATCAACTGCCAACAAAAGTCCAAGAAGAATCCATGATGGTGTCATTTGATGTAACGTCTCTATACAGCAACATCCCACATGATCTCGGTCTAAAAGGTTTAAAATACTGGTTGGATAAATACCCGACCGAATTACCAGGCCGGATATCTGACTCACTGGTCATCTCAAGTGTGGAATTCATACTTCAAAACAATACATTCCACTTTGATGGTGACCACTACAAACAGATGAAAGGAACAGCTATGGGGACAAAAATGGCGCCAACATATGCAACTCTGGTACTAGCCTATTTAGAAGAACGACTATATGAAAAAGTTCAACTACAATTCGGAGACGCATTTATTAGCTATTTCATAAAAGCTTGGCGTCGGTATTTGGACGACTGTTTCATAATATGGACCCGTTCAAAAAATGACTTGGATATTTTCTTTAAAATATTAAATGATATGGATGTCAATATACAATTTACAATGGAAATGTCAAACACTAGACTAGCATTTCTGGACACGTTGGTTATCAAAAAAGGAGAAAAGATTGAAACTGATATCTTTTACAAACCTACTGACACCAAACAGTATTTGATGTTCACGTCATGCCATCCAAGTCACACCAAACGGAGTTTACCGTATAATCTAGCCAGGCGAATCCGAACAATAGTGTCTGACAACAACCAACAGAAATTTCGATTCGAGGAGCTGCGAATATTCCTTCGAAACAGACAATATCCACTAAATCTAATAAACGATGGAATATCCAAAGCTTTAAAGCTAGAGAGACGCGATCTTCTAACGGTGAAGGAGAAAAACACTTCACAGCGAAAACCTATTGCATTCGTTTCGACCTTCAACCCTAAAAACCCGGATATTATGAATAAAATTAGACATAATTTACCAGTGCTAAAAAATGATGAACGGATGAAAGAAGTTCTTAAGTCAATAGAAATCATCAACAGCAAACGTCAAAGCAATAGTTTGAAAAACATCCTTACGAAGGCTAAATTCACGTCTGAATCATCACACCCAACAAAATATGAGGTGAAAAAATGCCAGCGTGGAAACTGTGGTACCTGCGAACACCTTATGGAAGGGCCATCAATCACCTTCAAAGGTCACGGGACATTTAACGTGAATGCCAATTTAACATGTGCATCACGAAATGTGATCTATGCCATAACTTGCCCGGGTTGTACGGAGCAGTATATCGGTCAAACTGAATATTTGAGATCGCGAGTTGCTGTACACAAATCACAGATAAAAAATCCAGAATATCGCATGATATCCCTGAGCGAACATCTGGACATATGTGCACACAACTTTAATACAAAATTCCAAATATTCCCGTTTTACCAGCTCCTAAATGATTGCACAAAACAGAGAACAGTTAAAGAGGAATATTTCATTAAAAAATTTAGACCTCTGCTAAACAAATAAATTAGCTTAATTGATCTCCTATTGATAAGTAGCTAACTGAATAGTGTGTTATGTACATATTATATTTGTTTATTCATTCATCACTATTCATTCATTTATTCATTCATTCATGCAATGTAATGTACCTCTATTGTGACGTCACGAGGGTAACCTTGCAACGTTATTAGTATCAATGGCTTCCTGATGAAAATATATTGAAACATGTAGAAGCAAATCGGTGTTATTTTTATATTTTATACTATGATATATATATATATATATATATATAGGCGTACGAGCCGTGCTGGGAAAATATGGGCACACAATTGTACTTTGTAAAAGTTGTATTAAAAATATTGTATTCTTGAATGTGTCCAATTTAACAACGAATTTAAATTCAGAGTATCTATAATTAGGCAATTAAATAGAAATCTTATGACTCGAACCCTCTTTTGTTTGCAGTACAGTAAGCCACGAGTTACAGTTACATAAACAACTGTTTCTAGTTGTGTATATTACAAATACATAAAATTTAGTTCTCTTTTATTGATGATTTAGAAATCAAGAACTTATTCATCGCAAAAGAGATATTGTAGAACATGTCATGGGCCTTCAAATAAAAATTGAACTTTTTTTTATTTGGTAAAAACTCCTTAGAATCACTTAAAATGCATATTTATTCATACGTGATTTGGTTAAATAAAAACACAGACACCCTTAGCAGCATTCGGATCGGAAATATAGTCGGTACTCGGTCCGTTAGCTTTGTAAAAGAATCTGCACACTTTGTTTCCATCCTACAGGCCTGGTACGTGAACCTATATTTTGTATTAATAATATTAAAGTAGCTAAGTCCCTAACTCAATATCATCCAAGATCTTCAACATTGAAAACACGAATAATTTGTCAATTTAAATCAACATTGACCGCCTAACTTTCGGGCAAGCTGACTTTTCGGGCAGGTAGATAAAGTGTGAAAAAAAATTTCACCTACTTAGCCCGAAATCTAATAAAACACTAATATTACGGACTGGAATAGCAGTAAAACGCGTTTCGTCAAATATTCCAAAATTTTCTTGGGAGGTCTATCAAGGTCAACTCCGCTTCTTCGCCTATCGAAAAAAACAGGAACAGCTGTCTGTAAACCTGAATTTCTGTTTAGTTTGCTTCCCTGACTGTCCTTGAGCCTTAAAACACTAATTTTACTTTTCTTTTAATTGACAACCTCGAATTTGTACTGAGTCGACTGTGGATTAAAACAGTTTGTCTGGAGCCATTCTACTTTGTGCGACAGTTTTCGGGCATCGATTAGTATTTGTAAATGCAGCTACAACAGTCTGGTTGGATGGTTGGAATTCGGAGAAAGATTTCGGTTACAAAACCGTTGGATACTTTGGGAGTTACTGACATGGGCTAGAATAGCAGAAAACGCATTTGCGGTGGTTAAATTTTCAAATTTTTCTCCGGAGGGTGAGGCCCCCATACTCCGCGACGATTGATTGTTTTTAGAATTCGGGTCAGCAGGTGGACTGTATTTGATCAAATTGAAGTTACCCTAATTAAGCTAAATTTGATCACTTTGAAGTTGCTTTTTTCACGGGTTGAAATAGAAGGAAAACAGCCGTCAATATTCCAAAATTTTCTTGAGGGGGAGAGGAGGGGTGCGTCTGTAAACCCGAAATTTTTCGGGCAATTTGGGTTCTGCCCCCCTAACTGTCATTCAGTCCGTATGCCTATGATTATTATTGTGTAACATACTAAGAACCTAACTATATTTTTGGGGCACCAACCACCACCGCCCCCCCCCCAGTCAAAAATTTACCCGTACGCCTATATATATATATATATATATACGTATTTTATTTCTAGATTTCCAGTGGAAGAGTAATATAACGACTATGAAGGTTCGTGTGACAAATGATATAACGATGCAATGGGAATACCTATCCAAGTCTGTGTTTCAATATATTTTATTGTACAGAAAATCCAAGGAAGATGGCACCCGACGAGTAAGTAAATCACCATTACCTCATGCACTACGGCGGCATTTTGACATGAAATGACACGTCAGCTCCAAGCGGGCTATATTGCGTCAAACCTATGATGAATTTAAGGAGGCAAATTAAAACAATATGATTACGGTTATGTATCTTTATATGTAAATAAAAACACATACAACAGAAAATTTGATTAAAAACAACTATTAAATCTTTCACATATATAAATATGTATAAGATAACGCATGATAAAATATATAAAATTAAGATTAATTATAAAAGTTTGCCCCCTTTGAAAATGTTAGCAATTTATCATATAGCTCTCTGGTTTGGCAAATAAATCACTGACGTACTGACTGACAACGGTAATGTTTAGATGTTATGGACTTGAGAGGATTGCACTCAATTAAGTTATGTTTTACTGTCAAAGGAACATGACAGTGAACACATTCTGGTTGAGGCTCTCGCTTTAAGATGAAAATATTACCATAAAATAGTATGACCTACATGATAGCGAAACAAAACAATGCGAGGCGACGTGAAGTTAGCCCGTTGTTCGTTGTTCGTTGTTCGGTATTCGCGAATAACGAACAACGAGCCAGTTTGTTGTTCGGTATTCGCCAATAACGAACAACGAGCTGGTTTGTTGTTCGGTATTCACTAGATTTGGAATTAGTAATGTAATAAAAGACTTTTTGCAGGGAACACGCCGCGGGCGGGTTTTTATAAGCCTAACTGGATTATAAAGCTTCAAAATT
Source organism: Patella ulyssiponensis (assembly GCA_963678685.1). NCBI lineage: Eukaryota > Metazoa > Mollusca > Gastropoda > Patellidae > Patella > Patella ulyssiponensis. The sequence continues at coordinate 7,651,929 of OY783227.1, read as the reverse complement.
CTGGGAAATAGATTCTCACAACTTCTATTTCTTCTGACTTCTGGGACATAGATTCTAACAACTTCTCTTTCTATCCGAAGAAAGAGCTGTTACATATTGGCGAATAACGAACAACGAGCCAGTTTGTTGTTCGGTATTGGCGAATAACGAACAACGAGCTGGTTTGTTGTTCGGTATTCACCGTATATGGAATAAGTAATATGATGAAGGTACTTTTGTAGGGAACACGCCACAGGCGGGTTTTAATGAGCTTAAATAGACAATAAAACTTAAAACTTCTGGGAAATACATTTTAACAACTTCTCTTTCTATCCGAAGAAAGATCTGTTACATATTGGCGAATAACGAACAACGAGCCAGTTTGTTGTTCGGTATTCGCGAATAACGAACAACGAGCTGGTTTGTTGTTCGGTATTCACCGTATATGGAATAAGTAATATAATAAAGGTACTTTTGTAGGGAACACGCCATAGGCGGGTTTTAATGAGCTTAAATAGACAATAAAACTTAAAACTTCTGGGAATTACATTTTAACAACTTCTCTTTCTATCCGAAGAAAGATCTGTTACATATTGGCGAATAACGAACAACGAGCCAGTTTGTTGTTCGGTATTGGCGAATAACGAACAACGAGCTGGTTTGTTGTTCGGTATTCACCGTATATGGAATTAGTAATATAATAAAGGTACTTTTGTAGGGAACACGCCACAGGCGGGTTTTTATGAGCTTAAATAGACAATTAAACTTCAAACTTCTGGGAAATAGATTCTAACAACATCTCTTTCTATCCGAAGAAAGATATGTTACACATTGGCGAATAACGAACAACGAGCCAGTTTGTTGTTCGGTATTCGCGAATAACGAACAACGAGCTGGTTTGTTGTTCGGTATATACCGTATATGGAATTATTAATATAATAAAGGTACTTTTGTAAGGAACAAGCCACAGGCGGGTTTTTATGAGCTTAAATAGACGATAAAACTTCAAACTTCTGAGAAATAGATTCTAACAACTTCTCTTTCTATCCGAAGAAAGAGCTGTTACACATTGGCGAATAACGAACAACGAGCTGGTTTGTTGTTCGGTATTCACCGTATATGGAATTAGTAATATAATAAAGGTACTTTTGTAGGGAACACGCCACAGGCGGGTTTTATGAGCTTAACTAAACACTAAAACTTCAAACTTCTGGGAAATAGATTCTAACAACTTCTCTTTCTATCCAAAGAAAGAGCTGTTACATATTGGCGAATAACGAACAACGAGCCAGTTTGTTGTTCGGTATTGGCGAATAACGAACAACGAGCTGGTTTGTTGTTCGGTATTCACCGTATATGGAATTATTAATATAATAAAGGTACTTTTGTAAGGAACAAGCCACAGGCGGGTTTTTATGAGCTTAAATAGACGATAAAACTTCAAACTTCTGAGAAATAGATTCTAACAACTTCTCTTTCTATCCGAAGAAAGAGCTGTTACACATTGGCGAATAACGAACAACGAGCTGGTTTGTTGTTCGGTATTCACCGTATATGGAATTAGTAATATAATAAAGGTACTTTTGTAGGGAACACGCCACAGGCGGGTTTTGTGAGCTTAACTAAACACTAAAACTTCAAACTTCTGGGAAATAGATTCTAACAACTTCTCTTTCTATCCAAAGAAAGAGCTGTTACATATTGGCGAATAACGAACAACGAGCCAGTTTGTTGTTCGGTATTGGCGAATAACGAACAACGAGCTGGTTTGTTGTTCGGTATTCACCGTATATGGAATAAGTAATATAATAAAGTACTTTTGTAGGGAACAAGCCACAGGTGGGTTTTAATGAGCTTGAATAGACAATAAAACTTCAGGCTTCCGGGGAATAGATTTTAACAACTTTTCTTTCTATCCGAAGAAAGAGCTGTTACATATTGGCGAATACCGAACAACGAGCCAGTTTGTTGTTCGGTATTCGCGAATACCGAACAACGAGCTGGTTTGTTGTTCGGTATTCACCGCATATGGAATAAGTAATATAATAAAGGTACTTTTGTAGGGAACACGCCACAGGCGGGTTTTTATGAGCTTAAATAGACAATAAAACTTCAAACTTCTGGGAAACAGATTCTAACAACTTCTCTTTCTATCCGAAGAAAGAGCTGTTACATATTGGCGAATAACGAACAACGAGCCAGTTTGTTGTTCGGTATTCGCGAATAACGAACAACGAGCTGGTTTGTTGTTCGGTATTCACCGTATATGGAATTAGTAATATAGTAAAGGTACTTTTGTAGGGGACAGGCCACAGGCGAGTTTTTATGAGCTTAAATAGACAATTAAACTTCAAACTTCTGGGAAATAGATTCTAACAACTTCTCTTTCTATCCGAAGAAAGAGCTCTTACATATTGGCGAATAACGAACAACGAGCCAGTTTGTTGTTCGGTATTGGCGAATAACGAACAACGAGCTGGTTTGTTGTTCGGTATTCACCGTACATGGAATTAGTAATATAATAAAGGTACTTTTGTAGGGAACACGCGGAGCTTAAATAGACAATACAACTTCAAACTTCTGGGAAATAGATTCTAACAATTTCTCTTTCTATCCGAAGAAAGAGCAGTTTCACATTGGCGAATAACGAACAAAAGTTACTTTATTAGATTACTAATTCCATATCTGGTGAATACCGAACAACAAACCAGCTCGTTGTTCGGTATTCGCGAATACCGAACAACGAACAACGAACAACAAGCTAGCTTCACGCCGCTACTTCATCCCTCCTGTTAGTTCTATAGGTGCTTGGCCAGTCTCCGAAGAGAGGCTTGATTTGATGAAGTTTGTTTGTGTCTATCCCAAAACCTCTGCCAAAGGTCATATAAACAGTTTATGGACGGTTTAAAGTAGGTGAAAGAAAAATAAATTGTTTCTATTTACATTCATGATACAGGGTCTTGTTAAGTGGCAGGATGGCAATACAGCAGAAAGATGGGTGGATGACAGAATGGACTTTCGTTTGATTACGAATAACTCAACAAAAATTGTATTTAACTTACGTAATGTAGATGAGGATGACTTCAAATATAAATACCACTTACAGTTGAAATACAGTGATACCTGTACCATATCTCACAAACCAGTTAGTTTACAAGAAGGTGGGTAGTTGGGTATCACAAATAAAATTTGCAAATGACCTGAGATTTGGCACGTCAACATCAACCAGTCGGGCTATTAGTGCAGCAAACACAACGTAGAGTCTAATAAACACAACCATCGTCTATATCTCCTTATTTGTACCCCCTTATGGTACTTTTTTGACAGGCTATCCCTGTCGCACGATCACCTGATATATGTTAAGTCATGTGGTAAAGCAGGATTCCCCCGCGCTCATATGGAGAGATCGGTAGCCCGGGTTTTTGATGGAATAAAATGTCATATGAAGTTACCAAGTTAATAATGAGATCCCAAACCTCCGGGCGAGTGTTTAGACAAAAATATAAATAGATATATTATATCGATATGTATAAATCAACACAATTTATATTTAAATAAATACCCCTTTGTTGTAGACATTGAATTTCAATGGTTATATGAAGTCGATCGAATGACATCAACTATTAGCACGAATGTAACGTTGCTGTGGAAATACGAGAGTGTCAAGTTGGCAAACAAAATCATATTCTACCAACTCAACAAAATAACTGGACAGGTATATTAAACGCAGTATTATGTACATTCGTATTAATAAAGACTCCATCATTTTCAAAAAATAGGAGAATGTTAATACCAATCAGCATTTTCATGCATAAAAGGTGAGCCGGGGCTATAAAAAGAACGTTGACCACCAACAAAATAAATGTGTTAGCTCAAATAGTTCTAGTCTCGTTATGTGATGACGCATAGTCACTATAACCCATACTTTAATTTCAGAACCGAGAAATAGCCCGATGGACAAAGGATGGAGCATTTAGACAGACCCACAGTCAAGCTACTGTATTACAATTTGATAAACTTCCCATTGGAAACAGATCAGGGGAGATAATTAGGCTGACTTTCATCAAACCAATTGATGGGGATTTTGATGTAATCTACAACTGTAAAATTTTCTGTGGAGTGGCATTTAACAGTGTGAGGGGAATTGAATTGAGGGCACAGAGTAGGTTTATATACTCATCATGAGTTACACGGTTTATCTGCTTGATGCTAGTCTGTTAATATTAATTATTATTATACAAGTGATAATATCCTTCTTATTTAGAGATAGTATCGTTCTTATTTATAGATAATATCATTCTAATTTAGTGATAATATGACTCTTATTTAGAACCTGCAATATTGCGATGAATTTTATATACTCTTATTCGGTGAAAGTATATAGTGAAAACATAGTTAATTACGACACACAATATGTGCTGAAAATGAAATGAAATTTAGTTTACTTGGCACGTCAGCACAAACTGAGCAATATTGCGCCAAAAATATGGTGATTATTTCGAGACAGTAGTGAAAATATAATTCTTATTTAGGACCATCAATACATAGTGAAGTGGGTGATATTGAAGGTCTGCTGGGAGAAAATATTACATTTGTATGGTATTATGAATATAAATATGGAATAGATACCATCATAATAACTCGTCACGACAAACACAACAAAGAGGTAATAATTAATAATTTTATATAGTGTTAAAAGCAAGTCAATCACAAGAAAATTATTTAAATTGGAAGAGCCAGTTTGCTATAACATGGCTGTAACGTCGTCAGCACATATACACTTATTTATGTGAGGGGTTGGATGGCCGAATTAGTAAGCACATGCGCGCTGTATCATAAGGTCTGTCATTGAGTCATTGGTTTCGATTCCCCAGTTGTGCGTGATAAAGATGGGGTCGTCTGTCCAACATCGTCGGATTTTCTCCGTATCACCCGGTTTCCTGGCACTGATAAAGAACCCTACGTCATATGTTGGTCCCGAAATGACCCAGTTTGTGTCGAGTTTGTGTCGCTCACTTATTTGTGTGCTATATACTAGGTGCTAATTGTGGTGTGCACTCAGTATTGTTGACTATTGCGATGTATGTGGATCGATATAATCCAGAGTTACATGGTTTGTATATGTATTGGTGTGAACTATAGTAAAACATGGACCGTGTGTCTCTTATGAATAATTATTTAAGCTGCAATGTGTTGGCTTAAACTGGGTTGTGTGTGTGTGTGTGTGTGTGCGTGTGTGTGGGTGTGTGTGTGGTGTGAAAAGGTATGTAAACAATGATGTATGTATATTTTAGATTATGGCAATAGGGCACTGGCACAGAGATAAGTTCCTTCCTAACAAAGGTGTTAATGGAAACAGACTGTTGTTTAACAACCTCGAACCCAACTCACCAAATGGAACAGAAGGGCAGATAACATTAGAATTACTCAATACAACACTAGAAGACTTTGATTGTAACTACACATGCCGTATTACCTTTTTCGATGCGCAGACAATTTCAGATCATATCAAGCTTCATCAAAGTAAGATCTTATAAGCCAATACAGTTAGCATGAATCCTAAAATATATAGATGGCATACATTAAAGGGGCATTATGGGAAATTAGATAACGAGCTAGCAGTTTTAACTATAATAGATAAAAACTAGATAATGTAAAGGGAATTTGCTGATAATGTCAGACAAATTAATCGAGTCTGAACTGGGATACTAGCTTTTGAATTTTAGGCCTAAACTCGATAATCATTAATCAATTCGTTGCCATAAAAAACAAACTCGATAATCATTTCGTTACCATAAAAAACATAAACTCGATTATCATTGCTATTTTCCTCGAATTAACCCGAACTGTCAGTTTTTCACAATACCGATCGAGGTAGCATGTTATAGCATGGAATGGTATCATCCTGGCCCAATGGTACCTTTCCTTGAAAGATGGGAGAAGAATTTTATAGGGGAATATGAGGCCATAATAAAAACCGGCTTGTCCATTATGTGTGTAGAACAAAATATACAGAGTTTACAACTAATGTATCAAAGATAATATTAATCTCCTTCTTTACTTTTAGCGCCATTAATCTATAGTAACGTCAGTGAAATTAGAGGTCGGGTCCAAGAAGATATTCAGTTTGTATGGTATTATGAGTATGGCTTGCCAGTGGACACAATCATATTCACTCGTTATAACACAAATACAAAGGTAGATATATTACTACGGTTTTCAGTCTAAGGCCCACTATACATGTACGTATATTTCCATGTGTACAAAAAATCTCTGAGGAATAACACCATGAAGCGTGACACTGTTTTACTTGTAGTCGCCGCATTTTTATAATAACACCATGTTCAAATAATCTGTCATTTGCATCCTGAAGCAATAAAGGTTGTGGAAGAGAACCCGTGCTTATACACCAGAACGTAAACATTCATTCGTGCACGTGAGCCTTACAAAAGCAAGATATTAGAATTCTCCTTACCACATGTATATTGATTGCGTTTAAGGCCCACCACCATTTTTACTGAATACTGTTGCTTAGGAAATTCGTCTCAGAGAATAAGTATATACGAGTTCTTATCTTCAAGTGCAATGAAATCAAAGGGATGGATCAATTATTATCTAACTGACTGAAAAAGACTAATCGGGGCACAACATCGAGATTCGTGACTGTTTTCGGGGAGAAACGTTTAAGAGTGCGGCCGTCAAATTGTATCAACCGTGTTTGGGATGAATCAGAACACGAGTCTGGCGACCCACCAAGCATAAAAATGAAATATTATAAGGGCAATCTTGTCACCAACGTATGTCAAGTTCAGTTTTAGAAATTTGCTCCTCTCCCCATCTCATCTCGCACATTACCCCTCAAATGCATGATCACCAACGAACATCGAAATCTACACAAACAATTGATTTTGGTCTGTAAAAATTATCCATCATAACTTCTCTACCACCCGACTGAATTTGTCATTTTTGTTTACAGTCGGATGAGGTTGCGGTTGCAACTTGGAACAAGGATGTGTTTTCAACTAAGTCACTGGATGTTACAGATCGGCTGAGATTTAATAAAACTAAGCTCGATCGTATCAAAGGAAAGATAACTCTGTCTTTACGCAAAACAACCCCAGGAGATTATAACTTTACCTATGTCTGTAAAATTACCTTTACAGACGGTAAATCCAGTTCGAGTCATGGGATAAAACTTTACGGTTAGTTACAGTATTGTATATAATTTGACAGTATTGGAATTGTAACCTATTTCGTTCAAAATGTTTTCGGAAAAGAAGGCCGCGAAAAGCAGTTATTCGACACAATTTTTATTGGCGGACGGGCCAACATGTACTAATAAAAATCGATAGGGTTTGATGTTCCCAATGCATCATCCTAGAGAGCCCATAAACTTTGTTATAGATTTTTGCGTAAAAGGCCGAAAAAAAAACCTTCGAAAGTTATGGTCCAATGTGCGCCGTATATATTTGTTTAAAGTTTATTTCATGTACGTCGGACAGCAATTGCGTTCTCTTCGAAACTTAGTACACATTATGGCCTGATATAATAATGATAATAATTAATTTTTCATATAGCGATTCACATTAGAAAATATCAAACCGTTGGACATAATGTTTATAAACATGTACAAACAATAATTGTTCACTATACATATGTGAATTATCTTGAATAATATTTTCTAAATGGTATGTTTTTAAAGAGCATTTAAAATATATCAAATTCGTAATAGACCTTAAGTGACCAGGCAAGGAATTCCATAGGGTTGGTGCAAAAAACATTGAACACGCGATCGCCATAAGCTCTAGAAGGTTTGGGTCGAAGTGGTTGATACAAAAGTTTCAGACCGTCAGCACTACGAAGATTTCTCACCGGTGTAGCAACAGAAATCGGCAGTAACGAATAACGAATAACGAGGTAACTTGACTCGTTATTGGCGAATAACGAGGCAAGTCACCTCGTTATTCGTTATTCGTTATTCAACTTTATATTCGGCATTCCAATATGCAGCTAGTCATGACTAGAATGATTGACGACAAGTATTCCCCAGTAGTATAAAACACAGCAAATGACATCTAGACCATAAACAGCCCACTTTGTTATTCAAGCAGCGAATAACGAACTGTTTGTTATTCGTTTTTTCACCTCGTTATTCGAGATTCACAAATAAGGTGTTCACGTATCTTTAATGAAGATATTTCAGGATTTAATTCTAAACGATCATTTGAAAAAAACAGAATAATGGATAGCAAAGTATCCCCTAGCATTAGAAACAGATTAAATGACGGTTAGCCGATAAATAAACCAGATTGTTATTCAAGCGGTGAATAACGAATAACGAGGTGACTTGCCTCGTTATTCGCCAATAACGAGGCAAGTCACCTCGTTATTCGTTGTTCAACTTTATATTCGGGATTCCAATATGCAGCTAGCCATGACTAGAATGATGGATGACAAGTATCCCCCAGTAGTATAAAACACAGCAAAACAACCTCTAGACCATAAACAGTTCACATTGTTATTCAAGCAGCGAATAACGAGCTGTTTGTTATTCGTTTTTTTACCTCGTTATTCGGGATTCAGATACAGGGTGTTCACGTATCTTTAATGAAGATATTTCAGGATTTAATTCTTAACGATCATTAGAAAACAACAGAATAATGGATTGCAAAGTATCCCCTAGCAGTAGAAACAGATTAAATGACGGTTAGTCGGTAAATAAACCAGATTGTTATTCAAGTGGCGAATAACGAATAACGAGGTGACTTGCCTCGTTATATGATGGATGACAAGTATCCCCCAGTAGTATAAAACACAGCCAAACGACCTCTAGACCATAAACAGTTCACATTGTTATTCAAGCAGCGAATAACGAGCTGTTATTCGTTTTTTACCTCGTTATTCGGGATTCAGATACAGGGTGTTCACGTATCTTTAATGGGGATATTTCAGGATTTAATTCTAAACCATTATTAAAAAACAACAGAATAATGGATTGCAAAGTATCCCTTAGCAGTAGAAACAGATTAAATGACGGTTAGTCGGTAAATAAACCAGATTGTTATTCAAGTGGTGAATAACGAATAACGAGGTGACTTGCCTCGTTATTCGCCAATAACGAGGCAAGTCACCTCGTTATTCGTTGTTCAACTTTATATTCGGGATTCCAATATGCAGCTAGCCATGACTAGAATGATGGATGACAAGTATCCCCCAGTAGTATAAAACACAGCAAAACGACCTCTAGACCATAAACAGTTCACATTGTTATTCAAGCAGCGAATAACGAGCTGTTTGTTATTCGTTTTTTTACCTCGTTATTCGGGATTTAGATACAGGGTGTTCACGTATCTTTAATGAAGATATTTCAGGATTTAATTCTAAACGATCACTAGAAAACAACAGAATAATGGATTGCAAAGTATCCCCTAGCAGTAGAAACAGATTAAATGACGGTTAGTCGGTAAATAAACCAGATTGTTATTCAAGTGGTGAATAACGAATAACGAGGTGACTTGCCTCGTTATTCGCCAATAACGAGGCAAGTCACCTCGTTCTTCGTTATTCAACTTTATATTCCGGATTCCAATATGCAGCTAGCCATGACTAGAATGATGGATGACAAGTATCCCCCAGTAGTATAAAACACAGCCAAACGACCTCTAGACCATAAACAGTTCACATTGTTATTCAAGCAGCGAATAACGAGCTGTTATTCGTTTTTTACCTCGTTATTCGGGATTTAGATACAGGGTGTTCACGTATCTTTAATGAAGATATTTCAGGATTTAATTCTAAACGATCATTAGAAAACAACAGAATAATGGTTTGCAAAGTATCCCATAGCAGAAGAAACAGATTAAATGACGGTTAGTCGGTAAATAAACCAGATTGTTATTCAAGCGGTGAATAACGAATAACGAGGTGACATGCCTCGTTATTCGCCAATAACGATGCAAGTCACCTCGTTATTCGTTATTCAACTTTATATTCGGGATTCCAATATGCAGCTAGACATGACTAGAATGATGGATGACAGGTATCCCCCAGTAGCATAAACCACAGCGAATAACGAGCTGTTTGTTATTCGTTTTTTTGTTAAAACACAGCAAACGACCTCTAGACAATAAACAGTCCACATTGTTATTCAAGCAGCGAATAACGAGCTGTTTGTTATTCGTTTTTTTACCTCGTTATTCGGGATTTAGATACAGGGTGTTCACGTATCTTTAATGAAGATATTTCAAGATTTAATTCTAAACGATCATTAGAAAACAACAGAATAATGGATTGCCAAGTATCTCCTAGCAGTAGAAACAGATTAAATGACGGTTGGTCGGTAAATAAACCAGATAGTTATTCATCATTCTAGTCATGGCTAGCTGCTTATTGGAATCCCGAATATAAAGTTGAATAACGAATAACGAGGTGATTTGTCTCGTTATTGGCGAATAACGAGGCAAGTCACCTCGTTATTCGTTATTCACCGCTTGAATAACAATCTGGTTTATCTACCGACTAACCGTCAATTAATTTGTTTCTACTGCTAGGGGATACTTTGCAATCCATTATTCTGTTGTTTTCTAATGATCGTTTAGAATAAAATCCTGAAATATCTTCATTAAAGATACGTGAACACCCTGTATATGAATCCCGGATAACGAGGTAAAAAAACGAATAACAAACAGCTCGTTATTCGCTGCTTGAATAACAATGTGGATTGTTTATGGTCTAGAGGTCGTTTTGCTGTGGTTTATGCTACTGGGAGATACTTGTCATCCATCATTCTAGTCATGGCTAGCTGCATATTGGAATCCCGAATATAAAGTTGAATAACGAATAACGATGTGACTTGCCTAGTTATTGACGAATAACGAGACAAGTCACCTCGTTATTCGTTATTCACCGCTTGAATAACTATCTGGTTTATTTACCGACCAACCGTTATTTAATCTGTTTCTACTGCTAGGGGATACTTTGCAATCCATTATTCTGTTGTTTTCTAATGATCGTTTAGAATTAAATCCTGAAATATCCTCATTAAAGATACGTGAACACACTATATGTGAATCCCGAATAACGAGGTAAAAAAACGAATAACAAACAGCTCGTTATTCGCTGCTTGAATAACAATGTGAACTGTTTATGGTCTAGAGGTCGTTTGCTGTGTTTTTACAAAAAAAACGAATAACAAACAGCTCGTTATTCGCTGCTTGAATAACAATGTGGACTGTTTATGGTCTAGAGGTCGTTTTGCTGTGGTTTATGCTACTGGGGGATACTTGTCATCCATCATTCTAGTCATGGCTAGCTGCATATTGGAATCCCGAATATAAAGTTGAATAACGAATAACGAGGTGACTTGCCTCGTTATTGACGAATAACGAGGCAAGTCACCTCGTTATTCGTTATTCACCGCTTGAATAACAATCTGGTTTATTTAACGACTAACCGTCATTTAATCTGTTTCTACTGCTAGGGGATACTTTAAAATCCATTATTCTGTTGTTTTCTAGTGATCGTTTAGAATTAAATCCTGAAATATCTTCATTAAAGATACGTGAACACCCTGTATATGAATCGCGAATAACGAGGTAAAAAAGCGAATAACAAACAGCTCGTTATTCGCTGCTTGAATAACAATGTGGACTGTTTATGGTCTAGAGGTCGTTTGCTGTGTTTTATACTACTGGGGGATACTTGTCATCCATTATTCTAGTCATGGCTTGCTGCATATTGGAATCCCGAATATAAAGTTGAATAACGAATAACGAGGTAAATTGCCTCGTTATTGGCGAATAACGAGGTAAGATACCTCGTTATTCGTTATTCACCGCTTGAATAACTATCTGGTTTATTTACCGACCAACCGTTATTTAATCTGTTTCTACTGCTAGGGGATACTTTGCAATCCATTATTCTGTTGTTTTATAATGATCGTTTAGAATTAAATCCTGAAATATCTTCATTAAAGATAAGTGAATACCCTGTATATGAATCCCGTATAACGAGGTAAAAAACGAATAACAAACAGCTCGTTATTCGCTGCTTGAATAACAATGTGGACTGTTTATGGTCTAGAGGTCGTTTTGCTGTGGTTTATGCTACTGGGGGATACTTGTCATCCATCATTCTAGTCATGGCTAGCTGCATATTGGAATCCCGAATATAAAGTTGAATAACGAATAACGAGGTGACTTGCCTCGTTATTGACGAATAACGAGGCAAGTCACCTCGTTATTCGTTATTCACCGCTTGAATAACAATCTGGTTTATTTAACGACTAACCGTCATTTAATCTGTTTCTACTGCTAGGGGATACTTTAAAATCCATTATTCTGTTGTTTTCTAGTGATCGTTTAGAATTAAATCCTAAAATATCTTCATTAAAGATACGTGAACACCCTGTATATGAATCCCGAATAACGAGGTAAAAAAACGAATAACAAACAGCTCGTTATTCGCTGCTTGAATAACAATGTGGACTGTTTATGGTCTAGAGGTCGTTTTGCTGTGTTTTATACTACTGGGGGATACTTGTCATCCATCATTCTCGTCATGGCTAGCTGCATATTGGAATCCCGAATATAAAGAATAACGAGGCAAGTCACCTCGTTATTCGTTATTCACCGCTTGAATAACAATCTGGTTTATTTATCGGCTAACCGTCATTTAATCTGTTTCTACTGCTAGGGATACTTTGCAATCCATTATTCTGTTGTTTTCTAATGATGGTTTAGAATTAAATCCTGAAATATCCTCATTAAAGATACGTGAACACCCTGTATCTGAATCCCGAATAACGAGGTAAAAAAAACGAATAACAAACAGCTCGTTATTCGCTGCTTGAATAACAATGTGAACTGTTTATGGTCTAGAGGTCGTTTGCTGTGTTTTATACTACTGGGGGATACTTGTCATCCATCATTCTAGTCATGGCTAGCTGCATATTGGAATCCCGAATATAAAGTTGAATAACGAATAACGAGGTGTCTTGCCTCGTTATTGGCGAATAACGGGGCAAGTCATCTCGTTATTCGTTATTCACCGCTTGAATAACTATCTGGTCTATTTACCGACTAACCGTCATTTAATCTGTTTCTACTGCTAAGGGATACTTTGCAATCCATTATTCTGTTGTTTTCTAATGGTGGTTTAGAATTAAATCCTGAAATATCCTCATTAAAGATACGTGAACACCCTGTATCTGAATCCCGAATAACGAGGTAAAAAAAACGAATAACAAACAGCTCGTTATTCGCTGCTTGAATAACAATGTGAACTGTTTATTGTCTAGAGGTCGTTTGCTGTGTTTTATACTACTGGGGGATACTTGTCATCCATCATTCTAGTCATGGCTAGCTGCATATTGGAATCCCGAATATAAAGAATAACGAGGCAAGTCACCTCGTTATTCGTTATTCACCGCTTGAATAACAATCTGGTTTATTTATCGGCTAACCGTCATTTAATCTGTTTCTACTGCTAGGGGATACTTTGCTATCCATTATTCTGTTGTTTTCTAATGATCGTTTAGAATTTAATCCTGAAATAAAATATCTTCATTGAAGATACGTGAACACCTTATATGTGAATCCCGAATAACGAGGTGAAAAAAACGAAGAACAAACAGGTCGTTATTCGCTGCTTGAATAACAAAGTTGACTGTTTATGGTCTAGCTGTGTCGTGTTGCTGTGTTTTATACTACTGGGGGATACTTGTTGTCCATCATTCTAGTCATGGCTAGCTGCATATTGGAATGCCGAATATAAAGTTGAATAACGAATAACGAATAACGAGGTGACTTGCCTCGTTATTCGCCAATAACGAGGCAAGTTACCTCGTTATTCGTTATTGGTGAATAACGAATAACGAAAAACGATTTAACTTCACACTGCCACAGAAATCAGCTCAATGAGATAGAGTGGTGCAGATGTTGTATGACGGATCAACTTGAAAATTATACAGGCGACCTTAAACTAGACTCGAGCCTCAATTGGTAGCCAATGGAGTTTCATCAGTATTGGTGTCATATCTGCATGACGCTCCAACTTGCGTTTGACTATTAAGCTGTGCTGTAATTTATGGAACTGGTAACCATATGAACCAAATACTAACCGTGAACTCACCAATGCATGGACAAGCTTCTCAGTCGAGCTCTAGATATCATCAACAAGTTTACATGACGTAATACTACGGAGAAAGGTGATATTTTGATGTACTAAAATGACCCATAGGTTTACACTATAGAGTCTGTCATTTCCTTTTTTATTTATTTTTTAAAACCAAACCACTGCCTCTCTATGTATTCAAACTATTGTCGTAGTTACCAGATATGAAGCCCTGCATATCGTTAAACAAAGCTATCGTTAATACATATTGACGAAAACTGCTGGAGACGTATGTATTAACAATGTAATATCCCTCTCGATGTCGTTTAGATCTAAAAGGTTTGGCGACACAAGGAGACTCAATTTCTAGCAGGGCGTGTATAATTGCGATAAAAAATAAAACTTGATAAAATTACTTCAAATGGTCTCCTGGATTCATATGTTTGGTAGCTGCACGATGTCGATACAAACAAACCCGCTATAAACATGACCGAAGATGTTCATTCTTGATATGAGACGATATAAAACTGCAAGCCTATTTCTGATCAGTTCATAGCTTGACTGAAAATAGTTTGTCGTGTTGGTTATATCAAGGTCTTGATGGATTTGGGATGGAGCGAGTTGGTCGTGTACGAACTGGATGTCAAGTTGATGCGGAAGACCTTCTCCAGGATTATAACACGACTCAAAATGGTAAAACCGCTTTGGATCTTGCTTGGGTGTGGTGGGAGCTTTAGAGGTCTTTTCAAAAAGACCGGCTCCCTATTCACAAGAACAAGACGGCGATCCACGAAGACCTTCTCCATCTTTGGAGCTTTAGACTCACTGAGATTTTTTTAGGAGAATATAACTTTACGTTTCCAGACAGTTTCTTTGAGTTTTATGTAGACTCATGCTTGTAAACTTTATATCCTGCTTGGCATAAATTAAAAAGTATTTTCTATGCTACATATTATGCGATTTGGTTGCCAAACGCGCAGTCCAATATTTAATATTGGAAGTCGTATGTGTAGCAGGTATTGGCTGGCACGTAGGATCTGGTCAGCTTGTTGTTCAGCTTACACATCCAACCAATCATGTGTAGCAGGGATGGATTTACGCGTCGGATCTGGTCAGCATGTAGTTTAGATTACACATCCGTCCAATAATGCTACATATAACCCATGACGTTTCGGTCCACTGTACACGGAACCATAGAGGCTCCTACAGGCATTGGTATTGAACTTACATTTAGAAGTGTATCATATTGCATAGAAAATACTATGTCTTCACCATGTCGGGCATTCAACTAACCTACTTTTTTCATGAATGTCTACAACCTAAAATAGTTCACCATTACTGTTTCAGAGAAAGACCCCCCTGTTGTTGAACGGTCCATACGAGAAATTCACTCAAAATATCTAGGGATTGCTGTGGCTGTCGTTGTGGTTGTCATCATAGCAGCAACTATAGTGGGTTGTTTATGTAAGTATTTTATATCGAGTAAGGCGTGCATTACATGCTTTCATGTTAATGGAAAAGAATGTAACTGACCCATCTATCAAACGTTGTGCAGAAATATAGGACATTATATTATCATAGGCATTACACTATTCCTGATTTTCAGTTTTTTGAAATATCTGGCGAAATATCGAGTATCGGATTATATTGGTAGTGCTGTTAAATTGTTTGAAATCTGACGATAATTTCTGGTATTTTGATTAAATTTAATGGCAATCAAAAACGTCACCATTTCTAGACGTTTTCTTTCTTAAATCAATATGAATTTATATTCTAACTAGGATATGTTCTGTGAATAAAGAAACCTAAAATTAACATTGACATAACGCATATATAAATTTCAGGGTATCGAAGAAGAAAAGCAAGTCGTGCAAAGAGAGGTAAGCAGATATTTGATTTCATACAGGTTTTCTTACTAATTTCGATACCCGCTATTTTTCCTGGGTTTTGTTCGGTTTAATTAGTAACGCTTTGGGGATATTAATATTCGAGACACATCACCCATATCCCTGACAATTGGTCGGAGAATAAGGTTTGACAATTGTTTCTAAGGAAGGAACCTCGTGAAAATAATATTTGTAGGTTGCTGTCCCAGAAAACTACGGCCTAACAACGGGAGAGCTGAAAATCCAAGATGACGGCCAATAATGGTCTGGATTTAATCTTTACAGACATTGTAATGTTCACAGTTATATGTCAATATTTAGGTTTTTTGGTCATAGTTTTCGATTCATTCCACAACCGTATGATCAAATATGGCGATCAAAATCCAAAATGGTGGTACTTGTTGTCGTGAAAAGTAAACTTAAAAAAAATAACATACACGTTTCGGGGATTGTTTTTGCAGATGAAACTAATGGGAAATGGGGTAGGGGTGTGCAAAAATTGACCATTTTCGCGACTACAGACCTACACATGTAATAATACCTACTATATTATATTGTACATGTATTTAAATTTCAAATTTGGAGTAAAACATTGGGATCATGGAGGATAAATTCTGTTGATTTTCAGTAACCTTGTGACAACTGTAATATTTCACACCATTATCTTGCATTGAAAAATATTAGAGCTCTGAAATCTTAACAATAGATATGAACAGTGCCAACAATACTTTCTTATCGATAAACACGTTCCTGTATCCAAATGATGCGGACGAGTTTAGCCTTGCTGGATTCATTCATTCGAACAAGATAAATATTATCTCGTCTTGGGTACCCAACATCCAATTGAAGCACGCGTATCCATACTATCGTAGAGCGGTTTTAATAATTAAGTCGCGTGTCTAAATTGTTGTACCAATAAGAGGTGCCGAGCAATATCGCTAGACAACCACGATATTCTACTTGTATATACCAATATTTTGAACAATGTTTTCCCCAAACACGGTATTTGAAAACAAGTTTGAATTCTGTTATAATATTTTTGTGACATTGGCCCAACCATCTAAAGTCAGAAACCTTGTGTCTATCGTCGAGACTAATGAGAATAATCGCATTCAAGACTGGCGGCGGTAGATAAACTGGTAATAGAAGCAGTGTATTTGAAATTTCGTGTATAAAGTTATAATTATGTGTGATGAATCTTTGAGTTTTGTAGGGCATCGAAGTACAGAGACAGCTATTTCAGACAAAGTTAAGCTGCCAATTGATTTTCATTTTCATGAGACATTAAATTGATATACCCTGTCGCTGATACTACTAGAAAGTGCGGCAAACATATACCCACAAATTAATATTGCTATTATCAATCTTAAAGCTATGTTCTTGTGTAGGGAAACACTAGCTCTAAGTATGGTGATTACACTCCTATTTACACAGATGGTTCTAAAGTAGCCTCTATTATTCAAACAAATATTCTGCGAATATTAGTCTGGATGGATCCTCAAAATTTGACGGAAAGTAGGTCATTGTCTGGATTATCCAGTCTTTTAAGTTACCACGTACTCAATCTATCAAAACAGCTCGCTTGTCAACAATGACACTCTTTACAATTTTGTTTGTAAAGGTTTTAATTGAAATAGTAATTTTCTCTCGTCATGAATCCGTGTAGCACCATGGGTCTTTTTGTCTGAAGTGGAGAGCGTGTGTTGTCGGTCCGGTCGCCACATCCTACGTATGACCCATGCATCTTGTTTTTGCTACATATTACCGTTAGCCTTGTGATCGTCTAGGATTTATCTCAGATCGTCTTTTCTTCTCCTTCACTTTGTGTGTTTCTTCTTACTGGTTTCTTAAGACGTTTGTCTTCTTCAGTTATAACAATGCAACAGTTCGTTTTTACCTTTTATGTAGCATAGGTATACATACAAGCATAGTACATATTACAATTATAGTCAATACTAACTAAACTCTTCTCAACCTAGACACCTCGCGGTGCCTAGGACTCTTAGATGGTAACCCTCTAGAATCTAATCGAAGTCTGCTTTAATGACATAATACAGTTTCCTTTATAGCCTTAAGGGTATCACTGCAGACCCATGCGTGTTCATGACCATGAACCTGTGCAATCGACGTAATGATTGGTTAAATTAAGCCAAATGATGCAAAAGGAATATCTCGACCCACATGTATTTTGTTGAAAGATATAACCAGTATGTTATGGTTCTATACCCTTTTTTATCTAACAATATGTCAATCAAATGTTAGTTGATATCAGTACACACCTGCATATATGTGAATATGTTAGAAACATAAAACTATATCTTATCTCCCCATTCCTTGTCTATAATCTTTAAAAACAATGTCACCACGACTATATTGCTACATCAGACGTATGGCTTCTCACAATCTTCTTAATTCTTCATCGCGATTCATGCTTATTCATCGTCTCTATTTTGTTTCTAATAATGTGCTAAGTGAATTGTGGGATATATTTCAACCTCGCTTCATAGAATCTAGCAAAATCGACCCGGCTTCATAAGATCTAGCACTTACCGAGACTTTAGCCAAAAGGTTATATTGCCCATGCGTAATCGGGAGTTTGTTTTTTATATGTGGTAGATTATCCAGTAATTTTCATCAAAAATTGAGAACCGACCCAGACCCTCCGTACATTGAAGACTAGGGGGTTCTGGGTGACCGAGACTAGTTCTAAAGATGCTGATCGAGTAACTTCGGCTATTGTGACGCCACCGGAGGCTATATCTGTGCGTCTTCCACCAACTTCTTCAATATTTACAGCTGAGCTCCAGGCCATTCTTCAGGTTCGGAGTTCATTCAATCCTCTTCCTCTTTAAATCATATCTCATCTTTACTGATTCCCCGTCCTCGCTTCAAGCCATTAACAGTAAAGAGCTTGAACTCCCATTGGTAACGAATGTTTATCGTCTTTTGCTGGTTCCCCCGTCACGTTGATATAACGGGGATGATCAAGCAGATTTTGCTGCCAAAGTTGCTTTAGACCCCCGCCCCTCTTTATCACCCTTTTTATTACAATATAAAGATTGTAAATCGCCGATAAATCATTTTATTAAGTTCATCACATTAAGTCCTCCTTATTAGAAGATTGTCCAAACTCCTACAAAACCAACAGGAGAGATGCAGTGGGTTTGTGTCGTTCTAGTACATGTCATACTTTTCGAATACATATTTGCATCTTGAAACGTGAGCCTCAACCAGAATGCCAACACTGTCATGATTCTGTTTTCATTTTTAAATATTTGTAAAAGAGTGTACACACATTATATACAGAGGATGTGTGGAAGTATATTTTTTTTCACAGGTTTTGGTAATAAAATCTATGGTTTTGTATTCATATGATAAGCTATCATCTTCCTGTCAAATAATTTCTAATTGATCATTTATAAATTTGCTAATGATGAAGTCATTTTTTTTGTTGTCTAAAGATTGCTTGTCACCGGGCTATATGAAGTACCCAGATTATAAAGTATGGAGGAAAAACAGTGATGCGATACATCAGTCAGTTATAGATCATTTTAATGAAGTAAAAACTGGACTGATACAAAGAAAACTTGTCAGTGCTGATAGTCTTACAGACTTAACCAAGGACGACCTATTTAACGATGCAAATAAACTTATAGATATAGTAACGGAACGTGGAGAAGATGCTATGCATACAATAGTAGACACCTTCAATGAAATTGATGGACTGAAAAGCATTGCAATCAATTTAGAAAGAGGTTTGTGTATTATTTCCAAGGCAAGGTATTTATTACTTTTGAGAAATAAATTAAAATTGCAAAGCAAAATTCATTCATGATTTTAAAGTCTTTGGTCTCAGTAATACAATCTTAATTGTTTTTATTTGTATCTTTTCGTTAGATTTGTCTAAAGGTGAAAGAATGAAAGATGAAGACTACACACTATGGACTGAAAACTACCCATTGCTGGTTTCAAATATTATGGACGCCCTTCCAAAAATAACAAAGGTACTTTTAGAAAGACGGATTATTGATGCCATAGATATGAAAGACTTTGATATACACAGGGCTGTAGGTAAACGGACAGGAGCAATCAAACTTTTAAACATTTTAAGTCAGCGAGGACATAATATATTGCCAGAAATAAACAAAACATTAGAAGTTTGTGGAATACCTAAAGTAGTGAAACCAAAATCAGGTAACTACACAACATACAATCTTTTTCTAAATTATTTTTTTAAAATAGTCATGAATTAATAATATGCAAACCAGATTTAAATGTATTGATGCTGATTCCTAGACACAAATAAGGGACATGTAAAATTTAATGATTGGACATGTCTGTTTTTGCAATTCTTTATAAAGCTTGGTAAAATTAAATAGCAATGGGTTACTTCTATGCTAGTTAGAATTAAATGCTATGTTTAAATACGTGAATCCCTTTGTTTAACATATTCCCTTTTCATTATATTTCTCTAACAATTATAGTGAGAACAACTGCCAGCTGTTTATCTTATATAATACATTTTGTGTTGTTGTTAACTTTATACTTAACTCTTATTCGGTTTGTTTGGACGGTCTATAAGAATGAATATTTTGATAAAAAATGCCGCAATATAAAACATTCATGTAAACAACTTCTGGAAATTGACACTTGAAGAATAACAGGCAAACTTCAACAATTACGTATTTGTATTTTAATTAAACATACATTATGCAAGAGCTAAATCTGCCTATTGTAGGCCGGACATATTATCTAACTTATTAATTATACATTAACAAACATGTCCAGGTCATTGTCAACTCTCGATCGCATCGCTAGCCAGTGATCGTTGATGGAATATGATCCGACTTACTGCATACATTTCCTTCCCGATTTAATCATTAAATGGATTATTGAGACTATGCATTTGACCGTACGACATTAGATATGATGATGGATGTTTTCCGAAAATTTCACTTGCTTAATTATCGGTTCAAAGTAAATTAATTTGACTGAAATTTTCAGGAATTACCTGCCAACTCGTTATCTAATCTCTCATAACGTATCTTTAAGGTACATCCAAAACCGCATCAATGAAACACACGCACTATATGGTATGGGCGAGAACTGAAAAAGAATTCATGATAGTTGCCAAAGAGAAAATTGATACTTTAACAACTAAACTGGTGGAAAAAAATATCATTAATGCCAATGATGAAAGTGACATTGATCGAGAAAAAAAGATAAGCGAATGGAATGGTGTGTGTATACTTGCAAAGAAGCTCTATTTACGTGGCGAAAATGTCCTTCTGGATATTATTAAGGTACTTAAGTCGATGACACAAGATGGGTTTCGTGACATAACAAAGAAACTAGAAACTGGTAAGTCTGCGTGCTAATTATAAACCAAGATCTCACAATGAAATATGAACGTTATGAATCTAAATCTGGATTTCGGGTACCGGGTATCAAAGAAAACGGCTAAAAAATACGGAACCTATAAAGTGCACGATTCCACTCTTTTATAATGTTTTTGTGCATAATTTGACTCTTATATAATTGTTTCGTATAAACAAAATATTGATTCGTATTAACGAATTACGATTTCGTTTAAAAACGTATTATTAATTCGTTATGACGTATTAGTATTTCGTTATAACGAATTAGTATTTCGTTTAAAGCGGGAATTTCATATTTTCCAAGAAAGACAAAACATATTTATTTCTATGTCTTTTGCTCAATAGGTTGTCAACTCACTATTATACAATCATAGGCATTATTTTCCACACTGAAACATCTTTCACATCGGAAATAATAACACAATTACCTCCTTGTTTTCCCATTCTCCCCATGCAATAGCTATCTTCAAACGTTTGAATTTAATGTTGAAAGTGATATTTTTGCCAATTTCTCAATTGGCAATAGTGACTTAAAGAATTATTTTTTAACAAGGTAGGACTGTTTATAGATTTCGTCCCAAAATAACCTAGTTTGTGTTGAGTGGACGTTAAACCCCATTTCTCTCTCTCTCTGTTTATAGATACCATCTATTTTAAGGCTTTATTTTAATATATTTTAAAAATATAACTTAAAAATGTGAAATTGCCGCTTTAAACTAAATGATTATACAAGAGTGGTATCATCTACGAAAAATTTACATAAGAGTAGAATCGTGCACTTATGGGGCTCCGTAAAAAATTGAAACGTCGCAATGGTGTCGACAAGTATATAAATAGTCATATGAATATTTAGACACTTCATCAAAACTTACATAAGATACTGCTAAAAAATTTCGGTGGAAAATGTTAACTGACACTCTTGCATATAAATAGTACAACACATAACAATGGAGTAAAATGTAACAAAATGTTTTTCTTGCTTTTAGATTTATCCCGTATCGGACGAATGAAGGACGATCACTACCGGGTGTGGCAAGAAAATGGTACCTTTGTAGTGAAAAACACTCAGTTCAATCTGACAAATGTAATTCAAAAATTACTAGAAAGACAAATACTAGATAATATGGATTTCGAAGAGATAGAATTACACCAACACACCAGTAGACGAGCAGGTGCTATTAAATTGGTAGATATTTTAAGTGAACGAGGGGAAGATGTTTTACCAAAAATAATAGATGCTCTTCGATCTGGTGGATTTGTAACGGTTGCACAAAAACTTGAATCAGGTAAAAATAAGAGTATTTCTTAAATGAATTTAAATAATATTTATTAAAGAATTGTTCTTAAATGAAGTTACAGCATATTTCTTATAGGGCCCGGTTAAATCCCCGTACAATCCTTTACCTAAGGGTCGAGCAACTAACTCAATATTTGTGATACGTTTTCAAACAACTTAAGCTACGTTCACACTGTATGCACATTTATTGTGAATTCCGGAGACCGGCCTCCGGAATTCGGATTGCTTTTTCCCGGATTTAATGAGGTGCGTCACATTACATTTTATTCGGATTGAATTCGGAATGAAATGCGCCACACTGAATGCGCAGTGAAAGTCATTCTTATCCAACATGGCTGTGCCAAACATTTGCATTGGTGGTTTTATGTTGCTTATGTTTAATTTCCTGAGGGAAGCAACGGTCGGGTCTTATATCTTCGACACCTTGCCATGCAGCACCGAGCACCAAAATCAAATGTACATGTATTTCACGAAGATACCTTTCATAATTGAAATGTAACAAAGTGAGGTTAAACGTCCCACTGTTCTGGTCCGACCGGGCTTATGAAGACGGGACAGCGGCGCTACGGCCTACACTTTTATCGAATTCCAACTATCAAGGGATTTTTTTACGTCCACGTCATTGTGTGCATGGGAACTCTGTCTTTCGTACCATCCGAACGACTTAATAGCTCTCTTTGTCAGGCTCCACGCCCTGCAACACTGGCATGGGGAAACCACGCCGGAATGAACGTATTCGGTCATCACCGGGAGCGAACCCTCGACAACAAGACTTCTTACTCACTTAAAATCGTGGCTCCCAGTTCATAATTCAAATTCTTTCAGCAATACATTTCGCGAAGAAGGTGATGAATGAAAAAACAATTGATTTTGAACAATTTACGATAATTAAATGCGAGTATACGGCAGAAGTCGTAATCAGAATTGAGTGTGTTGTAAATCTTTGCATCACTGACAAAAGGAAAAGTATGCCACAACTCTTGTAGACTGTTCGGAGGACTTGGCTGCTGAGGGCGTATGTTTAGTTGCCTGTCAACTTATCTTTTAGCTGTTTATGTTACCACAGCATTTGTTTCAGTGACGAAGGGGTACAGTTATGTAGGCTACACCCCAACTGATTTCTCTTTGTAACATTAATTTCTTTGTAGAATATTGGTCCGGGCAACGGTTACAAGATTCTGGGACAGAAATTTGGACTTCGACGGTCAAAAGTTTGATATGAATCAAGCGCGTCACACTCAAATCTTGACTGCGAAAAACCTGGTTGAATTCGGAAAAATATACAGATTCGTTAATTTAGATTCAGTTCGGTTTTTATCGAATTGAGTGTGACATCAAAGTCCGACATAAGACTTTATTCTGAATTCAATTCAGATTAAACCCACAGTGTGAACGCAGCTCAAAACCCGCCAGTCGTCATCTGGAAATGGAGACCGGTGTCCCAGACCGTCCATTTTTTCCAAACCTAAGCCCCGCCCATTCTGACCTCTGATTAGTCAATCTTTTTGGATCGATTTATCGAAAACTAGAGGTCGGGTCGTCGTTTCGTTTGTTGTAAAATGATCCTTGAGTCAAAGTCAACTCGCTGACATAAAAAAATGGATCCTAAACGAACAAATTCAAGTTTTTGTAAAGATCGATTTTTCTACGCGTGGGTATATTTTTAAGTGATTCGGTCATCCAGGCACGTAAAATCAGGGGCGTACGACGCAAATACTCGAGAAATTTCGCGCGTAGGAATTACATGTCACCTAACGGGAAAATGGCTACCCCAATTCACCAGAGAAATTTCTTCAAAAAATTTTCTGGTTTCGAGATTTCGGTGTCCCAAACTGCATTATGCGATATCTGGATAAAACTTTATACAAATAACGTGTAGGTGACATTTACATTTCGTTATCAAGTACAGCACATGGGTCATTTAATGTATATAACTCTAAAGGAACGGGAATCGATTATCAGGTCACCCAACGAAACTATTGATCCGAAATCTTAAAAAGGCTTACTAGTCCAGACCTGCATTGTTGATGTTCACGTCCAAATGCCCAGTACATCATTTCTATTTTTTTTTTTGGCGCTTAAATTCCATACGTAATCGGACTTTTATTTTAGAATTTAAAGATTATTTCTAAAAGAATTTAAAGAATATACATGAATTGGACGAATTAAAAGAAATAATCAATTCACTTAAAAGAAATATTCAATTCATTTATATGGAAGCGTATAGGGGTCATGCACAATTTTGTAGAAGACCTCGAGATCCTGCGATCCTGTCTCGAGATCTCAATATAATGTTCTCGACATCCCCTAATAGTGTTCTCGAGAATCTCCCATCCTGTGTTAACAACCCCCCCCCGCCACCACACACACGCACTACAGTTATTAACGGATTTGTTTCAAATTTAGAGTAAGGGTCGGTCCCAGACGCTGTTAACACATCTTGTCGTTATGGAATTATCCCTCTTTTCCGAAAAACTTGTTAACGCTACAGTTTTTAACTGATTTTGTTTTTCAAATGTGATGTGAAGCACTCGGACCTTTCAATTTTCAGGTATCCGAGAGTTACCCTCTTTGTTCGTATTTTCTTCAAATTTTCCGCGACAGGGTTGACGTCTGTTAATTTTAAGCAATATAAGGTTTTCTGTCCAAGAAATATAACAAGTACGTGAACACGGTAGAGATTTGATTTCTTGATGAATGCCGGATCTCTATTCAATTTATTAAACATCCATTAGTGTCATAAGTAAAGGAACCCTTTTTCGAAGGAATAATGAACCGTTGATTTGCAGCGTTCCCCTGAAGTTTTGTTATGGCTTTATTCCTAGTTTTGGATAAACCTTGTGAACGCGTTAGAGTCAAAGAATTTTTGCCACAAGACAATAAACTCTCTGTCTAGCTATATTCTAAAACAAAATATGGTCCGAAAACCATGCAAAAAATGACATTTTCAATTATACGTCGCCCGCACATTCAACTGACATAATTTAACACGCATGTCTGTAATTCAAAGCTTCGCACATTAAAGCTAACGTGGTACGGTTTCCAATTTTATATTTGGTATGAAGTATGTGGGCCATAAGATGATGAACCCTATCGATTTTAATGATATTTCAAATTTAGTGTAAAACATGGGTATACTATCAATTCTCCGTTTATTATTTCAATAGTTACCAGTTTTCCTTTGTAACAAATGATTGGGTATTTTTATTAAATTTGGTGCGACGTATTGGGCCAATGGTTGCTTCACAACGTGGAGACACTATCATATAAGGTTTCATATTAACTCGGGATCTCGAGAAAATTGACATAGGATGTCAATATCTCGATAACATTAACTCGAATTCTCGAGAAAATTTACATAGGATGTCAATATCCTAGGCAAATTATCAGGGGATTTCGCGAACATTACATTTAGATCTCGAGAAAGGTACCACAGGTGATCACGGGATTTCGAAAAAGTATCGCAGGATTGCAGGATCACGACCCCGATACGCTTCTGCACATTTAAAAGGAAACATATATTCGTTGAAAAGAAACAATTAATTTATTAAAGAGAAATTATTATTTCAATTGAGAGAAATAATCGTTTCGTTTAAAGGAATTAATTATATCTTTTAAAAGCTAGTAATTGTTAATTTTAAAGCTATTAATTATTTCGTTTAAAGGAATTATTTAGTTTATAGGGCTTAAGTGTTATCGTTTTACCGAATTAAATTTAATTCAAGAATTCTTCAATTATTCATACACACTAAGTTTGAAGGAGTATGTTGGCAATTGGGCGAACAGGGGTCACGACCCGGATGCGGGCGTATAAATACCAATTCTAATGTTTTATCAATGGGATGATGTACTGGCAGCAGTGAAACTTGATAACATTAGCTGGTAATGATACCTGTATCGGGTATTGGTTTTTTAATTTTGTGTTTATCATTATTACAGATCTTTCCAGATTTGAACGACTGAATTATTCTCACTATAAAATATGGGAAGACAATCGGCAAAGCATAATAGAAAGTGTAGAAAAGAATTTTTCCCAGTTAATAGAGAAGTTGCATGCTGGAAAGATTCTAGTTGACAAGGATAAAGACGACCTTCAAAAAGGCACACGTGGAGAACGATCAGCTGAACTGGTAAACCGGTTGAGATTTCGTGGCAAGGATTCACTACCACATATAATAAAAGTGATGAATTCTTGTGATCTGAAACCAATAGCCAACAAATTGGAATCAGGTATTTATTTTTATTCTGAAAACATTTCAGGTCTGTTGTAGAGCGTAGGGGTTATATAAATGGATGGTAGGGTTACACTCCTAATAATATATCACAGATACAGGACTACTCGGCAGTACGAAACCATACACACACTCAATAAACATAAGTGGTTATTGACCTCAACTAAAACGGTTAAAATCTAATATGTATCAATAATATTCCATATCATGTTATAAAAGAAATCAAAATGGGCTTAACGTCCTACTCCACTTCCCCGTCGGGGCTAATAAAAACGGGTGTATCATGTTATAGATCTAGAACGGGCATTCTGTTCGTCATTGTCATCATTATCAGTTATCAATTACACTGTAAGAAATAATTCTGTTAGAAACCAGAAAAAGTTCTGGCAGCTAGTTTACCAGAATTACTTATGTTACCTTTATTCTATTTTTTTAAACAGAGAGAATATACAGAAAAAGAATCTGGTAAACCAGTTGCCAGAACTTTTAATTCTCTGTTAAAATATGCTTCTGCCGGAAGATTTTCTTTTCTTTAGCATAAACATTTGGGATGAATATGAAACAAAATCGTTGTAAAAATAATTTATTTATAGTCTGTAACTAATTGAAAATGGAATAGATTATGTCTTCGCACACGCACGATACACGTAGTTCATTCGAGAAACGTTTTGCTATCCCCACCAATCCATGCTTCCAGGTTGTATAGCCAAAATATCACGAATGTTTCTTATACTGTTCCGCATTGATCAGTGCTTTACCCAGATTCTTTGGTTTTCAGATTTGTCGCGAATAGAACAAATGGATGAACACCATTATGAGATATGGGAACATAATAAAACATTCTTGGTCGAGAATATTAAAGAAAAGTTATCGGAGGTAACGGAAAACCTGTTGGCAAAGGATATTATAGATAATGACGACCGAGAGCTAATTACCAAGGCAAACGGCGACGAAGGTGCTGAAGAACTGTTCGATTTGTTGAGTTACCGTGGTAAAGATGTCCTATTAACAATAATAGACATTTTGAGAAAAAATGGTCTTGTTGAGATAGCAGATAAACTCGACAAAGGTATTACTTTCTAGATATTTTAACATTCGCGCCTAGACAATAAATTTAATTACCGTTCAAAGATATCTTCAGATTTAAAATAAAGGCGCATAGTCATCCAAAATGTACACGATGAACTGCTAACAGTAAGGCCCTTTATCAACCCTTAATTGAAACCTACAGAAAACGTCAAGCAATTGTATGACCCAAATGTGTCTAATTTAAACAGCCTCCGCTGCAAATTTCGAATGTCAGTTTAAAAATCTGCACGTAAATGTTTCAATTGCTTTTAGTCACTCTGTAGAAAAAAGATACCCAGCTATGTTAATCAGTATTATGTTATCCCTCTATAAAATGTGCAACTCCCACCTAATAAAATAATAATCACTGTTCGCTTTGCAAATTTCGAATGTCAGTTTAAAAATCTGCACGTAAATGTTTCAATTGCTTTTAGTCACTCTGTAGAAAAAAGATACCCAGCTATGTTAATCAGTATTATGTTATCCCTCTATAAAATGTGCAACTCCCACCTAATAAAATAATAATCACTGTTCGCTTTGGATATGATATGGCACCTCAATTTTAAAATAAGACATTTATGAGACTGTTGTTTATATTTCGTAAACGTATTGGCCAATCAAATGATTTGATTATGGTTATTTGAAACAAGTATAATTGTCGGGGTGTTAAACTCAGAATTCCAAGTAATATTATTCATTAAAATATACAGATGTTATCACTGGATTCTTCTATGGTTTATGTTTGTGTGGTTTTAGATGTAAATGGCGAAGAAGAATCCAAAGAGACAGATAAACTCCTGCAACAAGAAACAAAGTAAAGACTTAATGTATGACGATATCATTGTTAGGCTATTTAGACGCTATAAAAATTTTAAATGTACAATAAAAGATGTAACGATGAATAATGATGAGATCAGTGACGATTTAACCTGAATCTGAAACACCAGCATTCCTTCTAAGCAGCATAATTGATTTTGTCACTCTAAATATTTATTGGTGTTATTAATCTCAATAATGTGTTACACTAATTATTATTAGGATTATACATTTATATTATTTTAATCAGTTAGTTTAGATTATTTTATGCAATTTTAACTATACGCTTTATGCGGTTTGGTAGAAAACATGAAGTAAAACGTAGAAATTTTTCCACGTGTTTATTTCACATGATTCAAAAGTGTTCGATTTGACATATAGGTACGCCAACATCAAAGGATGACGTCACATCTGCATTTTAAAATGGTTTAATTTCCGCAATTTATACTATATATTCCAGTTATTATTGCTTCTTTTTATATGTCATTCATTATGCTTTAGTTTTGACCCGTATATCATTGTGTTGTGCATGTAATGGTGCTTCATGATATGTCAACCCCAACTGGGCTATATTGCGCCAAACGTAACGTGTAACCAACAAACAAACAAGATAAAAACACAATACAATATATATAGAATAAAATTCAGAAAAGAAAATCAGATATTTTCAACTAAAATTTTCTATGAAAACAGTCTAACACTTCAATCTCGGAAAAGCAGATTAAATTTAAGGGATGAATATCCCCAGAATGTCTCCAAAACACATTAGATTAAATACGTTTTCTAAAACGAACTAAAGATATCTTAAATGAAGATGCCTGAGCAGTGGATTCACATAATATTGGCGAATGTCGAAACACAAGCTACTTGTTTTTCTTTATTGTCCCCGCCTTTCGAAGAAAGTTGGGGGACTATTAAAATGGGTTCGTCCGTCTGTCTGTCCTTCTGTCTGTCTGTCTGTCTGTCCGTCACACTTTTTGGGACACCATAACTCTCTTCCTAATTGAGCTAGAATGTTCATACTTGGTGTATGTGTTTATTAGGTCAATGCCTTGATGAGCATTTTCCGCTTAGGGTAAGCAGAGATAAGCAATTTGATTGGTTGATGCTTTGGGACACGATAACTTTAGTTCTAATTAAGTGAGATTGATGAAACTTGGTGTACAGTTTCATTACAGTAATACCTTGACTAAGTTCGATAATGAGCATTTTCTGCTCAGGGTAAGCAGAGTGATAACGCCATTTGATTGGTCGAGACTTTGGTACACAATAACTCTCCTCCTAATTGAGTTAAAATGTTCACACTTGGTGTATATGCTTATTAGGTCAATGCCTTGATGGAGTTCGAAGATGAGCATTTTCCGCTTAGGGTAAGCAGAGATAAGCAATTTGATTGGTTGATGCTTTGGGACACGATAACTTTAGTTCTAATTAAGTGAGAGTGATGACACTTGGTGTATAGTTTCATTACAGTAATTACAGTAATACCTTGACTAAGTTCGATAATGAGCATTTTCTGCTCAGGGTAAGCAGAGTGATACACAATTTGATTGGTCGAGACTTGGAACACAATAACTCTCCTTCTAATTGAGTTAAAATGTTCAAAATTGGTGTATATGCTTATTAGGTCAATGCCTTGATGAAGTTCGAAGATGAGCATTTTCCGCTTAGGGTAAGCAGAGATAAGCAATTTGATTGGTTGATGCTTTGGGACACGATAACTTTAGTTCTAATTAAGTGAGAGTGATGACACTTGGTGTATAGTTTCATTACAGTAATTACAGTAATACCTTGACTAAGTTCGATAATGAGCATTTTCTGCTCAGGGTAAGCAGAGTGGTACACAATTTGATTGGTCGAGACTTGGAACACAATAACTCTCCTTCTAATTGAGTTAAAATGTTCAAAATTGGTGTATATGCTTATTAGGTCAATGCCTTGATGGAGTTCGAAGATGAGCATTTTCCGCTTAGGGTAAGCAGAGATAAGCAATTTGATTGGTTGATGCTTTGGGACACGATAACTTTAGTTCTAATTAAGTGAGAGTGATGAAACTTGGTGTCTAGTTTCATTACAGTAATACCTTGACTAATTTCGATAATGAGCATTTTCTGCTCAGGGTAAGCAGAGCGATACGCAATTTGATTGGTCGAGACTTTGGAACACAATAACTCTCCTTCTAATTGAGTTAAAATGTTCAAAATTGGTGATGGAGTTCGAAGATGAGCATTTTCTGCTTAGGGTAGGCAGAGATAAGCAATTTGATTGGTTGATACTTTGGGACAAGATCACTTAGGTTCATCTTGATTGATGATTTTTATGCCAATACAATGACTGCATTCTCATTCAGTAATGGATTCGACAGTAACAGTGTACAGAAACGATTGACTCAGACACGAGGGCCCTTTCCCTTGGCCAGAGGGGCCCTTTTGTCAAGCGTAGGGGCCCTTTTGTCTGCCTTTAGGGTCCCCCTAACTAGGGTACATTTTCATTTTCTTTATAAAACACTTTCGGATGACACTTCGTGTACAGTTTGATTGCTTGATACATTTGAAAAAAATAAATGTGCGATTAATTAACATGTGTCATCTATTTATTTTGGGATTTCGGCGGGGGACACCAGCCTCACTGTTTGCTTGTTAAAACTTGAATCTAAAAAAAAACAGTTTTAATTAAACACGTTTTCTAAATATCATAAATGAGGATGCCTGTCGGAGCTGTGAATTCACATACAAACTGCACTTTTTCGTTTTTCGATATCCAGACTCAAATCTCAAAAAGACACATTTTAATTATGTATATCAACATAATGTCTCCTAAACATATTTAATTAAATCAATTTTGTAAAACGAACTAAGATATCACAATTAAGGATGCCTGAGCTGTAGATTCACAGTGTCATATTTATTATTATAAGTATTATTTGTTTATATTATTTCAAATTTGTTATGTGATGTCGCGGTTTAGCTCATATTATTTTAGTGTTGTTACATTATGTCGATCTTTGATCAGATTATTTTAGTTTTGTTACATTATCTCGAGATTTCGGTTCATATTATAATAAATTTGTTATATTATGTCGCGGTTAGACCTAATTTTATGTTTATTATATTAGGTGGCAGTTTGAGACAATATTATTTTTGATTTGTATCGGTTTGTGCTCATGTTATTTTTGATTTGTAATATTATATCGCGGTTTTTGCCCATATTATTTTTAATTTGTTATGCTTGTAACATTCTACAATGTAACGCTATGATGATTCAGTGTCTGCCATATTAAGAATCAACATATTTTGCCCATTTATTTTATATGAATTGACGGGTTTGGATGACAGAATGGTTAGCACGTGCGCTGAGTCAACTGGCATGGGTTCGATTCCCTGGTTGTACATGACAAGTAGTAAGGTTGTCTGTCCAACCTCGTGGGTTTTTTTCCGGTTCCCCCAACTGCTAAAGTCACCTACCCGCAAGCGAAGTATTACAATAAAATTGAACCATGTGTCAGTCCCTAAATGACCTAGTTTGTGAGGAGTGAACGTTAAGCTCCATTTCACCCTCTCTCTATTTTGTATGAATTATTGTAGACTACTGTGTATATGCTGCTTGAAATAAAAGAACGTATTATTGAATAGTTGGTATATATACTGCCTGCGTGTGGTAGGTCCAAATTATATATACATTCTATCAATTCCTTTGATTTATTCCGATCGAGGACTCACTATGGTTTAACGCAATGACATACTCTCAAGCAAAGTTTTATGAAAGTTCCCAGTACAAAGACATTCTAGTACAAAGAAAATATGCATCCGCAGTGTGTCACCCTTGCACCATAACCCACCATCTTGTAAGATTGGATATTTCTACTTTCCATATATACCAAAATTGCCATACTTTTAGTAGCAATAACCACCCGATAAATACTTTGCTGGGAACCCATCTTTAATACACGACTGTTACACCAAAGATAAGAATACACATTTGAAGGGCCCGAGAATTAAATGGATTTGAACTCCTGCGAGATTTCAAAATGTAACATGGGTTGAGAAGAACCGTTGCTATCACCATAGCAGATCTAAGATACACCTTCAAAAATAATAAAGAAGTTCATAGCAAATTAAGTAAGTTGAATAAATTATCAATATTTTTCAATGTCAATCATGCAAGAGCTAAATCTGCCAATTGCAGGTCTTCCTTTGGGCCTGATTTGTTATCTAAATTATTAATTAGATATTAATTAACTTATCTAAACCATAATCAACTTGTTTTTATCGTACCGACTTCAGTAAGGATGATCGAGACAAGGCCCAAAATTTAAATTAGCTAAATACTCGGTTCAGGATTGATCAAATTGACTTATATTTTTTGCAAATCCTTCTACATTATCTAGTTTTTAACTATTATTTTGAGAACTACCTGCTCGTTATCTTCCAGCCTTGTGGGGTTTCTCTGGGTCCAGCAGTTTGCTCCCACTGCTAAATAAACCCCTACGCGCAACTTTGCCAGTTAATTGGCCATCATCGAATGTTTGAATTGCATGTGTATTTTCAACTTGATTGAAGTTGATTATTGATACAAGAGAAAAACAGTAAATATTTATCTAGAACTGGCATACATATACCGTCGCAATCGTAGTGACGATGTCATCCTTCACCTTCAATATCATAAAAAAAACCGCGCCAAACCCTTTACAACAATTCTAAATGAAATGATTAACAAAGAAAGAGGCGAATTAACAGGTGGTCCCAATCCATGCATATTTTGTTGTAATTTATAAAGGGAGATAACGTTCCTTCAAGGTTTATCGTGTCTTTTTCCCTCGTGTCATATTACGTTAAAATATTACTTTACGATTTGGTAAAACAATATTTTGTTATAAACTCATTAATCTACATCGGATTATTGCAAGCACACCTTTCCTTTCGTAAACGTTCATTGACAACCGATATTGCTTACATTCCCGGATAATTTTAGATTCACGGAAGTTATATTTTTATGCGAAAACCACATTCCCCGAGATTGTGCTACTGATTTAATTCACTAATATATGTCAAGGTAAACTGTTTTCCCGGGGAATTAAATATAGGCGGTATGCGTATACACAAGTCATCTAACCATGAAAATAAAAACAAAACTATATTATATAAATCCTTTACCTATTCATGGTTAGTGTATTGTGAATCATTATAACATGAACATTTACGTCAATGCATAAATAATTTTATTGTTAAAAGTAATGTAACATTAAGAAGTTTTACATTCTCCTCATCTAGAGTCAAATATAAACTATTTAAAACTTATTGTATGCCCATGTATGGGAGCCAACTATGGGATCTCTCACAAAAGTCTCTAGAGAGTTTTTATGTAGCCTGGAGAAAACAGGTTAGGAAAGTATTTAACATTTCACCCAGAACCCACAATAGTTTATTGAATATAATATGTCATGATTTGTCAATTGAAACTCAGCTTCATTAACGTTTTGTTAAGTTTTTTCACGGTATTATACATAGCAGTAATTCATGTCTTCATGTATGTGGACGTACTGCGTAAATGAAATGAAATGAAATGTGGTTTTATGGCACGTCCGCTCCAACCGGGCTATATTGCGCCAGGCTAAATGATATCACAGAAAAACGTTATATGCATAAATAAAAACAATATCACAGTTTGTAAAATTAAAAGTAAAATACAACTTTTATGCATATAAGTATTAAATACAAAACAGAAATGACACACACATATATATACATAATTAAAATTTATAATAAAAACCTGTCTCTTTTAAAAAGTCCAACAATTTACCATATAAACCCGGTTGGGCAAACATGTGATGTAATGACTGACAACGGTAAAAATGCGATCTAACATCCTTGAGATGCTTGCACTCAATCAAAATGTGCTTAACTGTCAAAGGAACATGACAGTGTTCACATGCTGGTTGAGGCTCTCGCTTCAAAATGAAAATATGAGTTAAAAAAGTATGACCAATGCGAGAGCGACACAAAACAACTTCATCTCTCCTGTTAGTTCTATAGGAGTTGGGCCAATCTCCTAAGAGAGGCTTGATGTGATGAAGTTTATTTGTGCCTGCAAGATCCCAAGACCGTTGCCAGCGGCCAAAAATAAAAAGATTTATTGAAGATTTAAAATCTGAAAATGGTAATAAAAATTGTGATATGGGAAGATCTAATGCAGACTTGGCAGCTAAGTCTGCTTCATCATTCCCTTTAATATCAACATGACTGGGGAGCCAGCAAAGGACAGTGTCCTTGCCGTTAAACTCGTGTGACAGTAGCAGACGATATATGTCTGCTACTAAAGGGTGTACAAGCTGCTTATTGTTTATTGCCTGTAAAGAGGACAAAGAATCAGTAAATATAACATGTTTTAAAGATGAAGAGGATTGAATGAACTCCAGTGCCTGAAAGATGGCCTGGAGTTCAGCAGTAAATATTGAAGCAGCAGGAGGAAGGCGAACAGAAATTGTCTCAGATGGCGTGACAGTAGCCGAAGCTACTCGATCGCCATCTTTGGAACCATCTGTATAAATTGGAGCATAATCACCATATTTAGACCTCAACTCTCCGAAGAGAGTTTGAAACACTGTGGAACTAGTATCTTTCTTCCTATTTTTTGTAAGATCTAGATCGATCTTAGGAGGAGATATAGACCATGGTGGTGACTCAAAGAAAGGGGTATTCGCAATACTGTCATGACTTATACCAGCCTCTGACAAAAGGGGTCGAATGCGAATACCAAATGATGGAATAATATTAGTCTTCATCATATATAAATGCTCATGAAGAGGTCTAAATATGGTGTTAAATGAAATGTGATGTGGCAGAGATGCAATTTTTGTGGCATACTGCAGTTGGAAGTTTATCACGTCTGTCGTGCAATGAGGGCTCGTGCGCCTCGACGTATAAACTCTGCACTGGAGATGTTCGGAATGCTCCCAAACTGATTCTAAGTCCTTGGTTGTGTATGGTGTCTAGCTCTTTGAGATAAGACTCGCGGGCAGACCCATACACAATACACCCATAATCGAGTTTAGATCGTATTAATGCTCGATACAATCTGAGCAGGACCTTACGGTCTGCTCCCCAGTCAGTGTATGATAAGACTCTCAATATGTTGAGGGCTTTCAGACATTTTTTCTTGAGGGTTTTGATATGGGGGATAAATGATAATTTCTTATCAAATATCAAACCCAAGAATTTCGTTTCATCTACTACTGGAATGGGACTACCATCCAGTGTAAGTTCCGGATCAGGATGTAAACCCCTTCTTTGACAAAAGTGCATGCAGACAGTCTTGGATTTCGAGAAACGAAATCCATTGTTAGTTGCCCATCGTTGAATAGAATTCAAGCAAAGCTGCAACTGACGTTCGATTGTCTGCATACTTGTCGATCCGTAACACATCTGAAAGTCATCAACATAAAGAGAGCCGTCGACCCCGCGTTTAAGGCACATCGGTATGGTATTTATTTTGATAGAAAATAGTGTGGGTGATAATATACTTCCCTGAGGAACCCCCATTTCCTGAGGAAAGGGGTCAGACAATATTGATCCTAAACGTACCTTAAACGACCTATCTTCTAAGAAGTTTTTAATGAAGATAGGTAAGCGACCCCGCAGACCGAGGTTATGCAGGTCGCGCATGATACCATATTTCCATGTGGTATCATAAGCTTTCTCCAGATCAAAGAATATAGCAACTAAATGTTGTTTCTGGATGAAAGCATCCCTGACAAACGTTTCAAATCGAACGAGATGATCAAGAGTGCTCCTTTGGGACCGAAATCCACATAGGAGGTCTGTAATAAGGTTGTTGGACTCTATGTACCAAACAAGCCTTCGATTGATCAATCTCTCCATGGTTTTGCAAATACAGCTAGTTAAAGCGATCGGACGATAATTGGTAGGATTCGTAGGATCTTTACCCGGTTTAGGGATGGGAATTATTGTGGCTTCATGCCACGAAGGCGGGAAATTCCCATCAACCCAAATCCGGTTGAAAAGATCTAATAATATTAAGAGTGTAGAATAGGGTAAATGTTTTAAAATCTGGTAGTGAATTTCATCTGGACCAGTTGCAGTATCTCGAGGTCGTTTGAGGGAATCACGAAGTTCAGCAATAGAAAACTTATCATTATAACATTCATCATTACGGGACTTGAAGTTAAGTCGCCTTTTCTCCTGCTGATGTTTAATGCCCCGAAAGGCATCAGAGGAAAAATTGGATGATGAATTGAATGAAATTGTACTGGCCAGTGAATTAGCAATATCAGGAAATGTTGTTAAGGTGGTATTATCAACATTTAGATGGTTAACTGATAATGCACTACTTTTACCTTTAATTCTACGAATCCTATCCCATACCGATTTGGAAGACGTACGGGAATTTATCTTTGAGACATAGCCCTGTCATGAATACTTCTTTGCCTGGCGTATGATTCTACGAGCCTTCGCCCGGACCATTTGGTATGCTGCAAGATTCTCCATGGAAGGGTGATTCTCAAGGCGTCTTAAAATACGATCACGCTCTTTAAGAGCGGATTTGCAATCGTTATTAAACCATGGTTTATTGAAACGTTTGGGCTCAGTCGTGGTCTTTGGAATCGCCTGCTCAGCTACATCTTGAAGAATTGAAGTTAATAAGGCCATGGGCTCTTCTGCATCCTCTAACTCTTTTGCGTCAAAAGAGAAGAGACACAAAGATTCAAAAAGAGCCCAGTCAGCCTTATGCAACTTCCACCTCTGCGGTCTTTCGACCGGAGAGGGTCCATTATTATCTATCAAGATCGGAAAGTGGCCACTGCCACACAGATCTTCGTTTACTCTCCATGTAAAATCCTGAAATAGGACCGGAGAGCAAATGGTGAGATCGAGGGAAGAAAAAGAAGATGTGGCAGGATGTAGATAAGTAGGCGAGTCATCATTTAATAAACACAAATTATTAATGTTAATGAAGTCCGCTATTTGTTTACCTCTGTTGTTATCATCTGGACTACCCCAGAGCAAATGATGACCATTGAAATCTCCCGTAATTATAAACGGGAGGGGAAGTTGTGCAATAAGGTCATCAAGATCTCCGGGGTTCAGATGTAAACTAGGTGGTAAATATACAGAGCAGAGTGTGATTGGAATATGTAGAGTCACCCTAACTGCAACAGCCTGTAAAGGCGAGTTGAGGACGACTTTACTCTGCGGAATATTCCCATTAAGGAAAATGGAAACACCACCATGCGCTCTACCATCATTATTAGTAAAATGATGATAGTCAACAAAATGTCTGAGTGTTAAAACGTCTGAATTCTTTAAAAAAGTTTCTTGTAAACAAATAGCTAAAGGATTAAATTTTTGAATTAAGATTTGAACTTCATTAAAATTTGGTTTAAGACCACGACAATTCCATTGAATTATGGAATTAGCCATTTTCAGGGTGGTTTAACAGGACTTCTATGATGTTGTTTGGGGTCATGTACATCTACAACAACATCCATTAGAGTGTCCTGTATCCCGAACCTGTTATAGGTTCCGACAGGATCCTCGTCACCCTTCCTACTGCGGAAGGTATGTAACTTTCGAGGAACTTCTTTCTCAGAACGTTCCTTGTTTTTGATATTTGTGGGTGGATTTCCACCATTTGGTTGAGGAGTGGGGGGCAGTCTCCTCCATCTCAGACTCCCCAGACTTATTAACAGCCTGAGTGCCGAGAGATTTAACAGGTTTAGGTGGAACGATAGGTTTTTGTTTCGACGAGGAATCTTCTGTCTCAGCTGGAAATACAGCAGGTGTTTGGCAAGCAATAGAAGTGGTCTTCGGCTTGACAGCATTTGCAAAGGACATTGCAAATGTTGGGGTTGCAGCCTCAACCAACTTCCTTGCTTCCGGGTAAGGTATATTTTTTTCTGTTTTCACCTGCTGAACTTGTTTTTCTTTCTTCCATATTGGGCACTCTCTAGAATATGCGAAATGAGGCCCTTTACAGTTAATGCAATGGTGGTCGAGTTGACAAGATGTACTTTCGTGACCATCAAGTCCACATCGAGCACACACCGCTTTGCCCTTACACACGTTTTTACTGTGTCCAAAGCGTTGACAATGAAAACAACGCAATGGATTTGGGATGTAAGGGGTAACTGGTATGGCAAGAAAACCAGCTTTGATCATCCTAGGAAGATCTGGTTTATCAAAGGTCAGGATATAGGTGTTGGTTTGAATAATATTACCATTACGTCTGATGGAAATTCGTTTGACGTAAGTAACACCCTGTGAGGCGAGATTTTCAAGCATCTCATCCTCACAGCTGCCTTCTAAATCCTGAGACCGAATAACACCTCTTGAAGAATTAAGAGAGTTATGCGGTGCAACTTTGATCGGAATGTTGGCTAAAGTTTTCGATTTTACTAATGATGTAGCATGAGATTCTTTAGCACATTCCACTAACAGAGTACCATTTCTCATTTTTTTGACACTTTTGGGCTCGCCAGCCAAGCCAGCAAGACCTTTAGAAATCAAAAAAGGAGAAGTTTTAGCTAAGTTGATATCATTCGTACTCTGTATAACCAGAAATCTAGGCCAGGTTCGGGAAGTTTTGTTAGGTATATTATTTGGTTCCAATTCCTCGGTCGACGTACGCTTTGAAGGACGAGTCTTCTTCGATTGGGAAGCCATGAGTAATTTTAAAGATTCATCCCTGCCTGCTCTCCAACCACCAATGGGTTGCAATATCCATGCAGGCTACTGCGCGGCTATCCAGCGCATACGCCCTAAGAGGACAGACAGGGATATACCTAGACAAAGTAAAGATGAAATATTTTTACTTTACCCAGTTGACCCAATCCGCTGCTTTAGAGTAGGCACTTAGGACACAAAGGTAGAACTGCAATAAATACATTACAGATTTATGGGAAAGATGTGCCTACTCGTCAGCTAAACACGACCAAAGCCGATTGATCAGAGTGGGCCACTCTAACCGCCCGTCTAGGTGAATTATGGGCCGAAGCAGTGTGTTGCAGAAAAAGGGCTCGCAAGCCAAATCCCCACTCAACTACCAGGATTCCACTCTCCACCGACACGGGTCGCAACGCACGGCAAACACGTTGCCCCATTGTACTTTATTATTATAAAAAGATTTATTCATTGAAATACGAATACCTCACATTAAAGTAGCTAAGTCTTAAACTCAAAATCGTCTAAAGACCCCGATACTGAAAACACGAATTATCTGCCAATTAAATCAACATTGATGTTGTGATCTTACCGGAAAATATGGGCTTCTGATATCTAATATTTAAAACAAAGTAAACATTTTACCATTGGTACACGAATCGTGTACCATAATGCAGTTCAGCTTAATTTGTAAAAATAGACTCGAAGAACGGTGACCTCGTATTGTTACCTGGAGAACATGCACAAGAGATTAAGACTTCTTAGGTATTTCCAGCGAACATAACTGATTAAAAATTAGTGTAAAAACAGAGACAATTGAATGTATTCCAGTTTATATAGATTCATATTACATTGTTATATGCGTTGTTGTCAATTTATGTCAATTTTTAGGTCCTCCTAGATTTTAGCGATTTAGTCCTTTTAAATGATTATAATAGTTTATTATCCGTCTTAAACTGATTTACGTACTAGCCAGACAATTGTCTACTGCAAATGACAAAATTCACTTATTAGTAAAATTCTTAATTTTCTCACTTAACCAAGTGTCGGACCTGAAATCGGTATTCAAGGGCTCTATTTTACATACACTTTGCTACGTGAAAAACCTAACTTCACACTTAAAATATGGAATACTAACATTAGCCAAAAAGCATGAATTTCGAACTTATGGAATAACCAACATTGTCAACACACGTAAGTTATTTTCCCTTAGGGGCACCATTATAATATATTAAAATCTTAAATGGTCTAAAGTGAGTAGGAAAATGTTTGTCGGATTATTATATTGTAACGCACGAAAATAGTATGATTATAATTATGATAAATTATGATGGTACGCGTCCGTTACCATAACAGCTGTTTTCGGATAGATGTTATTAAA
The DNA here is from genome assembly GCA_963678685.1 of Patella ulyssiponensis. Taxonomy (NCBI): domain Eukaryota; kingdom Metazoa; phylum Mollusca; class Gastropoda; family Patellidae; genus Patella; species Patella ulyssiponensis. The sequence continues at coordinate 7,611,104 of OY783227.1, read as the reverse complement.
AAACAACCGATTTCAATAGCAGTTATAATAGTGGTAGTTGTATAATGATGGATAGTGTAAACGTTATTATAAAGAATACAAAATAACACATTAGCTATTGGTTTTAAAGTTAAGCTGAACAAATCATTTGAGAAATTCATAGAAATTGTGTCAGTTCCTAAACTTAAGAACCCCAAAGATTGGCCATGACGGTACATTGTAAATCATTACTGGTACACTTCGGTCAGCAGTCATCATCATATATTTATAAATTTATAGAAGGACATGTAGCAATCAAAACTTCAAATATGTATATGGAAATGAATTAATATTTTCTGAAATCTATAATGGAATGTCAAATTTACAAATAAATTTAACGCAGCAAACTTTCTTATATGACAGTCGTGGCAAACATGATTGAGTAAGCAATATAAACATGATAAATGCTCGGAAATAAAATCCCGCCCATTTCGGTGGTATACACTATTATGGCTCTACAAAATCAACGCCGATGATGAAAAAAAGGTGATGTCAGTTACGCTCAGCAACATTGTCTTTGTTCTAATCTCAATTACCTAAGTTTGTAAATCGCCACCCCGGGCCTGCTACTTCATTGTGTACGCAGGTTAAAAGAGAAGTCAGTATAATCTCGCGTAACTTTAAGGTACCTCCCACAGATAACTTAACACTGCATTTGAATACCCTACCCTTAACTTACAGGAAGTTACGAATATTTAAGTGAAATCTAGTAGTCAAATAACTATGTTAGACTTAAGATATCCCTTAAATACGGACCCATGTCTTTATAGCTCAGTGGACACTTAAGCCTAGCTCTGAGATCCATACACGTGATCTGATATGTCTGCGCATCTTGCGTCCTGTATGGAGCTTTCCTTGTGTAATTGCCGGCGTTTGTTGCGGTCGATCCCCATCCTATACTGAGACAATGAATACTCTTTCTTTTCAAGAAGAATCTGGGGATCATACACTCATTTGCAATCACTAGACTTGGGCGATTTTAATTATGGTTTTCTATAATAAAAAAACTCAATTACATTAAGTTGATTGTCTTGTTGAAGCTGACTCGTCCAATTCTGTGATAAAAGGGTCATATTATTGGGGGAGCTACATCATGTTTATTATGTTAACATTGGTTCTTAGTACATCAAATATTGGCGATAATTATTGTCCATTTGCATGACTATCGATCTCAAGGTGAAATTTATATAGCTATTTGAAACCCACTTCAGTCTGGATTAATCTGGATAATTCATTTTACAAGAATGTTGGAATATGTTTAGATATCCCCCAGTCTACATCAGTCTGAACGGAGCAGCAACGTAGGATGTTAAACCCCATTTTTGTCATCTTGCTATTGACCATTGAAAATGACTTTAAAATTATTCGTATGTTACACCGTCATGATGCATAAGATTTAAACAGCAAAGCATTTTATTGACTTATGTTAAAGAAAGACAACGTATTTGACTCAAAACTATGTACATCGGTTTTGTTTTAAATTTAATTTTTGGAAGAACAGAAAATAGCATTTAATAATGTGATAATTATTTTCATCCCATATCAATAATCAGGAATAAACTTTAATTGTCGTTATATACCTGTAGTCTATTTCATTTTCATGTGAACATCGTCCTGCCAAACGTTGGTATCAAATAGTTGTTAAAGTTGTAAATGTTACAATTATTATATTTTTGAAAACCTAATTAAAGCTTTTAAACATATGTACCCAGATTTTTATCCATGGAATATTCTGATATGTTGTACTCTCCGGACCAACACATTTTCTTACATAAAGATATATTTTCAATAATCTCTTCTGGAACTGTATCATCTAGGACTGGTTTCAGTTCAATAGTTGGAGGTTTGCATAATGAAGTATTTAGAGCTGAAATCTCATTATGTTTCCTTTATTACGGCACACCCTGTCAAAAATAGTAGAGTATTGTGCGATTTAATATACCCGGACATCAAAACTGATTTGCAAAATGGACGATTGGCAAAGGTTTGTAAGATATTTGTCCAAGTTAATGCATTTGTCAAAATTAGGAAAAATACACTATTGCAAGTTTGCAAATTTGTCAAGAATTTCTTTAAGTTTGATAAATTAAAGCCTTCACAGGAGAGGATCTAGGAATTTTGAAAGGGGGGGGGGTTGCAAAATGAGGGCACTGGCCGCGGAGACGGGGCACGCCGCTGAAGGGGGGGGGCAAGAAAATTATCTGTCTTTTCCTTGCATCTTTAGCAATTCCATGAGCTAATTGGCTGATATTTTCGTCTAAGAAAACGTTCCCTCCCCCTTGGCCCACCTCCTGCTTCATGTGAGCAATAGCATATTCACACATCATTGAATGTCTTAAATATTTCACCGATTTGATGTCTCAATACAAACGTACACGATTTATACCAAATTAGACAGGTACAATGCAGTTTCAAGCAGAGCACACACACACACAGAATCAAAAGTACGTTTATGAAGAAAGTACACATCCCTGTTTTATAGATTTACAAAAAAAATTACTTCCGCCAAAAAGAAAACACTAGAAGTGCTGCTACCACTACGAACAAAATACTAATTATTATCAGGAAAACAATCGCCATGCTGATTCCACGGTTAACATTAGATGCCCCTGTCAGTAAAAATAATATGCCGCAAAAGATAACCGATGCGACAAGAAAGAGTTAACTTTACCCATTGTACGATTTTTTTTTTTTTTTTTTTGGCGGGGGGGGGGGGGCTTCAGATATAGTATACACTGTTATTTAAGCATCATTGTCAATTATATAGCAATCCCACAAAACACCGGATGCCTTGGAGATTAGAACACTTCGGCCATTTACGTTTTGAACGATACCATTCTAATTGAGACTTGGTCTGGTTTCCAAATGCTACGATAATGTCAACACATCAGACTCAGATAACTCCGAGCCGAATAAAGTAATTTGACTAAAATCTTCAATATAGTCATTTTTCATCATCTTTCGTTGAACTAGTAAAGTACATTTTTAAAGATCACACTATATCAAAGAAAAAAAACACAATGTGCACAGAGCCTAATACTTGATGTAAAATTAATTTTCAAACGTTGTGTTTGGATTTATGTTTATGGCAAAGATAAAACGATTATATTTTTGAGTTTCGAACATTTTCTATCAACGACTTGAAACAGAAGGCATAACAGTAGGCCGTTGAACTCCGTTTCATTTCGTTCGTCTCAAAGACTTTTAATTTATTTTGCAACGGTAAATACCTATATAGACACGATTAGCCGTGATATTTATATATTTAGAATTAATGTTCCACAAATCTACCGTGCATACCTGTGCCTTGTATTGTAACATTAGTTGTAGTAAATTCTATCTTTGTATACTGATTTTCTGGTTTAACTGTGGTCCTGTACTTGGGAGTATTCCTATTTTCTTCCACGGGAAAACTAACTTCTTTCTGTTTTAGAAACAAAAAACCAACAATGAGGCTGCTGTTTCCCGGGGCAATAGGTGATAATACCTATTAATGAATTGCAGTGGTATCTTTTTGGAAAGTATTGAACAATCAAACTAATTATTTATACTCGGTCAAAGCAAAAAAGTGTTTATAATCAAACTCAGTCAAGGTTTTAAAGTACGAGGCAGGGGCAAGAGAGGTGGGGTAGCTGCCCCCCCCCCCCTAACTTTCGGGCAGACGGTTAAAGTGAAAACAAAGAGTATTATTTTAACTAGTTGGCAAAATAAAGTGTCTGAAATCTAATAAAACACTAATTTTACTCTGGTTTGTTTGGATACCACGACTTTGTACTGAATTAACTATGGATTAAAACATTTTGTCTGGACAACGATTATTATTTGTGAACGCAGCTGAATTCACGTGGGTTTAGAACGGGATTTCGGTTGCAAACCGATTGGAAGCTTTGAAGTTGCTTAATTCACGGACTAGAATAGCAGAAAAATGGTTTGCGGTGGTTAAATTTCCACATTTTTTTTCAGGGAGCGCCCCCCCCCCCCCCCATACCCGTCATGATTGTTTGGGATTCCGGTAAGTCACCCAAGGTAGGCTCCAACTTTCCGCCCCCTCCCTGTAACAGTAATCATGCCCGTACACGCCTAAGCATCTTTGAACCCCTTTATCTTTAAATTTATCTGCTATTTCTAGATTTGTGATGCTTAATTCACGGGCTAGAATAGCAGATATACCCCGCGGCGATTTATTGCACGAAGACGCGTTTGAGGTGTCAAATTTACTAAATTGTCTTGTTTGGGGGGGGGGGGCTACATGGTAGGATCGACCCTTCGCCTCTCGGTCATTTGCTAACATTGATCGAGCCTGTATATAAATAATGATATCTGATATATTTAAGTTTATCTTGATAAGAAAGCACCGGTAAAAAAAAACTCTATAAAAAGCTTCAGTTTATTAAAAATGTTAAAGTAACGTCATGATCCAAGTGTGTAAATAATGAATAACACCAATTATATTTATCGTTGATGCTTTACTTACGTATACAATTTCACACACGGTCTTCATATTATTATATTATTTGTATTTGCATACTTATTCACAAAGTAAGTTACTCAAATATCTATTTTATTTATACACATGTGAGCTAAGTAACGTTTTTTATGTAATGTAACTACTAGTATACACGGAGTTTCACCACTCTCGCGCTACTAGAATCGAAGTTATCGAACTCCAAATTCTCCACCAATCTTTATAATGGGCTATATTTACTATCCAGGTTATACTTACGTCTGATTTTTCAGTGGTATTTATGTATGCATTAGGGTTCTCAATAAACCGTTCTGACGCTGAAAAAAATAACTTATCAAGTTTGTGTGCAACTTTTGTTACATAAATCAAGGGGATCAAAATTAGTATATTACCACAATGAAGGCATAGCTTATCTTGATGATGACAGTATAAACCGTTCAAAAACCTATATTGACATTATATAGCGTTTCAAAGCCCTTATAATTGTGATATGTGATTCCATTTCGAAATTAGATTCCCTTTTAATATTCTGTAATAGTGGATATCTGATTAAAATAACTAAACTGATGACGAAGGCGTTAAATAGAAACACATATGAATATGGTAACTGATTTATACTTCAATACTTAGTATGATTCAATGCTGAATAATGATTACAAGTCTGGTTTGCTTGGATTTATTGCCGCTTTAAATTAAAAGGAAGCCTTTAATAGAAGATATTTTTTCTCGATCAATTCTTTCCTTCCACTTATTCAGAGGATAGTCATAATTGAGGGCCTACTGTTCATTCTGGTTCGCGCATTTACTTGATTTAGCGAACGCTGTAAGTAACTATTCTGATAACGAAATGCACAAACAAAACCTGGGCCAGTAGCGGTAATAATTTAGCCGCCATCAAAATAAGATCACGTAGTGTATATCCAGCATGCTATCCAGGCATACTTTTTCATAGAGCCCCTTTATCACTAATTCAAATACAATACATATCAAAGACCACGAAATGAGATATGAGCGGAGCAAAGTCGTGGACGTACAATCAATAATAAGTGTGGATTAATTATTTATTATTTCTCAATGCAAGTTATTTGAGTCTTCAGGCATACATTTCTATTATACATACCATTAACCGTGATAGTTATATATTGAGAACTAGTGTTCCATAAATCTACTGTACATCTATATATACCACTGTTTTCTATTGTAACATTAGTTATAGTAAATGTTATAGTTGTATATTGGTCATCTGGTTTAACTGTGATCATGTACTTGGAAGTATTCCTATTCTCTTTCACAGAAAAAGTTCTAACTTCTTTCTGTTTTAGAAACAAAAATCCAACAATGAATCTGCTGTCACCCGGCGCAATCCCCAAATCAGTAGATAATACATATTAATTAATTTCAGAGGTATCTTTTTGAAAAGTATTGAGGAATCAAACTGATTATTTGTTCTTAGTCAAAGCAAATAAACAAGCGGTTGCCATGCAAGGTACGCCTACATTTTACAAGCGATGGATAGAACCGGGCTAAAATGAATCTTTTTTTTTGCGTACAATGTATGGCCGTTATCCAGTAAGTTATGGTCCGAAATGCGGGAATATCGAAATGAGCCGAAATCTTTGCGATAAAATATATTTGCGTTTCATCAATATCCATAACTTGTGACTGCTAGAGGGACCACAAGTTTGATATTACATACACTATTCGCGTACAGAGCGCGGCCATTGAATTCTTAAGTTTCGGTCCGATTTTCATGAAATTTGAACTCAACTATGATCATGGTGTAATTGCGCTGATATATTCGATGGTTAAAAACAGGGTGTTTAGTACAATCAGGGGCTATACTCTAGGAAGTTGCGGTCGGATATGCGCCATTATCGGCAGGAACCGAGATGTTTGTGTTATAGATGACATACATTTTATGAACATTGGATAACAATTGTGACCACTAGAGTGTCCACAGGCTACAAATGTTATTTTTCGTACATCAGGTGCCGTAATCAAGGAAGTTACGATCCGATACATGCCAATGTCGACAGGTATCTTCAAAATCAGATAAAAACTGTGACCTATAGATTATCCACAAGCAATAATTGGTATGATCTTCCTTTAATGTTTTATTACACTAACCATTGTCCCCCTACCGACAATAACTATAAAAGTATTCAAAACTGAAATGTCCAACATTGAAACAAACAAAAGACACGTTGATTAATGAGACTCTGTGATATGGTATATATTGGTGAAATAAGTAACATCAAATAACTTACATCATCTTTAAAAATAGTTAGTGTATCTTGATAATCGGTTGAATTTAATATCCAGGTTAGACTAATACCTTGTCCTTCAGTAGCATTTATATATTCATTCGTCCCCCCAATAAACCATTCTGAAATAAAACATAACTTATCAAGATTGTCTGTATTTGTTTCTCATATAAATCAAGGAGATCCAACTCGTATCGTATATCACCACAACAAATGCATCAGTTATCCTGTTTCACTAACACTCTTGCAGGGGACAACGTATAGTCGTTCGCAGTGGCGGCGCCAAGGTTGGGGGGGGGGGGGTCATTTGCCTAGCTGTATTTCGCGAAATATTATGGCGAAAATATTCATTCACTTTGAGTCACTCACTCCGTCCTTTGACACTTTTCCTCTTTGGCGTATCTTTTAAGCTCTATTTATCTCGACGATCAATGTCTGAAATACTGTCAGACTGCATTTGGGGCTTCGTTGACGTTCGCACGTCCGTTAATTTGACACTTTCCTCTCTGGGGTCATTTAGACTAGTGATCAGGCGACAGACGGCATCCGATCAGCTCTATTTATCTCTGCAATTGGTTCCTGAATACTGTGAAGCAGCTTTTCCAACAGTTTTTTTTTTTTCAAAATTTTCTTGGGGAGGTCCCCAATACCCCCACAAGAACTTGCTACTTTGGCGTCCACAATGGTAGGCCTACTTCGTTGAGGTTTCCAAGCCGTTCGTTTGACATTTTGTTCTCTGATCAGGCGACCGACGTATCTGGTCAGATCTATTTATCTTGACGATCGATGCCTGACTGAATACCCTCCGTAAGGACTCCCTACCTTGGCGTTCGTCAGTGGGCTTCGTCGAGGTTCGATAGTCCGTTCGTTTGACACTTGACCTCTACGTTCAGTGCCTGAAATACTGCCAGGCTGCATTTCCGGCAGCCTGTTTTTCAAACTTTTCTGAGGGAGCCCACCCCCCTACCCCTAGATGAGTTCAGCATTGGGAGTATTATATTATTAATATTCTTTATATAATTGAACCCATTATAATACAGATAATATTATATTTAATACTACTACTCTTGAAAATAAATCGTGATAGTTGATATATTATTAAATGCGAACACTCACTCTTGCAGATCAGCTAATTGCATTGTTTATTTGGGTAATGTCAGGTTCCCGCTGAAGTGTGATGCATTGTATTGTGTCCACGATGAGGTAAACAACAGTGCTACCTCTGACTTCAATACATGATAAGACCTGGCATGATCATCTCTATTACTCGACGATAAAAACTTTAAGAATGGGCTATGAATTGGACTTTAAGAATAGGCTATGAATCGGAAAAAACAAAGTTTGGATTTATGACAATTCGTGACATTCGTAGCCCACGTGAAAGTCAAACATAGCCCCGTCACATGTGTAATTATAAAATAGATATGTGAGTAACTTCCTTGTTGAATGTAATATAAAGAAGGCGTTATATGAAATTGTATACGTATGCTTATCATCAACGATAAATACATGCTTCGCGTAATTCAATATAATAATAATATATAAATTTAGATCATTACGTGCCTTTTCCATTTATTAATAACCAAAATCCCACCTGTGTCCTCTAACCATGATATACCTAGAAATAGATAAATTTAGACATACAGGGGTGCAAAGATGCATAGGCATGTACGGACTCGATGAATGTTAAGGGGCCAATCCCGATAATTTTTTGAAGAATAGAACTGCCTAATTTTGTGTTAAAATCTCCTTCCAAAGGGCAGAGAAACTGTTTCAAACAACTTAAACACGTCAGTCCTCTGGAAATTGAGACCGATGTCCAAAACTGTATTATGCGGTATCTACGTAAAACCAGGCTTAGTTTTAAATAAAAATAGTGTGTAGACGAAATTTGCCTTTCGCTATCAAGTACAGCACGCATGGGCCATTCACTATATAGACCTCTCAAGGAACGAGAATCGATTATCAGGTCACCAACGAAAAAATTGACCAGAAATCTTAAAAGAGTTACGATTCAATATTTTGAGCTGAAATTTTGGGACAAGGTCAATACAGCATTCTCCTATATTTTGGCGTTTAAATTTCATATGTACTCGGACTTTTATTTTTGAGGTTCTGTTTAAATCGGGACTGTCCCTTTAATTGGGGAGGAGGACGGTGAGATGTGACCGTAGGGAGGAAGTTCCAGCCCGTAAATACAGAAAGTTCAATGCAGCCTACCTTAGGTGACTTAACTTAATCCCATGCAATCAATGTGTGTTATGAAGAAAATTTATAAAATTTAACTGCCACAAATTCGGGTGTCTGTCATTCTAGCCAGTGAATTAAGCAACTTCAAAGCTTCCAATCGGTTTGCAACCGAAATCTCACTCTATGCCCATCTACCCAGCAGATTGCTGCATCAACATTCACAAATAATACATGCCCGAAAAATGTGGGACAAAATAGAGAAGCTCCTAACAAAATATTTTAATCCAAAGTCAGGCACTTTATTTTGCAAACTGTTTTCACTTTACACATCATGAAAATTAATACCCCTTTAATAAGGGTCCTGACAATCCATTAACAAGTGGTAGATCACGAACCCGAGGGGGGCAGCCTAGCTGAAAAAGTGTACCAATTAGTTTTGTTGTATGTTATCATCATAATGTATGTTAGTCGGCCGGGTATCTGGTGGTGTGTGTCGTTGTTATTCTGACTATGAATTTTGGAGTTAGATTAGCTCGACAATATACGGCGTGTCAGTCTGGGGTAACCCATCAACCAAACGGTCGGGCAGTGGGCATTATTGATTCTTGTGGTGGCACTGATCGAACAACTTCCAGGCAGTTTTAGGTGGTACAGATTTCAGCTAATCTAGTCTAACAGTGGTCTGGAAATTACCTAGCTCTGTTGTGGTACCCCACCACTTAGAATGTCTTTCAGGGTATTTTTTGTTATACTCAAATATGTAAGTTATACTGCTGTACCATTTTCAGGCGGTACACTTTTAAGCAAATCTAGCTCAAGAATTCATGACCAGAATCACAGACCCCACAGCCACACTCACCACCAGATACCCGACTGACTTACATTCTGATGATACCAGATATGCATGCAATTTGGTAGTTTTCAGCTAGGCTGACACCCTGAGCTCCTGCTCTATGGTATCCGACAAATTCATAGACCTTATAATTCATGACAAATGTACATAAATAACTATGGCAATAAAGTTTGGTAAATAAACAAAACAAGTCATTAATTCAGAGGCATTGGATGTGCATGAATATCTAAAAGTCATTTCTGTAATTTGCAATAGCCTGAAATTACCCGATAATGTCCTTGCTGATTGGAAACACGTTGGACTAGCACGTTGTATGGCCACTCGTTGAAAATAACAGCTAATTCCAAGAGAGCTGAAGAACACGTAATACAAATGATCTAGAATAGCACCTAAAGAGTGGATCTACTTCGTCCTTGCAATGGCTAAAGTTAGCCAATTAATTTCACATACATAATTCTGTACACAGCGAACAGTCCATTTGCTGATTACACTATTTTTTCTGATTACACTAGTTTGCCTTTGCCGTTTTCTTTTTTTTTTTGGGGGGGGGGGGATTACTGCCGGTGTAGGCTGTCATTTATAGTACATTGGCCAATCACACTATTTTACTTAGATTTCGTCTAATAGTTTGTATGCGGCTATGGTGGGTGTGGCGCCAGACATGGTAAGCTTACTCTTCCGGACACCTGTTACCACTGTTTGTAGTGCATTTTGTACACGATGAACAGTCCATTTGCTGATTACACTATTTTGCCTATAACGTTTTTAAGGACTTCGAATTTTGTCTAATAGTTTGGATTGTTCGTACTTGGGTACTTGGGTATTTTATTAACAGATTTTATTACTTACTTTTAGAAGTTTAAATAATTTAGCTCATGTTTACGTACATCCGATTAAGAACTTTTAAAAACCAAAACTGTTCAATCGGTCTTTTTTACTTATCAAGCACCTGGTTTATGGTCAGCGCTCTTTAGTTATCAAACACGTTGAACGCGATTTTGGCTCCAGTCTTTGACGAATTGTTTTCTTAATTCAGTGTTAATTTTGAAAATGCGATGAAAACCTTTATCGATATGTTCTATTGTCTGTCCAACCTCTTGAGCCTTCTCCGGGTCCTCCGGTTTCCTCCCACTACTAAAGAGTACTACGAGGTTGGAGAGGCGACTCTACTCACGTACAGCCTGTTGACTCAATGACATTCTTAACGATACAGCACACACATGCTAAAAAAAATAATCACTATGTTGGAATAATCACTATTTAGATACTTAAATGACAATACACCACTTTTACCTTTGATTCCATGAATCCTATGCCATACCGATTTGGAAGTGGTACTGGAATTTATCCTTGAAACATAACCTTGTCATGCAGAATCCTTTGCTTGACGTATGGCTCTACGAACCTTCGCCAAAACCGTTTGGTATGATGCAATATTATCCACGAGAGGGTGGATCTTTAAGGGGTGTATTTGTAATTGTTAATATCCCATGATTTACTGAAACGTTTTGGTTCAGTCAGGGTCTTTTGAGTCACCTGCTTAGCTGAATCTTGCAGAATTGAAGTGAATATAGCCATGAGGTTATCTGCATTTTCTAACGCCGTCACTTTACAAGATTCAAAAAGTCATATTAGTCGTTATGTATCATTGATCTCTCGGGTCTTTCGACCGGAGAGTGAACATTATTATTTATCATGATAGGGAAGTGGGCAGTGTCACACACAGAGAGAAATTGGGTTTAACGTTCACTCGACACATACTTGCGCGCAAGGGTCATTAGTAGTGTGCATGGGGGGGACTGGAGAAAATTCACGTGGTTGGACAGGCGACCTCACTTCTTGCCACGTACAACCGGGGATTCGAAACCACGAGGATTCGAAACCACGCCAGTAGATTAAATGGCAGGCCGTATGATACACATCGTCAATAAAAGGCTTGATCTCGCCTTAACTACATACATCTCATCAAGCCCTTCGCGTAATACCCTGCATATTTCGCCACTAAGTTCGATTGGGTAACAAGCCAGCTTGGGAACCTATCAGATTCATCGGTCGTCGTAAATACCAAGACTCGCGCTTCTAGCTAAAATGTTTACATGTGACAATCGCGTTGCAATGTTCAAAGATCGATCAATGTAACGGTTACTGGTTTTCGCGCGAGTTTTTCAATTAAAAAAAAACAACTTTCAACGGCTGCATATACTTGTTTGTTTACTGTGTGTTATGTGTCACGATCTCGAATTGGACAATGCTAATTAGTCACATGTCTGCATAACGGGCGAAAAGTTCGGGAATTGCTAAGTATTGAAGCAACGGTTAGATGTTGTAAAACTCGCGGACGTTGCTCAAGGAACATGTATGACACAGCGCGCGCACGCTAGCCACCCCCCCCCCATCTTTATTAGCAATATTATTATGGGCAGCAAAGTCTCAACCATAACTCATGATGAAATCAAAAAACATTTGTAAACAAATCGCCAAAGGGTTAAAAGTTTGAATGGCAATATACAATTTAGATTTAACCAACGACAATTTCACTGAATAACGGAATTAATTTTCAATGACGTTGTTTGGGGTCATGTATTTCTACAACAGCATTCATCTCATTCTTCTGTATCTCGAACCTCGTCAACCTTCCTGCTAACTTTGAATTCCGAGGAACGCCTTTTCCAGAAGTTTCTAGTTCTAATGATTTTGGGTGGATATCCAAGCTACTCTATCTCAGACTCGTCGGTCGTATGAACAGGTTGGGAATAGGGCGAAACAATTGTTTGTTTTGGACGATTGAGAGTGTTCTGTTGTCACAGTTGGTCAGCAAACACAAGAACCAGTCTTTGGCAATGTTGATCAAGCTGACAAGATGTATCTTCGTAACCGTCGTGTCGTGTAGCTGTGGTCAACGCGTTGACAATTTATTTGGGATGTGAAAGGTAACTGTAATGGCAAGAAACCAGGCGTTGCTGATCCCAAATAGATCTGTATGTAATTGTTAGTTTTGATAATACTATGTCTGATAATAACATTATGTTTGATGTTATACATATTCCACTAACCAACAGTTTTCATGTTCTTAACGCTTTTGGGCTTATGCAGCCAAGCCCGACGGATGCGGTCCATCGTGTCCTTTGTGTATAATCGTGTTAATCGCTTTCTGGATCATGCACCAAAATAAATAGTTGCTGCCCTAACCTAGTATACGGATAAAAATGCCAAGTTCAGAATTTCAGTCTGTAGACGCAAGGATTGTGACATGCACCAAAATCAATTGTTTTCGTGCTTAGGCTATCGGAAATACATGTGCCAAGTTCCAAGACGATCGATTAGCAATTGTGGCCTGTAGGCAACACGTACACATAAATGTAAGAATGGGTGTGACTCCCTCACAAAAAAAACATAGCGATCCTCATTAGGGTATGAGGAATTTGCATGCAAAGTTTAGAAACTGAGATGTTTAGAATTGCCGCCTGTGGGCGCCACACATACCAAAAGTAATATGCCAAGTTCCAAGACGATCCATTAGCAATTGTGGTCTGTAGGCAACACATACACACACATGTACTAATGGGTGCGACTCTGCCCCCGGGGGTCACGCATTAACCAAAAGCCATAGGGATCCTCCCTGGGGTATGAGGAATATGTATGCAAAGTTTCAAAGAGATCTGTTTAGAATTGCCGCCCGTGGGCACCACACAGACCAAAAATAATAGAGGTCAACTTAGCTTATAGGAAATATGTATGAAAAGTTTCAAGATGTTCCGTAAATACATTGCGCCCTCTAGGCGACACACACAGAGACAGGGGCGACGGCACAATAAAATCATGTTATAATTGGGGGGCCGGGGGGGGGGGCAGCGCGAGCGTGTTTTGTCATAAGGTCTTATCATGGAGTCAATTGTTATGGTTTCGATTCCCCGCTTTTACGCGACAAGGAGTAGGGTCACTTGTCTAAACTCATGCGTGTTCTTTGGGCCCTCCAGTTTCCTCCCACTTCTAAAGACACCTACACGAATTATTGAAAAGATAGGCTGGCACTGCCAGGCAGGATACGCCCACATTTTTGAGAGATGGATAGAGAACAAGGAATACCGAAAGTGATTTTTCCTACATCATTAAGTCCTGTATTTCATACTGTATTGGGAGCAGCCATTTTGTTGGTCTGTTCCAGTCTGATATTCATGAAATTCGAAGCCGACAATGATTATGGTGTGACGGTACACAACCTAGAAATGTAACTTTTGGTCATTTTTTCTGGCAATTATGGTCCGATTTTCTCGAAATTCGAACTCAACCTTCCGTAGGGTGTAACGGTGATAGAGTCAAACGGTTTTTTTTTAAATCGGATAATAATTGTGACCTCCAGAGGGACCATAGGCGATTTTTCGGACAATCAGGGGCCATAATTCACGAAGTTACGTTCCGATTGGCGCAAATATCGAAAGGAACCAAGATCTATAGGTTATAAACATGCATGTCAAGTTTCATCAAAATCGGTTCAAAATTGTGACCTCTATAGGGTCCACAAGCTAAAAACGTGAATTTTCGTACAATCAGGGACTATAATCCATGACGTTTTGATCCGATACATGCCACCAATATCGAAAGCTGCCGAGATCTTTTGGGTATAAACCTATATTTCAAGTTTCGTCAAAATCAGATAAGAATTGTGACCTGTAGAGAGTCCACAAACAAATTGTGGACGGACAGGGGCGACGACAATATACGTCCACATAAAAATGTGGGCGTGTAATAAAATTGATCCATATGTTAGCCCCGAAATGACCTAATTTGTGCGTCGAGTGGGCGTTGTTAAACCCCATTTCTGTCTAATATGTGGACGTATAAAAAGACGAGTTATTCATACAAGCTATGTAACGTGAAACCCTAATAAAGAGGCTTAGCAAACTGTTTGATTATATTATTTAAATGAAGGAATATACGAACAAAAAAGAAACCCGGTCAGTTGAAAAATAACATCTAAATTTCCGTATGAGTCATAATAGGAACTATACCGGATTACGTTAGGGTAATACTATGTAGCAATTTATTATGTCCTGTGTGCTCGGAAATAGAATTAAAACCAGTGTTTTCCCCACTTTTCTACGCGTCGTTACAGTTACTCGCCCGGCAAAAAACATGTTTCAATATGCGAGCTTGTAAAGAAATATGATCTAATAATGATATTAATGTGTCAACTTGTATTGTGAGCGGAGATCATTGAGGTAAATGTAACCCAATCTATCTTAATCATAAACATCTTATACAATCCTTTATTTGATAAAGCTGTGTGTGGGTGTGGTGTAACGATATTTGGTGGTAAAACTGCATTTAAAAGTTTTTCTCGGGGAATGCAATCGACATGCATTAAGCAACGTTCGAATCGTAAAATCCCAGAGAAAGTGGGTTTCGTGGAAACAGGTACTTTTGGAATGAAATTCGTCCTGGAAATTAAACCACAATAACCCCCTTGCCATGACTTATCCGATTTAACGCCATTCAATTTTCTTTCTGCAATCAATAGTTGGTGCCACCCTCTGCATACACTGCTATCGGACATACAGCTCATCCCCAGTAAGGAAGTGTTATGGGGCTACAAATTGCGAAGAGAGGTTCCTATAATTATGAAAATACTGTTACATAGTATGTAACTGCAAAGCTTGGACTTAATAATGACTATTACAAATAATAAACATAAACAGATTGAGCAAAAACATCAGGGGTGTCGTTAGCAAACATTATGGGGTTTTAGCAAACATTTTCCACCAATTTCGGGGTCTTTGCGTTTATGCTTGCCGTCGCCCTATTTCTTGCTGTATTATCAAATTCAAATGTTCGAGGTGAAAGCAGAGACGATGCCCTTCAAAAAAGATAACCGGATCAAAGTCGTAGGTCGTAGTTTTCTGTAACATAACTTACCTTTTTCGAAGGGCATTGTCTCTGCTTTCACCATGAACATTGAATTTGATCGATTTGGTTGGAATTTGGTGTGATGTAATCGCTAGCCCACATGAAAATACCCTGAAAATTTCAAGCCTCTACGACCACGGGAACTAGTACAGGTGCGAAAGTGTAATAGCGCCGCAGTTTTTCTAATTTAGGCTTGTTTACACTTTACGACGAATATTACTTTCGGAAAGGAGATAACTCACACTGAGCGCCTGGTTAATCAAGACACTATTAAGACGCTAGGCAAATGTAGTTTTTTTTTATCTGACAATTTAAAACAAATGTTGTTTTTTTAGCCTACTCAGAAAAAAATGCTATTCAGACTGAAGGCCACCGTATTTTCTTCTTTTTCAGTATATTATACACACTGATTTTGTACACGGTGAACAATTCATTTGCTGATCACATTATGTTGCCTGTACCGGTTTTTAGGGACTTCAATTTTGTCTAATGGTTTGGATTGTTCGTACTTGATTTTATTTTATTTTTGGAAGCCAACCAAGTTGTTTGGGTTTTACAAACTAACCAAAGTCAATATCATATTAAGACTATTAAGACGCTAGGCAAATGTAGTTTTTTTTTTATCTGACAATTTAAAACAAATGTTGTTTTTTTAGCCTACTTAGAAAAAAATGCTATTCAGACTGAAGGCCACCGTACTTTTCTTCTTTTTCAGTATATTATACACACTGATTTTGTACACGGTGAACAATTCATTTGCTGATCACATAATGTTGCCTGTACCGGTTTTTAGGGACTTCAATTTTGTCTAATGGTTTGGATTGTTCGTACTTGATTTTATTTTATTTTTGGAAGCCAACCAAGTTGTTTGGGTTTTACAAACTAACCAAAGTCAATATCATTCATATCTGGAGTTGTGTATACGGAGTTTACTTCATTTTAATTCGGCAATCGATCATCGTCATTACCAACATAAGTAGAATATTTCAAAACTCGATACCGTCTGATCTGCCTTCGCTGTCATTATTTGTTTCCTGAATATTGTCGTTGTCAACTTCACCAAATGTGGTGCATCGTTGCAGTTGTGTATAATCGAGTTTATCGCACTCTGTTTCAGTTCTATTTGGTTGATCGTACATGTGGATATATAATTCAGAGTCATGTGAAGATGGCGTATCCCTGCCCGTATTGGGTTCCTCAACATCCCCATTGAATACTTCACCCTCACAAGTCTCAGTACATCTTTTCAGTTGCAAATACTCGTGTTTATCGCTTTCTGTTTCAATTCTATCTGTTCCGTTGTAGGGGTTGAGATATGGGTCATGGTCGTGTGAAGATGAATCGAATGCCATCAGTTGATTGTTGTCAGTTAGGATATCCACACCATTAAATGACTCATATGAGTTGTAAATCGCATCGGTAGCTGCACTACTAGCCATCTTAGTGTTAGCTTTGTGATGTAGTCTTTTCATCACTACACAAAGGAAGAAATAGATATTAAATCGTGCAATCATATTATTTAAGGGGGTATCCCATTGATATCATTTATAAGTCACTGTGGTCTGTACATAGTTTTGCTTTAATAGACTTAAATATAAATATAAAAATATAGAAATAAAACACAGGCACTTGAAGGGAATAAAATAAAACTTCTTATTACTGCTTGACTATAGTATAGTATCATATTATACAAGGTACAGCGGCCTCGCTTCGTAGGCTCTATCACGTGATAGAACTTACGAAGCGAGGCCGCTGTTGGGCGAGACTTGATCACCCAGTTCCTATGCACATAGCGAGTAATGATAGGTTTATAAAGGGACTGGGTGATACAGACTACTTTTGACCTTATTTCGGGCTACTTCCGGGCTGGCGAAGTTGAATATCGATAAGTGATAGCTTTTTAATTTTGATTTGTTATTAATAACGCTGTAAAAGGACCAATTTAATTACATCAGAAGGTGAATAATGATCAAATAAAGTCTCGTTGGCAAAAAAAAATGACATGACGTGTTAGAACTAGTGAGTATTGCGAGATGACAACAGACAATATATCAAAAACAAGTCATAACAAAGATGTCGTCTGCAGTACCTTGTATACTATGATACTATACTATTATAGTCAAGCAGTAGTAAGAAGTTTTATTTTAATCCCTTCAAGTGCCTGGGCAATAAAACTATGTTATTGTTCTCAATATCATTGTAATATTTTAAAATTGTCAAACGAATAACCCCATATTCAAATGAAGAACACTACTTACGATAAAATGAAAATCCCGAAATTAAAGCAATCACAACGACCACCGACACCAGTACAAGTAGTCCGTCAACCAGTTTGATTCGACGAAATGATCCCGCATTTTCGTTTCGCTCTAAAAAATATATTAAATTATGAAGGGAGTTTGTAAACGTGTGCATAGTCGTCACGTTTTAATAATTAAATTGTGGTCATAGTACGGATATGTTTCCCTAAGTAGAGACCTATCTTCCCACCGCATTTATACATCATATTTTTTTGTTTTAAATTTGAACTTACCTTCAATAATTCCAATATAGTTAGTTTGTTGGTATATTGTTTCCCTGAATTGTAATTTTAAGCTGTAATAGTAGTTGAAATCGTCAGCTGTTGTGTTGTATATGGTGAAGGCTACCGTCTCTGTGTTACCATCACTACTCACTGTAACGTTGACATGCGACAACTCCCGTTTGATCTTTTCAGAACCATCCGGAAATATTGATAGTATCTTCTCCTCCTTATAAAATATATACAATTAACAC
Source organism: Patella ulyssiponensis (assembly GCA_963678685.1). Lineage (NCBI taxonomy): Eukaryota > Metazoa > Mollusca > Gastropoda > Patellidae > Patella > Patella ulyssiponensis. Next base: position 7,592,635 of record OY783227.1, on the reverse strand, counting down.
ATCGCTTTATCAGACACCTGCTTTAAATTAATGAACAATAGTCGTTATAAGTTTGCCTACTATTTTGGTATATGGTCTATTTTTATTTATTCCACAGGTAAAGCAATAATTGCACTTACATTGCCAGTCCGTTTCCTATAAATATATAAGGTCTTTTTGTTCGTTATCTGTTTGTATCTCCATTTCAAAGTTACATCCTTTGCTAAACGATTTTGTATGGAGGTAATATCCCACTCTATATTCAGGTCTTTGAAAAAGAAAACAATCAATAGCCGTATGGTGCACATGTATTTAATGATTTCAATATAATAAATCCAATATTCATATAGCCTACTGCTTATATACAATACATTTACTCAACATTTTAGCTTAGATAACCATATACTTGGAAATCTATTATGTTAATAAAGTTCATTTCCTAAACGGTGTTTCCATGCCTAATTTCCATAGATGTTTTATGCATAACCACAGTTTGTCGTTGCCAAGGGAAGTCCAAATCCTTGTGATCTTCCAACGAATAGTAAATAGATCGTTCCCTTATATATACATTTTCGTTACTTTTGTGGCCGCTATCAAATAGTTTTAGTAAATTGCACGTACCAGTAATAATAGTGAGATTAATATCTTTGTAACGTGTGTTCCACAATCCTAGAGTACATCTGTAAGTACCACTGTCGTCCACCTGAACATCAGTTAAATGTAGAGTTATAATTGTATGGTTAGGGTCCATAGTCTTGATGAACACAGAATTGAACTTGAACTGAAATAAGTCAGAACAGAATAAGTTTCTTTTAAATGAAAAAAAAAAGGTTTAACGTTGTCTGGGCCTACGAATATGGACATCTGGCATACAATATTCTACATTCTACTTTCAATTCGAATTCCAACCATTTGTACACGTTAACTCGGATTATTGTCAAATCCAAACGACTACACATTGTCCTTGCGATACCTTCCGTCCAGCCCAGCACCACTTACAAGCGGAACCACAATGGACAATTTTGGCGAAGTTTCTTGGAATCCAACCATGTATCTCTGTGTTAGTAAGCAAGTTGTTCAAACAACCCAAAATAAAATGAACATACCAAAAATGAACATACATCCAAATAAGCACAAATTAAATTATGTATACTGACTAGTATCTACCCTCATACGCTTTTGTCTGCTTACGGATTATGTATTTACTTCGTCGCATCTTCTCTGGGGTCATATTGCGGACCAATGGTCCTGTTTACCATCGTGTGATAAAGGTTTTGAAATCACTTACGCCATCTTTTGTTATAGTAATGGAATCTTTGTAGTCTGTTCCCATGATTTTCCATGTTAGATTAACATCTAGTCCATTCATACTAACAAAATCGTCAACAACATCATTGCTGAACCAAATCGATCCTGAAACGTGTAAGTACAGTCAATAATATTTATTATGTTTTAGATCGGTATTCAGAACCAACAAACCTGGCGTATTGTGGATCAAATGGTTCAACATAACATTTGAAAGCAATGTTGACATCTCAACCCAAAGAAACTAAAGTATATTTAGCGGTATGCCCACCAATTTCTAGTGTGTTTATTTCTTAGATTGTCTAGTGGATTGACGGCGTGGGTTAGTTCGCAAAACCTTATGGCATTTCTGGATCTGATCATCAGGAAAGAACTGTGTACTACTGGCCGATGTGATGTACCATATATTTTTACTCAATGCGAGTTCCAAATAAAAACTGCTTTAGTTTTAGCTACAGTAATATTAGCAGAGCAGTAGGGTGTTAACTCATTTAATTTCATTCCATCTATTTTAAGAAATGAGAAACAGTCATTAAACAATATGTAATAGCATTTTACAGCAATGTTTGACACAATTTATTAAATTAATAACGCTCACCGTTGGCAAGTAAGTAAAATATAAATAGTATAACAGTTAATTTGATGAACATCATTAATTTCTGAAATAAATAAAAATTCAGTCCTATATTGAGAGTAAGAAACGCACCCGGATTAACCTCGTGGGGGACCCGGAGCCAGGAAATGGGGTGAGCCGCATGAAGACTAGAAAGCTTAAGGTCCAGTTATTTTAAAGACTAATAGTAAGTGCAGGGGGACTACACCACACACAATTATACACAAAAACAAATATACGGACAAGACATCGTACTCAGAGACCACAAACAAAACAAATCAAAAAGAGTGAATGGATGCGGGGGCTAGCCGTAAGCGTCCACTGCGCTGTACAGTCCCCGGCCTGTGGTGACACAGACTTCACTCATATTTGAAAACAATTGGGAACACAACGCTAAGAAATATTTATCTAATGTCAGCATGAGTCATGATCTGTCATATGTTGCAAGAAATAAGAATGCATGCATACTGTATTAATTTCGCTACACAAGTAACACCAAAAGGCTATATGAGAAACTTGTACGACCCAATAACGATCACTACACAATCATATGTATTCAGACTGTTATGCGTTAAACAAGCAACCCCAAATTGCGCCACACTGGGAGAATTTGTCAGACTACCCTTGCACATTTTCTTTATGCGCACCATTATGTTGGAAGAGTAAATTGGGCCACCAAAATTAGGGATATGTTACATAATTATGGTTTCCAATATGTTTGGTCATATCAGCAAGTAAGAAATAGTGACAACTTCCTAAGCATGTTTAAACAAAGGGTCAGAGACTGTAATATACAAGAATGACACTCGGCTATAAAAAAAACTGTTCAGAATTAGATTTCTATGAAGAAATTAAATCATTGTTAGAACCAGAAAAATATTTATCCACTATAATAAACAAACAGCATCGAGTTGCTTTGAGTAGATTAAGAGTAAGTGGCCACAACCTCGCAATAGAGTCAGGTAGAGCTATATCAATAGAACGATATATTGTTTGAAAGAGAGACATATAAGTACAACTGAAAACGAATTACATATCTTGGTTCACTGTCAACTGTATGACAAACCTGAGAACTATTTACTGTAAAAGTGAGAATCATGTTAAAGGATACTTGCAGAGTACTAATTGTAATATAATCTGTAATATAGAAGTAAGTTTATTTATAATGCTATGAAAAGAAGAGAAAACTACTTGAGTAAACTAAAATAATGAAATCCTGATATAATGTGAGGTTATGACGAAACTGTGTAAATAGTGTTGGTTTGTTATGTTTGTAATTTTATGATCTTGGTGTGATGGTACTATGGGCCCATGGCCTGAATACTTATTGAAAAACACTATTATTAAGCTTTCATATGTATTACATATGAAAGCTTATTGTTTCTGTTAAAGTTATTATTATTATTATTTTTTTTTTTTGTGTGTTTTCTGCAAATCGGATTTCTCAGAATCTATCCATAGGATCTTTCTGAAATTTTGACCTACCCCCCCAAAAATGGGGTGCGAACCTTGATTAAATGTATTTTCAAAACGTTTTACGAATCCGAAATCACCGAATTTTACGAACGAATGCATTTGACCTACAATGCTGTAACTTTGTGACTATTTGATCTATTTTACTAATTCTTTTTTCTTTGAGTATCCTAAGACATTTACTTCAAATCTGCAATTTCGGATTTTCGAATTTCGAAAATTCGTCGCTGTGATTTCGAACCGGAAGTTTACACCAACTCGACAACTTCTTTAGTAGTTGTACGATTTTCATGAAATTTAATATGTAAGTAGACCTTAATGATGCGACTTGAAAAATGACTTTAGAAATTGTCTAACTTATCTCCCCTTGGTGAAATTAAGGATCAAAGTTTTCAAAAAAATCGTCGAAATATAGGTCAGAATGACCTAGGTTTTTTTTTCGATACTAGACAAGGAATGACTGATTCGTACACAAAATATGGAGTTTGTCGATCGAACCGGAAGTGCCACCATCTTTAAACGTGAAAAATCAATAAGGCTTTTTTGCTATTTTACTTACAGACTCGGGAGTTATATTTTCTGAATCCTTGTAGGAAGGCCTAAAAAATGTCGCGAATACAATTCTGATTTAGGTCAACCGGGTGTCACCATTTTGAATTGAAAATGAAAAATAGAAGCAATTTGAAGGGCCGAGACTTTGGAGCACAATAACTCTCATTCTAATTAAGCTAGAATGTTCAAACTTGTTGTAGACGTTCACTAGGTCAATGTTATGATTGAGTTCAAAGATGAGCATTTTCTGCTTAGGGTAAGCAGAGATAAGCATGCTGATTTGTTGATTCTTTAGGGCACGATAACTTCGGTTATAATGAAGGGAGGGCGGTGAAACTTTTGTCAATAGAGAGTCTAATAGCTAGCCTGTTGTGTGAAATCATTGTATCATTTTTTTTAAATATCAGGGATAGCCGAAAAAAAGAGATTGAAAATCCAAAAAGTCGTATTTTTACAATTTGGAGCATGTTTAGAGGTCTTTCTCGTAAAGTCAACATACTATTTTTTGGGAACTTCTTCTACAAAGAGTCTTATTGGTAGTCTTTTATATGAAACCATCGATCAACAGTCCAACATATCAGGAGTAGAAGAACAAAAATGTTCGAACATTGAAAACGGCACCCTTTCATTGTTAAGCGAAACATGCAGTGTGGGTGACTACAATCTACACATTTAGTCATCGTATAGAGTTTATTCAACAGTATCGAATTCCAACTGCTTAGGGATATTTTACGTGCACTCCAATGTGTACACGGGACCTTGGGTTTTTCGTCCCATCCGAAGGACTAGACAGCTGTGCTTGTCAGGCCCTCCGTTCTGCCTCACTGACAAGGGGAACCACGCCGGGAAATCGAGATGAACTTTTTCCGTGCAGAACTTTCAATTCAGGCAAAACGTTTATTGCATACGATTAAGCTGGTCAGTTGGAGCTTATTTTCAAAAGTTTTGTAATAATCGGTTGGTAATTAAAGTACCGTGCACATTAAATTGTTAAAACAGAAAATTTCGCCCGGTTGAAATGTTTCTTGCTATAAGTCAGCAATTTTCCGGGAGGCTGGATGGCTGAATGGTTAGCATGTGCTCGCTGTATCGAAACGTTTGTCATTGAGTCAACGGGGGTCGTTTCGATCTCCAGGTTGCACGTGACATGGTGTATGATGTCCAACCTCGTGGGTTTTCTCCGTGTTCTTCGGTTTCCTCCCAACGGCTAAAGACCAGTACGTGCAAGGGGAGTTTTTAAATGAAATTAAAAAAACATATGTTAGTCCCGAAATGACCTAGTTTGTGTCGAATGGACGTTAGGCCGCATTTCTCTCTTTCTCTTTTTAAAGTTTTGTAATAATCGGTTGGTAATCAAAGGTACTGTTAAAGTGATAAAACAGAAAATTTGGCCCGGTTGTAATGTTTCTCACTTTAAAGTCAGCAATTTGTCGATTTTAAGGGGCAAACGTTTATTGCGAACGATTAAGCTGGTCAGGGGGAGCTTATTTTAAAAAGTTTTGTAATATTCGGTTGATAACTAAAGGTACCGTGCAAATTAAACTGTTAAAATAGAAAATTTGGCGCGGTTGAAATGTTTCTCGATGTAGGTCAGCAATTTGCCGATTTTAGGGAGGTTGCGTGGCTGAATGGTTAGCACGTGCGCTCTGTATCATAACGTCTGTCATTGAGTCAACTGGCCTTGTTTCGATTTCTTGGTTGTACGTGACAAGGAGTATGGTCGCCTTACCAACCTCGTAGGCCGTAACGCCGCTGCCCGGGTAAAATTTCCCTCATTGCACACTTTATGGCGTATGCCCGTCTTCATTAGCCCATTGTAGGAGCAGAACAGTAGGACGTTAAACCCCATTCAATTTCATTTCATTTTCTCTATGTTGCTTATTTATTATAGTGGATAAATATTTTTCTGGTTCTAGCAATTATTTAATTTCTGCATAGAAATCTCTGGCCAGTTTTTTTTATTGCAGAGTGCCATTCTTGTATATTGCAGTCTATGACCCTTTGTTTAAAACATGCTTAAGAAGTCGTCACGATTTCCTACTTATAACCAAACATATTGGAAACCATAATTATATAACATATCTTGGAAGCCCGATTACAGCTATACAAGTTTCAGTTATTTCCCTTTAGTTTAAAGATTATTTTTTTGCCCGGGTGCAATGTTTCTCACTACATTTAAATTTGTAACTTTGTGAGTTTTTGACCGATTTTGATATTATGTCTTTATAATTTTCCAAATCTACATATTTAACGTACATATTCAAACAATTGAGTTCAACCTGATTCAAAAAGTTTTAGTTTTGTTCAAAGTTATCTCATTTAATTTTTCGATGTTTCCTTACCATTTTCATTTCATTTTTCTGAAAGTTTTGAAATCGGAAGTCATCCCGATTACAGCAACACAAGTATCAGTTATTTCCCTTTAGTTTTCAGATTACTCAATGTTTCATACTATATTTAGACTTGTCACTTCGCGAGTTTTTGACCAATTTTGATAGTTTGTTATTCTTATCCTTTTATTTGAGATACTTGATATAATCGATGACACGTGACGATGAATATGAAAGCTTTCATATCTGCATGGGACAGTAGCAGATCTAGTTATTATTATTATTATTATCCTATTATGTATTCTGACTCAAGCACTCTACCCCAAATATAAGGGTCCGGGACATTAGTTACACTTTTCCCTGATGAGAAATGGGGTCATAAAAAATTGAAATGAAATGAAATGAAATGTTGTTTTATGGCACCGTCAGCTCTAACCGGGCTATATTGCGCCAAACAAAATGATGATTCTTTTGAGACAAGCTAAATCATATCACAAACTTGTATATGCATAAATAAAAACAATATCACAGTTTATCATAACAATCATTTATGCATATAAACAATAAAAGTTAAATATTACATATATATATATTATAAACAAATTAAAATTTATAATAAAAACCTGTCTCTTTTAAAAAGTTTAGTATTTCGCAATATAGCCCAGGCTGGGCAAACAAGTGATGTAGTGACTGGCAACTGTAATATCGCGATCTTGTATTCTTGAGATGGTTGCACTCAATCAGAATGTGCTTCACTGTCAAAGGAACATGGCAGTGTTCACACTCTGGTTGAGGCTCTCGCTTCAAAATGAAAATATGAGAGAGCGACACAAAACCACTTCATCTATCCTACTGATTCTATAGGAGCTTGGCCAGTCTCCTAAGAGAGGCTTAATGTGATGAAGTTTATTTGTGTCTGCAAGATCCCAAGACCGTTGCCAACGGTCAAATATACAAAGTTGATGGACGATTTAAAATCGGTGAAAGGTAAAAGAAATAAAAAATTGAAGGCTCAGCAAATTAATACTCGATCAACTTGAAGCCATGTGTCTTGGACCATGGCGCATCGTTTCACAGTCCCAGGACGACTGCGATGACGCCATAGACAGTTCCTGGTCCATAGTATGGTGGCACTTGTTTTACAGATATTCGTTATTAAGGACATAACAGTACAACTACATAAATCCATGTATGTGCCACACCCACAAATAGTGTACCCCTGTGTTGCTGATGTTCGTTTTACAATAACATATTATTAAGGAAGGGAGGGAAATGGGGTTTAACGTGCACTCGACACAAACTAGGTCATTTCGGGACTAACACATGGTTCAATTTTATTTCAATATTTCAGTTGCGCGCAGGGGTCTGTAGCAGTGGGAGGAAATCGGAGAAAACCCACGAGATTGGACAGGCCACCCTACTCCTTATCATGTACAACCAAGCCAGTTGACCCAATGACAGGCTTTATGATACAGCACGTGCTTACCATTCAGCCCCCCCTTCCCCAATATTATTAAGACAATATTGTATTATTTAAATATATTTACTTAGTATTTGATGAATATAAGCCGTTTACAATTTGTTTGATAAATATAAACCTTTTTTAATTTTGGAGAATGATAATGCAGACAATAATAGTTTGTAACGACATCAAGCTATTGTGACTGGTCGTCTGTTATATCAAAAATGCCCGACACATACCTTATATCATGCAATTTTACAGCATGATAACTGCATACGAACAATCGCTAATGGACCTCAGGTAGCGGTCGATTACATCCGAGTTTAATTCTGATTTACCCAGTAGATTTCGTCGAATGAAATCCTCATCCAAACTATCCACCCCGTAAAGCAATAAGTAATGATGCATATGGGTCAGGGTTTGTAGGTTATAAGCAGTTACGGGTATAACGTGTGGGGCCCAGGATTAAATTTCCGCTATGTAGTGAAGCATGTATCTCCCTGGTCCTATATTGTTTCGCTATCCATCTAATTAGTTATTTGCGACATGACAACCGGTGAATCAACAATGACGTGTGGGGTTTTCCTGTTTTATTTCCTGTTCTGATATTAGGCAACATATGGTTGGGTAATTAATGTGTGTGTTTTAATGTTTCTACATAATTAATTATTTCTTTGTTAAATAGCTGTTTAGCATAATGAAGAGTTACATAATTCTGATATACATATTGTATGTAGCGGTTGACAGGGGTGAGTACTAATTAATTACTATCCCTATTATAAAGTCACCGTATCCTCAGAAAAGAGGGTAAAACAGGATAAACCACGACTGAACTGTATTCTAATTATTCGACATTAACTATGTCATTTCGGGAATAACATATGGTTCAATTTTATTGTAACAATTCGCTTACGCCTACCCACATAACATCAAGCCGTTACATTTACGTAAAATGTACGTAAACGTGGTTGGTCAGGTTACCATCATTTTGCTTATCTTTCCAACGATCCGTTTTCATTAGCCCGGTTCGGAGCAGAACTGTAGGACGATAATTTTTTCAACGATAATTTAGCGTCCTACTATCAGGGAAATTGTGTTTGTACAGCAGCGCTACGGTCTACATTTGTATTAAATTATAAGTGCCAAGGGATCTTTTACATGCACACCAAAGTGTACACGTTTGTCTCATCCGAATGACTAGTCCGCTGCGCTCGTAATGCCTTCTGTCCTTAAAGAAAAATGTTCAAGAAAAGGGGCTACATTAGCACTATGAAAGTGTGGATATGCGCCAGAACAGGCAGCCTATCAGAAAGGAAAACCGATATTGACCTATATCCAATTTGCTCAATGTTTTGATTGAATAGAGTTACCTCTGGAATGAAATGAAATATGGTTTAACGTCCTACTCCGAACATGTACACAGGACCTCGGTTTTATGTACCACCCAAACGACTAAACAGTTGGCGTTGTCAGGCCATCCGTACTGCACCACTGACAAGGAGGGGGGTGTCTCAAAATTTCTCGGCCCACACGGGAGGGGAAAGTCCTGAAAAGCTGAATATTGACAAGGCTCTTTCTCTCATAATCGTAATACCAGTTTGTAAAGAATATGTTCGCAACTATAGACGACAGACAAACATGGCAGCGATGTAATATGCGAACATTGATATGTTGGTGTAACAAATAAGATATATACTACACCAATATTACATGTGTTACATAATTGGTTAAACACATTTCAAATATAATTGTAACACGGATATTTGCAATGTTTGATCCGTGACAAATATTTAAAAGATTTTGAAGTGACGAAAAATGTTACCGTTCAAATAGGGTAGGGATGGCAGGGAGGAATTTGAGGATTTGTTTTAATATTAAATCTAGTAGATCTACCGTCGTTTAATCTTATGTGCGAAAATCTTCAATTTTATGTTAGGTTGAGTCGTTGAAAAAAGTCCGTTTTGTTCAAGGGAAATAACTCTTGTAAATAACTATTTAGCAGAATATCCTATCCACCTGTTTGACATATACATTCACTTGTTTTTTTTTCAAATTACGTGCTGTTAATCATTAGAACGAAAGTTGTGAAGATTATAGCTTTATGGAATGTGCAGTGGTAAATTGAATTGGAATGAAATTAAATAAAATGGGGGATTTAACGTCCTACTCTTCTGTACCTAACCTGGGCTAAGGGAAGACGGGCATACGCCATACAGTGTGCTATGGCGGAAATTTTGCTTGCTTCAACAGTATGGCAGTTTTTGATAAATATTCGCGGTACCAACCTATTCCGATCAGTAAATGCAGATCCAACGAACGATGACATTCATATTTATTTATAACAACAGATAATATAGACATTTTCAGGAATCAGATGGGCATGTAGTTTTCTGAATGGTCTCTTTAACTGGTAGAAAGGTCATTTAAGGTACAACTTGGGTCAATATTCTCTGACCCATTTCTTCAGGAAAGCATTTTATCTCCAACACTATTTGCAATGAAAATTAATACCATACCAGCCTTAAACCAGGTACAAACGACACTCTTTATGTTGACGACTTGCGCGTGTCCTATGGCTCTACAGACATGCGGATAATCGAACATTAGTTGCAATTTTGTTTGAATTCACTTTCAACAAAATGGATTACTGGGCCTGAAATTTTGTAATAAAAATATCATTTATACCCCATGAAAAAAGACTTAAGAAAAGGAAAGGTCTGAAAGTCCTCAGCATATGAGAGTCTTGTCAGCTATTGACAGGGGAGCAGACCGCAAGCTTTTATGGGTGTATTGTGTATGGGTCTGCCTGTGATTCTTATCTCAAAGGGCTCGACACCATACACAACCAAGGACTTAGAATCAGGTTAGGAGCATTTCGTAAAGAGAGAGAAATGGGGTTTAACGTCCACTCGACACAAACTAGGTCATTTCGGGACTAACATATGGTTTTAATTTTATTTCAATAATTCGCTTGCGCGTAGGGGTCTTTAGAAGTGGGAGGAAACCGGAATACCCTAAAAAAAAACACGAGGCTGGACAGGCGACCCTACTCCTTGACACGTACAACCGGGGATTCAAAACCACGCCAGTTGACTCAATGGCAGGCCGTATGATACAGCGCGCGTACGCTAACCATTCGCCCATTCAACAGCCCGAGCAGTTCGTAAATCTCCAGTTGTCAGGTTATACGTCGAGGTGCACGTGCCCTCACCGCGGAACATCCGTGATAAGCTGGCCCTGCAGTATGCTACGAAAATATCATCTTTATCCAATCATATTCCATTAAAGACCATATGTCTTAGAATACAAGACGATGTGTAGCACCATAAGTCTTTAGTCAGACGCGGAAAGCTGGCCTCCTTCAAACCGACCGACACATCCTACGTATGTTTCATGCATCCTTTCGTACTACATATTGTATTAGCCTTGTTATCGTCTAGTATTTTCTTCTTTCTTCTTTGCTTCCTTTTCAAGTCGTGTATGTGCGTCTCACTATCTCAGTAGTTAAAACATGTGTGTTGCACTATAAACCCCATCTTCAATAAAAGGCTTGATCTCGCCTTAACTACATACATCTTATCAAGCCCTTCACGTAATACCCCGCATATTTGATTGGGTCACAAGCACAGCTTGGGAGCCTATCAGATTCCTTCCTTAAAAATATCGGAGAATTATCGGAACACATTCATAGCAAAGAGACTTGCCACTGCCGGTTTTCGTGCAAATAAACACATCTTTAGTTCCTAAAACTGCTTCAATTGTTTTTGCTTTTTTTTTTTTTTTTTTGTTTCGGTTTTTTTTTTTGGGGGGGGGGGTGTCCGTGAGTTTCTCAATTGAAAAAAAAAAACCTTCAACGGCTGTAAACTTGTCTGTTTCTTTTTCTATAGAGGCCGCCATGTTCATTTACAGCGTGTTATGTGCCACGACCTCTGATTGGACAATGCTAATTAATCACGTGTACACACAACGGGCGTCAAAGTTCGGAAATTGCTGAGTATTGAAGCAACGGTTAGATGTTTGTAAAACTCACGGACGTTGCTTAAGGAACATGTATAAACCCCAGAATGCTTCGTTCGGCATTCTTGTCCAAACGAGGTAATAAAAATACCTCGTTGTCTGCAGTTTCAAAACGAGGTTTTTTAAATTGCCCTGTTTTTGGAACGAGGTATTGTGTACAGAACGAGGCTGGGTAAAATGCTTCGTTAACCAAACGTGTTTTTTTTTTCAAGATAGTAACTAGCGGTATGTGCTATCAGCGAATTTGTAAAAATTAAAATTTGTTATTTAATACGAAAATAAAACCAGCCCAAAGACGTACACGCCATACCATAAATTATTTTCGCATTATTAATATCCATAGGTCTTCATAATTAAACGTTTTAATTAAATTTTAAAGTATCAGGTGTGCTTTATTTCCCATTTAATTGACAATTATGGTATAAGCCGACAAATTTCTCGCTGTGCGTTTATATAACTTTGCTCCAATAATATTTTGTGCAATGTTATGGGGTTTCAACAGAAAAAGTTATTTTTTACAATAAATACATGCATAAAAAACCCCAGTGTATTGGAAATATGAGATGAAATTTAATGCTTTTTTGATTAATAAGAATGGAGTATTTGTTGTATTGAGATCAGATAAACACGCATTTGTTGTCATTCTTTTAAACCATCTGATAAAGTCTGATGATAGAAATTGCAACATCGCCTCCCTCTGGAATGAAGCGGCTGTCTGACAATGCTCAGAGATATGATAGTCGTGTACATTTGTCAAATTTATGACGTAATTAATTACAACGATCGGTTAATTAGCCTAATGACGTCGATCACCACCCTTATATGGATAGTGGAAACTACCCATGTTTTAGTTCTGTATCTCTTTTTATGTTTAAATGCACATCCAAAAATTAGTTAAAGATACAAACGACCGGCAAACAAAACGACCATCATGGCAACAGTGAACACTACAATTCATTGCCCGCGTACATTTTGATCAGGGCGTGTGAATTTTGATTTTTGCAGCTGAATTGGTTGTTTGGGTGACTACCAGTAACAGTGAACCGGTTGTTTTAGCTGACTGCAATATTCAACTGGATTGCGACGTACGTGTTGAAAAGTATGACGTCTCTCTGTTAAAGGTAGATTTATATTTTATTGTGACCTTATCTCAGACTTATGTCCGTTCATTGTCTGCCAAATATTTTAGAAAACGGATGAAAGTTCAAGAAAATAGGTCCGCGACGGATTTTGGTTTCTGCAAAATTGCTGAATTTCCATATGTCTTGTTATCCGAGTGGTTAATAGGACAATGTATTTTGGTGTTGCAAGTGTATCATAAGTGTTTCCATATCATACTAATCGCACCCACATTTGGGTTATTATCCAATCATTGGGTGACCAAATTCGATCATACCACACTTGTTACTTGTATTGTTATTTGCAAAATGTGAATAACCACCACTTCAGCATTAACCTCTCAATAAACTCACTCGCATCGTCAAATTAAGTTGTGCTACATTTCCCCCCATACTGCTGATCAATTATATTTGAACAAATATGCATATCAGCAACTGTATCCTTTTTTATTATGGACCGGCCAATAACTAAGAAAGGATTCTAAAGAAAAGGGCACATAGTATTGGAAGCATAGTATTGGAAGATGGCTTATTTAGTAATAAAATATGGGATTAAGGAATTATCTTAATCTCCCACATTTAGTCCTTCGAATTGTATAATTTAGGTTAAGGAAAATGAACTGGATAACACGAACAGGTACGAAAAACAGAAGACTGCAACCATATTACTCTGAATATAACAAATGTGACGTCACAAGATGCTGGTATATATAAATGTAAAGTGGATTTTACAGACCACTATACAGACATTAACCTCACCGTTATTGGTATGTCAACAATTCGACTACTGTCTTTATTTCCTCTCGTTATGTATCCTAATCAACTGTATTGTGTAAAACAAAGCCCACATTGTATATATCGGCCATTATTGACTTATGTTGTTTAACGCTCTTCTCTTAAATGGGGCTACGGTGACTCAGTGATTAAGGTGCTGGATCATTACCAGGAATTATACATGTTTAACCTTGTTAAAGCCACTAGTATTGCGGATGGACATGCATGTAAAACAACCAATTGGAAGTCGACGAAGTGTAGGGCCAAACTTGACTCATACATGGGGTTGATGTAGAAAAGAAAGACGTTACAATTTTCATAAATATAAATTTATTCAGTGGAGCGATGCTTTAATTTTACTGCCATATTGACAAATTTAGTATACTGAAAGTGACAGTTCTGGTGTATAGTATGCGGATTTCTCCTGGGGAGATAAAGTAATATTGGTAATACCACCCAACCCTGTCATACACGCGCACATAAATAAATATAATTCTTTAGCATAGATATAATTTTTATATATCCTAGCATCATAAATTGTGCTGTGGCATAATGTATTTGTGGAATAAATATAAGCAAATAACACAAATCAATGTAGATTCAGTAAAGTAATGACAGTCAATGAACTATTTGGGAGTGGTTGTTGATGAATCTCTGAAGATATCACACTCCAACAGTCACAACGTATTATTGCTTAACACATTAGCCATTGCCATATGCATGCGCGGATCCAGAGGGGGGGGGGGGGGGGGGTCCAGAGGGTCCGGACCCCCCCCCCCCCTGCTCAGGCTTGAACAATTTTTATGCGATTTTATTGGCGATTTAGATTTGTAATTTTGGAATTTACCTTCCGGAAATACGTCAGAATGAACCAAATTGAATCTAATTTACCAAATTTTTCTGGGGGAGGGCCACCAAACCCCCCGTTAATCGGTTGAGCGCAATTAGTTAAGCAATTATCAAACCTAGACCCCCCCCCCCTGCAAAAAATCCTGGATCCGCGCCTGATATGTAAGGCGACCAGTTATGGTAGGCAGTTTTAACGTTCAGTCTTATAACCCGCGAGGTTTAGGGTTTATAAAGTTCACTTATCTTATTTCTAGATTTCAAGTGGAAGAGTAATATGACGACAATGAAGGTTCGCGTCGGAAATAATATAACCATGCAATGGGAATATGTGTCCAAGGCTGAATTTGAACATGTTTTTTTATTTAGAAAATCCATGGAATATGACACCAGACGGGTTAGTAAATCACCATTATCTCATATTAGTTCCTGCACAGCACAGGCATTATATATGTAGTTACGAGTTAGAATTATATCCCTAAATGTGGCATACAGGGTAATATTGACAGCTGTTTGTGCTCCATGGAGCGGGGGTGGTGTTTAAGCGAATTTACCTAACCGGGAGTATCAGAAAGGCATCTGGTTGACCAAACCTGAACAAACAACGTCAATCTGTTTGCAGGCATTACCGGAGATCAAATGGATTGTAGTTTAACGTCCTATTGTTCTGCTCTGACTAGGCTAATAATGACTCGCAAACACCTTACAGTGTGCTTTGGGACGAACAAAGGCACTACAGCCTACTCTAATATCGAATTTCAAGGGTTATATTACGTGTACCTCAATGTGTAATTGGAATCTCTGACCTGGGGGGAGGGGTCACACGGAAAATCCCAGTAAACTGTCTCGCAACACCAGCATCGAACACAGATCTCACAGGTTAACGGGCAATTTCTTACGCACCGACCAACAGCTTTCCCAACCATTAAGGTCTATAAGCACAGGGCCATGACTAAATGCCTATGTTTACATTCATAACACAGGGTCTTGTTAAGTGGGAGAATGGCATTGAAATAGAAAGATGGGAGGATGACAGAATGGACCTTCGTTTGATTACCAATAACTCAACAAAAATTGTATTTAACTTACGTAATGTAGATGAGGATGACTTCAAATATAAATACCACTTACAGTTGAAATACAGTGATACCTGTATCTTATCTCACAAACCAGTTAGTTTACAAGAAGGTGGGTAGTTGGGTATCACAAATAAAATTTGCATATGGCATCAGTCATTCCGGCTTTAGTGAAGCAAACACAACGTTGAAGTCCAATGTAAACATTCGTCTATAATATACGAAATGGGTATAAATGTCAAAAAATATTATATCGATATGTATAAATCAATACATTTTAAACAAAGGACTTTTTTGTAGACATTAAATTCAAATGGCTACCTACAGTTGATCGAATGACGTCTACTGTTGGCAAGAATGTAACGTTGCTGTGGGAATACGAGAGTATCAAGTTAGCGAAAAAAATTAGATCCTACAAATTCAACTCAATAACGGGACAGGTATATTAAACATAATAATATATACATGTATGGAGTGTTCGCAATGGAATGTAATTATTACCGGTTTCGAATTAATGACCATGTAATGAGTAATGGTCAGTTACATTTCATTGCAAATATCAATTTTTACAACTACGACAAGCCATGCTATCAGTACTGTCAAAGCCCAGCTTAGGTATGGGCCTGAGGGGCCCAGGCCTAGGGCCCCATGGTTTAGGGGGCCCCGCTGTTCATGGCAAAAAGGGAAAAATGCAAATTCCATATGGAAGTTTCACGGTAATCGACCTAGCTGCGCGATGGCGGAGACTGGGCTATCCCCCAACCTTCTCTCTGAAGTTCCACTCGGTGATTGGTCTAGGCTTCTAGACTTGTATGTCATTCGAAACTGAATAGATTTCGTATGTGATCAGATATATTATGTTATCATTCTTGTATTACACAACATTTAATTGTGTGTTACCCATGCGTGCCATTCAAAGGGATATGAAATAATCTTTCGTCGCTTTAGGGGCCCCGCGATTCTAGCCAGACACAGGGTTCTGCTCCGGTTAAGCTGGGCTTTGAGTATTATATTGATAAAGATAACCATAAATAGCAATTAAACAAAAATTATGACAGAGCTTTATCTGCCTATTGCACGTCTTTATTTAGGCCTGAAATTTTATCTAAATTATCAATTGTACAATTATTAACTTATCCAGATCATAATTAACTATCAGTGTCATCGATAGCCAGCGATATATACTGGATTGTAATACTATGAAGGGTGATTTATATGTTTGACTGACATGTTTCATTCTGTTATGTTTATTATTTTTGAACTTTTGGCAATTTGATTTGCAATTAGTTGTCGACGATATCACATGGGCGTAAAGCTCTGGGAAAGAACGCACGATTCGTAAAAACTCATGACCCTAACTATATATAAACGTCCGGTCTTCATTAATATAATTTGTTGTTAATACATACGCAATTAGAATACTTTTGACTTCTCTCATTTAGGCTCAATCTTAATCATGTCCGATGAGAGTTACTTATCTTTGCAATTAAGGGTGTATGGGATTGATCGATAAAAACAGCAAGCACAATCATCCAGGGCGGGTAATTTGAAAAAAAATGTTTCCCCCATAGATTAACCCAGGGGTTAGTGGAGTAGAACGGAATGAAACCACTGGTGATACCGAGGATGTGTTCCGTGTGAAGCAATTTGAAATTTTCAGCGTACATGTATTCTATTATTATAGTGAGAACTGTCAACACCTTATCTATTCTCTATAATACCCCATAAAATAAAGCTGTTCCCTACATCATCATGACTCACCAACACTATATATTTTTCGACTCAAAACGTACTTTATTTCAGAACCGAGAAATAGCCCAATGGACAAAGGATGGAGCATTTAGACAGACTCCCAGACAAGCCACTGTATTACAATTTAATAAACGCACCACTGGAAACACATCAGGGGAGATAATTAAGCTGACATTCATCAAACCAATTGATGGAGATTTTGATGTAATCTACAACTGTAAAATTTTCTGTGGAGTAGCATTTAACAGTGTGAGGGGAATTGAATTGAGGGCACAGAGTAAGTGGTAATTTTCGCCAGTATTTAAAGTTTACATATCAATCAATAGTTACAATTCAGAATTTCATACCTTTAGTAATTTGAACGAATGTTTCTTCTAAAACGTCCTCGTAGAATCTGACCGGTTAGTTATCATTTAGCGAACATTTGTGGTAAAAGTAAATTCAAGTTATCGCCTTTTTAAAAGCTCAATTTTAGCGATAATGATCTCTAGGAGACAAAAGACAGCAATTGTATCGCTAAATATAATCAAAGCGTGAATGCCAAGAGATGATTATTATAACATTTTGATTAATTACTGATTAATTTTCATGTTTAATTGTTATTTCGTTTTTTGTTTATAATTAATATTTAAATTTGTCATTTTCCTCTGTAAAATTACCCCCAAAGAAATATATAGAAAATTAAGTTGGAAATAAAAGAAACAAACAATTGTTTTTGGGGTAACGTTTTTAGTTTTCTTGGGCCTCTTTGGGTCATTAATATATGTCACTAAGTGCGCGTTTACACTAAGTTCTAATTAGGAAAACAGACACTACTAAATTGCGTGGCTAACTTGTTATGTTCCATCTGAACTAATATCAAATACGAATGTCAGCTTTGCGATATATTGACAACGCCTTCTATTCAACAAAAACTAATTACTAATAACAAATGACAATGTACAATTTAATTATTTAGGAAATAACCACTAGTTTATATTTTAAAGCACTTATCACGTTTAGTTACAATTGAAGAGAAATGGGAATCAAATAGCAAAATTCCTCCATAACCTCGACCTACGAGTTCGCTTACCTATCTTCATTAAAAATTTCCTGGAAGATAGGTCATGTAAGGTACGACTGGGATCAATATTCTCTGACCCAGGAATTGGGGATTCCACATGGAAGCATTTTATCTCCCACTCTTTTTGCTATAACAATTAACACGATCCCAGCGTGCCTTAAACCAGGTACAAATGGCGCTCTCTATGTTGATGACTTTCAGATGTGCTATGGTAGTACAGACATGCGGATAATCGAACGTTTGAATTCACTTCAACAATGGGCAACCGAAAATGGATTTCGTTTTTCGAAATCCAAGACTGTCTGCATGCATTTCTGTCAGAAACGAGGTTTGCATCCAGATCCAGAACTTTATTTGAATGGCAATCGCCTTCCTGTTGTGGATGAAACAAAATTTCTGGGGCTGATATTTGATAAGAAATTATCATTTATCCCCCATATTAAAAGCTTTAAAAAGAAATGTCTGAAAGCCCTCAACATATTGAGAGTCTTATCAAATACTGACTGGTCTTGCTCAGATTATATCGAGCTTTAATAACATCAAAACTCGATTATTGGTGTATTGTGTATGGGTCTGCCCGCGAGTCTTACCTCAAAGAGCTCGACACCATACACAACCAAGGGCTTAGAATCAGTTTAGGAGCATTCCGTACATCTTCAGTGGACAGTTTATACGACGAGGCGCACGAGCCCTCATTGCACAACCGACCTGATAAACTGGCCCTGCAGTATGCTACGAAAATTGTATCTCTACCTAATCATATTTCATTTAACACCATATTTAGACCTCTTCACGAGCATTTGTATCTAGTGAAGACTAATACTATTCCATCATTCGGTATTCGCATATAACCCCTTTTGTTCGAGGCTGGTATCAGCCTTGACAGTGTTGCGAATAACCCTCTCTTTGAGACTCCACCGTGGGCTGTATCTCCCGCAAAGACTGATTTCGATATTTCACAGCATAGAAAGAGAGATACTAGCTCGACGGTGTTTCAATCTCTCTTTAGAGAGTTAAGGTCTAAGTATGGTGATTATGCTTCTGTTTACACAGATGGTTCGAAAGATGGTGATCGGGTAGCTTCAGCTACAGCGACGCCACCCGAGACCATTTCTGTTCGCTTACCACAAGCTGCTTCTATCTTTACAGCTGAGCTCCAAGCTATTCCCCAAGCTTTGGAGTTCATTCAGTCCTCATCAAATTTAAAACACATCATCTTTTCTGATTCTTTGTCCTGTCTTCAAGCAATTGATAACAGACAGCTTGATCACCCATTAGTAACAGACATTTTATCGTCTGCTACTTTCATACGAGTTGAGCAGCATGGACATTGTCCTTTGCTGGCTCCCCAGTCACATGGATATTAAAGGGAATGATCACGCAGACTCGGCTGCCAAGTCTGCTTTTGATCTTCCCATATCCGAATTTTATATTCCTTTTAAAGATTTTAAATCAAGTACCAATTCATTTATATATGACCTCTGGCAACGGTCTTGGGATCTTGCAGACACAAATAAACTTCATCACATCAAGCCTCTCTTAGGAGACTGGCCAAGCTCCTATCGTAGGAGCAAGAGAGATGAAGTCGTCTTGTGTCGCTCTCGCATAGGTCATTCTTCGTCACATTAAGCCCCTCTTAGGAGATTGGCCAAATTCCTATAAAACCAACAGGAGAGATGAAGTTGTTCTGTGTCGCTCTCGTATAGGTCATACTTTTTTAACACATATTTTCATTTTAAAGCGAGAGCCTCAATCAGAATGTGAATGCTGTCATGTTCCTTTGACAGTTAAGCACATTTTGATTGAGTGCAATCATCTCAAAGAAACAAGATTACGGCATTACCGTTGCCAATCACTTCATCAGTTGTTTGCCCAACCGGGTCTTTACTGTAAAGCGCTAGACTTTTTAAAGGAGATAAATCTTTATCACAAATGTTAATTGAATGATATCTGATTTTCACTTTCATGTTTTAAATATATAAACATAATGTTTATATTTATTTTTATTTGATATTTACTGTGATAATTGTTTTTATTTATGTATATATATATATAATATTGTGATTATATTTTTATAGTTTGTCTCGTTAATTTCATCATGTTTGGCGCAATATGGCCCGCTTGGAGCTGACGTGCCATTAAACAACATTTCATTCATTCATTCAAATAGCAAAATTTAAATAAAAAATGAGAATTTGTTTTTTTCTAAAAAATAAGAATAGATTGATTATCTTATGAGAATTTGTTTTTCTAAAAAAAATAGAATTAATTTATTCTCTTAAAAACAGGTCTTTGTCATCGAAACACGGAACACAAATTAATTCTGATGTATGAGATTGGTCAATTCGTTAGATTATAGTATTTATTTTACAAATGATCGCATCATTCCTTTTTAGAACTTGTAATATAATATAGTGATATTTATAATATATACTTTGATAATTATAATATAATTCTTATTCAGTGAAAGAAAATGATTAAAATATAATTCTTATTTACGATCGACAATATCAATAGCGAAAATGAAATGAAATGAAATGTAGTTTTATTAGCACGTTAGCACCAACTGAGTAATATTGCGCCAAACATATGGTGGTTAATTCGAGCAAAAGTGACAATGTCATTCTTATTTAGGACCATCAATATATAGTGAAGTGGGTGAAATTGGAGGTCGGCTGGGAGAAGATATTAGATTTGTATGGTATTATGAATATAAATATGGAATAGATACTATTATAATAACTCGCAACGACAAGAGAGAGAGAGAGAGAAATGGGGTTTAACGTCCACTCGACACAACTAGGTCATTTCGGGACTAACGCAACGACAAAGTTAACAAGGAGGTAATAATCAACTCATTGAGTGCGGTGTTTAACCCGAGTTAATCCGACATTAAAATATTAATCCGACATTAAAATATTTAAAGGAGCTAAATCTCTAATAGGTGACACCTAGAAATTGACAAAATGGAATGCAATAATGTAATATGAAGGTTTATAAACTGTTTTCATTCTAATTTCAAAGCAGGCGTATTAATCGAATGGCAATCTCTAGCGTCTGATTATTCTTGTCTACACCGAGATTATTTGATCGCGAATGCTCTCCTGATAAGGCTATGGTGTCATAAGTGGAATAAGTTAATCCTGGTTCGTCGAGTTCCATGTTACAAATGACGCCGAAACACAATGGCAAAAATAAATGTTTATTTTGTCTTAAAAATTGGATATCAGAAGCCCATCATTACCCGGTAAGATTACAAAATTCGCGTTTTCAATGTCAAAGACTTTTGTTGATATTGAATTAGAAACTTAGCTACTTTAAATTGGAAATACTCCTGAGATGGTGTCTATAGCCTATGACTGGATACTTATTTGTTTTCAATGTGACACACCCTTAGTATTGGTGGGAACTGTGATGTGTATGTATTGGTGTGAACAATACGCAAAATGAGAATTGCATTGGGTGCGTGTGTATGTGCTGTGAATAGTGTTGATGTGTGAATAGTCGTGTAAAATATTTTGCATGTGTATTTTAGATTATGGCAATGGGACACTGGCACAAAGATAAATTTCTGCCAAACAAAAGAGTTAATGGAAACCGTCTGGTGTTTATCAAAAGCAGAATCAAGATAACACTAGTATTACTCAATACAACACTGGATGACTTTAGATATAACTATATATGCCGTATTACCTTTAAAGATGCACAGACCATTTCAGATCGTATCAAGATTCATCAAAGTAAGATCTGACAAGTTAATAGTAAGGCACTCCTCCCAAAACATATAGATGACACATATTACGTATATGTTACAGTTAGCAAAGGTTTGTCTAAACAGAACATGTTCGTGAATGAGCTTAGTTCTTTAAGGGCATCCACCATTTTGTAAAGGATTCAAATCAGTGAGCAACAAGCTAGAAGTTTTGTACGTTTTGGTAGCATTTTTGGGTCGATATGTATGTACTTACGGTTCAGATGACCCTGCTTTACATATTAACTGGAAATGCTTATCACCAAACTTGGTCCAGATATTCACATTAACACTAAGTTCCAATTAGGAAAAGAGAAAATACTCTTCATTGACCATAGCCAAGGCTTTAGTGGTACGGGTCTATACACTAATAAGCGGTATATCTCTATGAAGTAATTCGCCAAATAAACACATGCACTAAACACATGCACAGAAATTAGACGCCTCATACGACTGATAGACGAACCGATTTTAATATTTTTCTTTTTGGCAACAGGATGATATACACAATGGAAAACCCATACTACCAAATACAACCGTATACTACGCCAAATGAGTTCATTTGGGGAATTGGCAAAGAATGTACATTAAACTGGAATTGGCTATCGCATTCATCGTATTGCAAGTTTTTCAAGAATTAACTTAATTATATTTTGTTTGATATAATAGAAGTAATCTGTCAGTTTTGCTTAATAATGGTCAAGGGGGTATGTGGTAGTATGGGATGGTAGTGGAACAATCGTCCTGACTTAATGGTAATGTTCTTCGAAAGGCGGGGGTGAACATAATTTACTGCGTAATTTACAGGGCGATAATAGAACCGTTCCTTTTTTTGCGTACCAAAATAAACGAATTTAAAACTTATCTCCTTGTTTACTTTTAGCGCCATTAATCTATAGTGACGTCATTGAAATTAGACGTCAACCTCAAGAAGATATACAGTTCGTATGGTATTATGAGTATGGCTTGCCAGTCGACACAATCATATTTACTCGGTATAACACAAGTAAAAAGGTAGAAATATAATATTACGGATTACAGACCAAAGCCTACTTTTAATGTGTACATATCTTGACACGATTTTTGTATTTCTATCCCTAACGAAAAATCTCTGAATCAAAGCAAATAACGCCATGGGTATGGATTTCTCTTCAAAGCATGATGGAACTCAATATTGGTTACGTGCATGTAGCCGCCTTTTTGTAATAGCATATGCCCTAACAAACTGTCATTTGCATCCTGAAATTGCAACTACAAGAGTGGTTGAAGCGGGTTTGTACTCCGGAACGTAAACATCCATTTGTGCACACATGCGCACACTTCCCTCGGGGAAAGATCTGCGAAGAAGACAAAGAAGTTTACAAAAAAAAGGGAGAAAAATGCTAAAACCGATGAGTAAAATGAAAATATAGCCTAGTTGGGTGGGGGGCTCAAGGCTGACAGAAGGGCCAAACGTCTGACAAAATCACCCCTCTGGCCAATGGAAAGGGCCCCTGAGTCCGAGTCAATCGTTGTCTATACACTGATTACCACCCAGAATCGAAATCTACACAGACAGTTGGTTCCCCTCCAAACGCCTGATCGCCAATAAGAATCGCAATCTACACTACAGTTGATCTAGAAAAAATATGTCTTCATAAATTCTCCTTTCGGGTGGCGATACTACCCATTGAGCCATCGGACTAAATTTGTCAATTTACTTTTTTCAGCCGGTTGCAGTTGGTAGTTGGAACAAGGGTGTGTTTTTACCAAAGTCACTGGATGTTAAAGATCGGCTGAAATTTAATAAAACAAAGTTTGATGGTTTCAAAGGAAAGATAACGCTGTCTTTACTCAAAATAACACAAGAAGATTATAACTTTACCTATATCTGCAAGATTACCTTTGAAGACGGAACATCTAGTTTAGATCATGGCATATCGCTTTATGGTTATTTACAGCATTGTATTATATTTGACAGTTTTTTTATAGTCAGGTTGCATAGTTAAATGATATAGGCATGATCCTTTGATGTAGGTATCTGGAAAAGAGGCAAGACTCCGAAACGGATTTTAGTGGCACGGTGCATATCCATAGGGTTCACCATCTTAGGCCCAAATGCTCCACCCTTAATTTGAAAATAATTAATTTAAAGTGTAACATCTATCGCGTTCTCAATATTTTCCGTAAACGGGCCACGACTCCAATGTTTTCAGAATCCCGTCTTCATTAACCCGGTCTGAGCAGAACAGTCGGGCGTTAGAATCCCATTTCATTTTCAAAACATAAAGTCGCGAAATGTTTGTTACTGGCGGACGGAACATGGTAGTATCGATAGGTTTTACGCTCAAGTGTTCATAATAGAGACTTTTGGCAAGTGGAATTTTCCGCATCCGTATCCGTATTGCCACGAGATACTTTGCGTCAATGTAGTTTTAGAGTTTTGGCAGACTTTCGCGTCGTATACATATGGGTAGGTGGGCTGAGCTTAGTTCTATTACAGCATGGTGTCAGTTTTCTACCCAGAGCAGCACCAGTACTAGACAGGTGCCTTGCCTACAAATTCCTGAAGGGAATAAAGTCGCTCGACAGTGACTGAGCTATTTAAATTTAAAAAGAAATTTAGTGTCGAACCTTGTTTGGGTTTCACTAATGTATCATTTCAGAAAGTATATACCCTTTTTAAATGCAGATTTGCAAGGTCCCGCCTCCCTAAATTTAGCACGTAGACCACCCAGCATGCATTAAATCATTAAATTCCAGTCTTTATCATGGTTAAAATCACATCAAATAAACACTTCTGTGTTCTAGGGTACACATAGATTCATAAAAACACTATGACACAATATTTCAACGTCTAGAAGTAGCAAAAAGTACGGTAAAATGACGACGACGTTATACAGACCTTTTCCGTATGAAAGCTGTTTGATACGCGCTGCCGTATCCGTGTTCCATATCACGTATGAGAAATACACAAGCATCGTTGACTTCACACACACAACCGATACGCGATATGGACCAGAAATTTACGCTTGCCAAAAGTCTCTAATATATCACACTAGAGAGCCCAAAGCCGTGTTACAGAACTTGCGTAAAGGGCAGAATAATATTTCTGGAAGCACCAAACATATTTTTTCATCTACATCGGAGAACACTTGTGTTCTCTGGTGGGTCCAGAAACTTCGTACATATTTTATACTTTGCCTGTAAGTCAGAGGCCATTCGTAACAATATTTTAGCGTGGGCAACAAATATTGGTTCCAAATTCATAAACAAGATTTACATCACGTAATACTACGGATATTTTGACGTATTAGAATGGCGCCATAGGCTTACACAATACGGAGACTGGTTTATCAAAACCAAACCTTTTCCTCTCTATGTATTTAAACTGTTATCATACTTGCGCTTCAATTATATGAAGTGAAAATT
The DNA here is from genome assembly GCA_963678685.1 of Patella ulyssiponensis. Lineage (NCBI taxonomy): Eukaryota > Metazoa > Mollusca > Gastropoda > Patellidae > Patella > Patella ulyssiponensis. The sequence continues at coordinate 7,567,113 of OY783227.1, read as the reverse complement.
TACCAGATATGATGTCATGAATATTTTCACTATTAAATTAACCAATCAAGTATTGGCGCATTCTCGGTTGAGGGCATATTAGCCCTTAAAAAGAGATGCACGTTTGGAAATCTTTAGACCCATTTCTTTAGAGAAGAGAATGAAAGACATTTCATCGTTGGGTTTTATGTAGACGTATGTTTGTAAAACTTATACCCAACTTGATATACAAATATTTTAAGACAAAACATTGTTGCTATACTACACCCAGTTTGGGAACTACAACATTATATTGGACGTCAAATCTAAACGATCAAAGCCAAAACAAAGTATGTGTGGCAGGGATGGTGTGACACGTCGGTTTGTGATTCAGCTTACACATCCAACCAATTATGTTACATATAACCCAAGATGTTTCGGAAACCTGAAGGATTTACGTAAAGGGGAGGAAAAGATTAAGCGGAAAGTTACTGCACAATTTGTAGCCTAAATGAAAGCGAGAGACGTCAACTCGACACAAACTAGGTTATTTCGGGACTAACATATGGTTAATTTTTTTTTCTCAATAATTCGCTTGTGCGTAGGTATGTACATCCCCCCGCACGCCCCCCCCCCCCCCCCAATGAACGCATTTATAACTTTTATCAAATCGAATAAAATGTATTATGTCGTCACCATGTCAAGTTAATGACCTACCTTTTAAAGAATGTCGTAAAGCAAAATGGTTCACAACCTAAAATAGTTTATCATTACTTTTTCAGAGAAAGACCCCCCTGTTGTTGAATTGTCCATAAGAGAAAGTCAACCAAGATATTTATTTGCAGTAATCGGGATTGTTGTGTCTGCTGCGGTTGCCGTCGTAGCTGTAACTGTAATCATTTACATGCGTGAGTATTTTATATCGAGTAAGGGATACATTACAAGTTATCGTGTAACCAGAATAGAATGTAATTTATGGAAGACCAACCAGCTATTTATTCAGAGTTATGTTTAGATCTTAATTCATAGTCCTTATTTATTATTATTTAATTTTTTGTCGTATTCCGACAATAAAATTAACAATTGTATTTTAAAATCAATATTTTTTGTTTAACAAATCAGACTTTTGTCATTAAAGATTTGTATTTTTGTTTAATTCCATCGGTGATATAGAATGGAAAACAGATATCTAGCAACAAATTTCCAAGTAGAAATCTCCAAATGCAAATCTTTCTGAACATTTCCCCAGAAACATTTCTCCAAAAACATTTCTCAAAATTCATCGAACCGGAACATAATGACGACATGAGCGGAAATCAAACTGCCATACAATAATTCACCATGCAATATTGGGGAATCAAGCAATCATACAATCAGTCACCATACAATAATGGGGAATCAAGCAATCATACAATAAGTCACCATACAATAATGGGGAATCGAGCAAGCAAATATAAGCGAGAAATGGGATTTTTAACGTCCACTAGACACATGGTTCAATTTTATTTCAACAATTCACTTCCGCGTAAGGGTCTTTATATGTTATAGCAGTGGGAGGAAACCGGAGGATCTGAAGAAAACCCACGAGGTTGGACAGGCGACCCTACTCCTTGTCACGTACAACCGGGATTCGAAACCACGCCAGTTGACTCAATGACAGGCTTTATGATTCAACACGCATGTGCTAACCATTTGGCCATCCAACCGCCGCATAAATAAGAAAAATCTCTCGACGACGTTTCTGTATAGTGAAACCACGTTCGTAGGAGGGATAATCGGGCCGGACCTTCAAAAAAGAAAATAAATTGAAAGTAGTCTATTTATCTCTTCTAAATCATGCAATATATTACTTTTTCTCAGGCACATTCCCGATTGCATGATTTTTTTTTATATAAACAATATGAAAAAAACATGCAACCAGAGAATAAGTAATATATTGAAAGGGGGATAACAAAATCCATATACAGACGTTAAACCACATTTCATTACACTCTGGAGGCAGTCTTTTTTAAAGCCTCGGCGAATTGACGAGTATCGGGTATATATAGCCGGTCAAATGTTTCAAGACGGACTATATTTTCTGGGATGCATAAAGAAATCTTAATTGAACATTGAAACAATTTGTATAATGCATGTATAAATTTCAGTGTATCGAAGAAGAAAAACAAAACAGGCAAAGAAAGGTAGGCAGATTATTCCTTGCTGATTTTCTAGTTTTTTATTTTCCTTAGCAATTAGGAGATAACAATAGTCGGGTCACAACACCCCAGACTAATCACTATATCTGGGGGAATATGTGTGGCGATGGTTTCTGATAGAAATGACCCAGGTGAAGTTATTTGTAGGTTGTTTCCCCTGAAAATTGTACACTATCAACGGGAGGGCAGAACATGGTCTGAATTTCAACTTTGACAAACTGTCCCTATGCTAACAATATGAGCAAAATCCAAAATGGTGATAGCAATTGGCGTGGCAAGTATTATTTGAATAGAAATAACTACATACACGCGTGGTATGTTGTTTCGGGGATTTGGGGGAAGCGGAACAGTTCCAAGCTGATGTAAGTAGAAAGTGGTTCGAGTACAAATATCGATCATTTTTGCGACGACGGACCTACACATGTAATAATAATTACCATAAATTCTGGAAAGTAATTACTCGTATCCTTTATATATTACAATTATCATATTTCATGACAAAGTACTCTGTAATGGTGGTTTCTGACGTATTTCTCAGAAATCATGTGTCAAGGTCTCAGTGTATTGAGTCATCGGTCGGACCTGCTCACTAAATATATTAATTATCGATATATTAATTATCGACAGAGAACTTGTTTCAGTTATGAGACATAGAGAAAACAATAAACTCGTTGGCGATACTCCGACGGTAACCAGATCCTACAAAACAATCTTCAAAAATAAAAAAGATATGCCAATATAACATTCCTATAATATCGATACACACATCACTGTATCAAATTCAACAATTCGAATTGATGCAATCTAGATTTATCCATTCGAACAAGATGAATCTGCAACCGGGGTGTGTTATCTACTATATATTGTCTCATCCGAGGTACCCATAATCCAGCAGGAACACGTGGGACCACACCTGTGCGTAGAGTGGTTTTAGACACGAGGCTGCATGTCTAAATTGGTGTTCCAGTAAAAGATGCCGAACAACATCACTAGAACAAATTCCAAATAAATACATCCAAAACAACATAACCACCAAATTCTACAGTGATATCAATATAATATTGGACAACTTTTCAAAACACGAGTTTAAATTACTAGATAATATTTTTATAACATTAGCCCACTCAATTAAAACAATTACTCTATGTCCGTGGCTATGAAAATGAGAATAATCGCTTTCAAACTGATACGCAGTCTAACTGGAATTCGGGTATAACGTTCTATATACTTGTATGTTTCACCTTTCACAGGGCACCGAGGTATAAATAATAATTCAGTACAATCGGAGAGAGGTAAGCGACTATTTGATTTTTTTTCCTTGATGAAATATGAAATATGCCTTGTTGTCGTTATTACTAGAAATGGCAGCCAACACATTTCCACTAATTAACATGGCGATAACATTCTTAAAGCTATATGAATTAAAAGAAGTAAAAATAAAGCAGACAGCGACAAATGATGGCATCTGTACGTAGAATAGACCAACTGTTGAAAATTTGAATGCTTCCGTGCAAATATCCCACGTGTAAATCGACAGCGACTGGACAAGCGCGGTTCCAATCAGATTAAAATACAGATCTATATTCCGTTTAGTTTTTTATACCTTCGATGGCTCCTACTAAATGAAAATCTGACCAGTTGAAGTGGAAGGTCGCGTTAGAGGTAATACCAGCTACTTTTGATCCTATGATGTCAGGCATTTCATAAACCAATCAGCGTTGTTGTTTCTAGTGGGTTACCCACAGTTCCGCGCACCTCCCGCCCAAAACTCGCCGTAACAGACCGTTTCATTGGCTACTCCCTCACATCATACAGATCCTAGTGTAGTAAAGACATATAAAACTCAATTTTGAACTATAAAAAACGAAACGAAATAGCAACGGGGTTTAAGTCAGATTGTTTTTGTTTACAGATTACCCGTATATGAAATACCAAGAATATAAAGTATGGAGGAAAAACAGTGCTATGATACAACAGTCAGTTATAGATCATTTTAGTGACGTGAAAACTGGACTGTTACAAACAAATCTTGTTAATGCCGATAGCCTTAAGGATTTGGCCAATGAGGACCCATTTAATGATGCAAAGAAACTTGTAGACTTATTAACGGAACGTGGAGAACATGCTATGTCTACAATAGTAGAGACCTTCAATGAATTTGATGGACTGAAAAGCATTGCAGTCAAATTAGAAAGAGGTTTGTGTATTATTTCCAAGGCAATTAATTAAAACTTCAAAGTACAGTCATGATATATACTTTTATAAGAACTAAACCTCTAATTCTGATTTTTTCCATAATATACGAAATTAAAAACAGGAATTAATTTCAAAATTTGTCCATTTCAAATTGCCTGAAGTTCCGCAGTAAATATTGAGGCAGCAGGAGGAAGACGAACAGAAATGGTCTCAGATGGCGTGACAGTAGCCGACGCTACCCGATCGTCATCTTTGGAACCATCTGTATAAATTGGAGAATAGTCACCATATTTAGACCTTAACTCTCTGAAGAGAGACTGAAACACTGTGGAACTAATATCTTTCTTTTTGTTCTTAGTAAGCTCTAGATCGACCTTGGGAGGAGATATAGACCATGGTGGTGTCTCAAAGAAAGGGGTATTCGCAATACTGTCTTGACTGATACCAGCCTGAGACAAAAGACGTTGAATGCGAATACCGAATGATGGAATAACATTAGTTTTCAGTGAATATAGATGTTCATGATAGGGTCTAAATATGGTGTCAAATGAAATATGATGAGGCATAGATGCAATTTTTGTAGCATACTGCAGTGCCAGTTTATCACGTCTGTTGTGCAATGAGGGCTCATGCGCCTCGACGTATAAACTCTGCACTGGAGATGTTCGAAATGCTCCTAAACTGATTCTAAGTCCTTGGTTGTGTATAGTATCAAGCTCTTTGAGATAAGACTCACGGGCAGATCCATACACAATACACCCATAGTCGAGTTTAGATCTTATCAATGCTCGATATAATCTAAGCAAGACCTTACGGTCTGCTCCCCAGTCAGTGTTTGACAAGACTCTCAATATGTTGAGAGCTTTCAGACATTTCTTCTTAAGGGTTTTTATATGAGGGATAAATGATAATTTCTTATCAAATATCAAACCCAAGACTTTCGTTTCATCTACAACTGGAATGGGACTACCATCCAGTGTAAGTTCCGGATCAGGATGTAAACCTCTTCTTTGACAAAAGTGCATGCACACAGTCTTGGATTTCGAAAATCGAAATCCATTATCAGTTGCCCATCGTTGAATAGAATTCAAACAAAGCTGCAACTGACGTTCGATTGTCTGCATACTTGTCGATCCGAAGCACATCTGAAAGTCATTAACATAAAGAGAGCCGTCGACCCCACGTTTAAGGCACGTCGGTATTGTATTTATTTTGATGGCAAAAAGTGTGGGAGATAATATACTTCCCTGAGGAACTCCCATTTCTTGAGGAAATGGGTCAGAGAATATTGATCCCAGGCGTACCTTAAACGACCTATCTTCTAAAAAGTTTTTGATGAAGATAGGTAAGCTACCTCGCAGACCGAGGTTATGGAGGTCGCGCATGATACCATATTTCCATGTGGTATCATATGCTTTCTCCAGATCAAAAAATATAGCAACTAAATGTTGTTTCTGGATGAAAGCATCCCTGACAAACGTTTCAAATCTAACGAGATGATCAAGAGTGCTCCTTTGGGACCGAAATCCACATTGGAGGTCTGTAATGAGGTTGTTGGACTCAAGGTACCAAACAAGCCTTCGATTGATCAATCTCTCCATGTTTTTTTTCAAAGTTAAAGCGATCGGACGATAGTTGGTAGGATTCGTATGATCTTTACCCGGTTTAGGGATGGGAATTATTATGGCTTCATGCCACGAAGGAGGAAAATTCCCATCAACCCAAATCCGGTTAAAAAGATCCAGTAAAATTAGAAGTGTTGGATAAGGTAGATGCTTTAAAATTTGATAGTGTATCTCATCTGGACCAGTTGCGGTGTCCCGAGCTCGCTTTAACGAATCACGGAGCTCTGCAATGGAAAAACGATCATTGTAGCATTCATCATTACGGGACTTAAAATTAAGTCGCCTTTTCTCCTGTTGTTGTTTAATTCCTCGAAAGGCATCAGAAGAGAAATTGGATGATGAATTGAATGAGAAAGTACTGGCCAGAGAATTAGCAATATCAGGAAATGTTGTTTAGGTGGAATTATCAACATTTAGGTGATTAACTGATAATGCACTACTTTTACCTTTAATCCTACGAATCCTATCCCATACCGATTTGGAAGACGTACGAGAATTTATCCTTGAGACATAACCCTGCCATGATGATTTCTTTGCCTGGCGTATGGTTCTACGGGCTTTCGCCCGGACCATTTGCTATGCTGCAAGGTTCTCCATGGAGGTATGATTCTCAAGGCGTCTTAACATACGATCACGTTCTTTAAGAGCGGATTTGCAATCATTATTATGCCATGGTTTATTGAAACGCTTGGGCTCAGTCGTGGTCTTTGGAATCGCCTGCTCAGCTACATCTTGAAGAATTGAAGTGAATATGGCCATGGGCCCATCTGCATCTTCTAACTCTTTTGGGTCAAAAGAGAAGAGACACAAAGATTCAAATAGAGCCCAATCCGCCTTATGTAACTTCCATCTCTGCGGTCTTTCAACCGGAGAGGGACCATTATTATCTATCAAGATCGGAAAGTGGTCACTGCCACACAGATCTTATTTACCCTCCATTTAAAATCCTGAAACAGGACCGGAGAGCAAAGGGTGAGATCGAGGCAAGAAAAAGAAGCTGTGGCAGGATGTAGATATGTAGGCGAATCATCATTTAACAAACACAAATTATTAATGTTAATGAAGTCCGCTATTTGTTTACCTCTGTTGTTATCATCTGGACTACCCCAGAGTGAATGATGACCATTGAAATCTCCCGTAATTATAAACGGGAGAGGGAGTTGTGCAACAAGGTCATCAAGATCTCTGGGGTTCAGATGTAAACTTGGTGGAAGTTATACAGAGCAAAGTGTGATAGGAATATGAAGAGTCACCCTAACTGCAACCGCCTGTAAAGGCGAGTTGAGGGCGACTTTACTCTGCGGAATATTTCCATTAAGGAAAATGGAAACACCACCGTGGGCTCTACCAACATCATTAGCAAAATGATGATAGGCAACAAAGTGTCTGAGCATTAAGACATCTGAGTTCTTTAAAAAAGTTTCTTGTAAACAAATAGCTAAGGGATTAAATTTTTGAATTAAGATTTGAACTTCATTAAAATTTGGTTTAAGACCAAGACAATTCCATTGAATAATGGAATTAGCCATTTTCAGGGAGGTTTAACAGGACTTCTATGGTGTTGTTTGGGGTCATGTACTTCAACAACAACATCCATAAGATTGTCCTGTATCCCGAACCTGTTATAGGTTCCAACAGGATCCTCATCACCCTTCCTACTGCGGAAGGTATTCAACTTACGAGGAGCGTCTTTATCAGGACGCTCCTTGGTTTTGGGTGGATTTACACCATTTGGTTGAGGAGTAGGGGGTACAATCTCCTCATTCGCAGTCTCGCCAGACTTATTAGCAGTCTGGGTGCTGAGAGAAACATTTACAGGTTTAGGAGGAATGGAAGGTTTCTTCTGTGACGAGGATTCTGTTGTTGCTGGAAATTCAGCAGGTGTTTGACAAGCAATGAAAGCGGTCTTCGGCTTGACTGCATTTGCAAAAGACATTGCAAATGTTGGGGTTGCAGCCTCGACCAACTTCCTTGCCTCAGGATATGGTATGTTTTTTTTCCGTTTTTACCTGCTGAACTTGTTTTTCTTTCTTCCATATAGGGCACTCTCTGGAATAAGCAAAATGAGACCCTTTGCAGTTAATACAACAATGGTCGAGCTGACAAGATGTACTTTCGTGACCATCTTGTCCACATCGAGCACATGTTGCTTTCCCCTTACACACGTTTTTACTGTGTCCAAAGCGTTGGCAATGAAAGCAACGCAATGGATTTGGGATGTAAGGGGTAACTGCTATGGCAAGAAAACCAGCTTTTATCATTTTTGGAAGATCTGGTTTATCAAAGGTCAGGATATAGGTGTTTGTTTGAATAATGTTACCATTACGTCTGATGGAAATACGCTTGACGTATGTAACACCTTGTGAGGCGAGATTTTCAAGCATCTCCTCCTCACTGCTGCCTTCTAAATCCTGAGACCCTATAACCCCTCTTGAAGAATTAAGGGAGTTATGCGGTGCAACTTTGATCGGAATGTTGGCTAAAGTCGTTGATTTTAATAATGATGATGCATGTGACTCTTTAGCACATTCCACTAACAGAGTACCATTTCTCATTTTCTTGACGCTTTTGGGCTCACCGGCCAAGCCAGCAAGACCTTTAGCGATCAAGAAAGGAGAAGTTTTAGCTAAATTAGTATCATTTGTACTCTGTATGACCAGAAATCTAGGCCAGGTTCGGGATGTTTTTTTTGGTATATTATTAGTTTCCATATCCTCGGTCGACATACGTTTTAAACGAGTCTTCTTTGACTGGGAAGCCATGAGTGTAATTTTAAAGGATTCATCCCTGCCTGCTCTCCAACCACCAAAGGGTTACAATATCCATGCAGGCTACTGCGCGGAAATCCGGCGCATACGCCCTAAGAGGACAGACAGGGATATACCTAGACAAATTAAAGATTAAATATTTTTACTTTATCCAGTTGACCCAAGCCGCTGCTTATGAGTAGACATCCAGGACGCAAAGGTAGAACTGCAACAAATACATTACAGAATTATGGGAAAGATATGCCTACTCGTCAGCTAAACACGACCAAAGCCGATTGATCAAAGTGGGCCACTCTGACCTCCCGTCTAGGTGAACCATGGACCAAAGTAATGTGTTGCAGAAAAGGGGCTCGCAAGCCAAATCCCCACTCAATTACCAGGATTCCACTCTCCACCGACACGGGTCGCAACGCACGGCAAACACATTGCCCCATTACAGGGATCCTTTTAGTCGCCTCTTACGACACCCAGGACAAACGAGGGGTATATTCTTATCACCCCTACACCCCAGGGGGCGGTCATCACGAGGAGCGAACCCTCGACAACAAGACTTCTTACTCACTGCAAATCGTGGCTCCCAGTTCATAATTCAAATTCTTTCAGCAATACATTTCTGAATAACTTGATGAATGAAGAAACCAGTTGATTTTGAACAATTTACGATAATTAAATGCGAGTATAGGGCAGAACTCGTAATCAGAATTTAGTGTGTTATAACTCTTTGCATCACTGACAAAAGGAAAAGTATGCCACAACCTTTGTTGACTGTCCGGAGGAGGGCCCCCCCCCCCCCGGGGTGTAGGGGGTGATAAGAATATACCCTTCGTGTGTCCTGCGTGTCGTAAGAGGCGACTAAAAGGATCCCTGTAATGGGGCAACGTGTTTGCCGTGCGTTGCGACCCGTGTCGGTGGAGAGTGGATTCCTGGTAATTGAGTGGGGATTTGGCTTGCGAGCCCTTTCTCTGCAACACATTACTTTGGCCCATGGTTCACATAGACGGGAGGTCAGAGTGGCCCACTCTGATCAATCGGCTCTGGTCATTTCAGCAACAAAGAGGGTGCTTTTTTCTTTGTCTCTCATGCTTTGTTTTTTCAACTAAGCTGTTTAACCTTTGTGTCCTAGGTACCCTCTTTGAAGCGTGGCCTGGGTCAATCAAGTTTGATATATTATTTTATACATCATGCTTGAGTATACCCTTCGCCTAGCCCTGAGGCAATGCGCTGGTCACCCGCGCTAGCCCTCCCCTTGTAGGCAGGGAAGTAACCTGGGGGGTGGCGAAGGGTGAATATCCAAAAATTAATTTCATGGATCCCCCAATCCCCAACTCAAATTTGAAAAGAAAGAAGACAGACGTATGTTTAGTTGCCTGCCAACTTATCTTTAGCTGTTTATGTTACCACAGTATTTGTTTCAGTGACGAAGGCGTACAGGTATGTGGGCTACATCCCAACTGATTTCTCTTTGTAACATTAATTTATTTGCAGAATATTGGCCCGGGCAACAGTTACAAGATTCTGGGACAGAAATTTGGACTTCGACGGTCACAAGTTTGATATGAATCAAGCGTGTCACACTCAAATCTTGACTACGAAAAACCTGGTTGAATTCGGAAAAATATACAGATTCGCTAATTTAGATTCAGTTCGGTTTTTATCGAATTGAGTGTGACGCCAAAGTCCGACATAAGACATAAGACTTTATGTTGAATTCAATTCAGATTAAACCCCCAGTGTGAACGCAGCTCAAAACCCGCCAGTCGTCATCTGGAAATGGAGACCGGTGTCCCAAACTGCATTATGCGGTATCTGGATAAAACTTTATACAAATAACGTGTAGGTGACATTTACATTTCGTTTTCATGTACAGCACATGGGTCATTTACTGCATAGAACTCTAAAGGAACGGGAATCGATTATCAAGTCACCCAACGAAACTATTGACCCGAAATCTTAAAAAGGGTTACGAGTCAAGATGCATTGTTGATGTTCACGTCCAAACGACTCAATACATCATTTCTCTTTTTGTGGGGGGGGGGGGCGCTTAAATTCCATACGTAATCGGACTTTTATTTTAGAATTTAAAGATTATTTCTAAATGAATTTAATGAATTTAACGAATTAAAAGAAATAATCAATTCATTTAAAAGAAATATTCAATTCATTTATATGGAAGCGTATAGGGGTCATGCACAATTTTGTAGAAGACCTCGAGATCCTGCGATCTTGTGATACTTTCTCGAGATCTCAATATAATGTTCTCGACATACCCTAATAATGTTCTCAAGAATCTCCCATCCTGTGTTAACACCCCCCCACACACACACACACACACACACACACTACAGTTATTAACGGATTTGTTTCAAATTTAGAGTAAGGGTCGGTCCCAGACTCTGTTAACACATCTTGTCGTTATGGAATTATCCCTCTTTTCCGAAAAACTTGTTAACGCTACAGTTTTTAACTGATTTTGTTTTTCAAATGTGATGTGAAGCACTCGGGCCATTCAATTTTCAGTTATCCGAGAGTTACCCTCTTTGTTCGTATTTTCTTCAAATATGTAACGATGGGGGAACAAACCCAAACGGATTTTCGATATTCAGTGTTCCGCGACAGGGATGACGTCTGTTAATTTTGAGCAATATAAGGTTTTCTGTCCAAGAAATATAGCAAGTACGTGAACACGATAGAGATTTGATTTCTTGATGAATGCCGGGCCCCTATTCAATTTATTAAACATCCATTAGTGTCATAAGCAAAGGAACCCTTTTTCGACGGAATAATGAACCGTTGATTAGCAGCGTTCCCTGAAGTTTTGTTATGGCTTTATTCCTATTTTTGGATAAACCTTGTGAACGCGTTAGAGCCAAAGCATTTTTGCCACAAGACAATAAACTCTCTGTCTAGCTATATTCTAAAACAAAATATGATCCGAAAACCATGCACAAAATGACATTTTCATTTATACGTTGCCCACACATTAATTTGACATAATTTAACACGCAGGTCTGTAATTCAAAGCTTCGCACATTAAAGATAACGTGGTACGATTTTCAATTTTATATTTGGTATGAAGTATGTCGGCCAAAAGATGATGAACCCTATCGATTTTAATGATATTTCAAATTAGTGTAAAACATGGGTATACTATCGATTGTCCGTTTATTATTTCAATAGTTATCAGTTTTCCTTTGTAACAAATGATGGCAGTGTGAAGTTGAATCGTTATTCGTTATTCACCAATAACGAATAACGAGGTGACTTACCTCGTTATTGGCGAATATCGAGGCAAGTCGCCTCGTTATTCGTTATTCAACTTTATATTCGGGATTCCAATAAGCAGCTTGATCTTTTAGAATTAAATCCTGAAATATCTTTATTAAAGGTACCTTATATGTGAATCCCGAATAACGAGGTTAAAAACGAATAGCAAACAGTTCGTTATTCTTGGCTTGAATAACAATCTGGTTTATTTACCGACTATACTTGATTTAATATATTTCTACTGCTAGGGAATACTTTGCAATCCATTATTCTATTGTTGTCTAATTATCCTTTAGAATGAAATCCAAAAATATCTTCATTAAATATACATGAACACGTCATATGTGAATCTCGAATAACGAGGTGAAAAATGAATACCAAACAGCTCGTTATTTGCTGCTTGAATAAACAATGTGTACTGTTTTTGGTTTCAAGTTCGTTTTATTGTGTTTTATACTACTGGGGGATACTTGTCATCCATCATTCTAGTCATGGCTAGCTGCTTATTGGAATCCCGAATATAAAGTTGAATAACGAATAACGAGACTTGCATCGTTATTCGCCAATAACGAGGAAAGTCACCTCGTTATTCTTTATTCGTTATTGGTGAATAACGAAAAACGATTCAACTTCACACTGCCACAAATGATTGGGTATTTCTTTTATTAAATTTGGTGCGAAGTATTGGGCCAATGGTTGCTTCACAACGTGGAGACACTATCATATAAGGTTTCAGATTAACTCAGGATCTCGAGAACATTTACATAGGATGTCAATACTGTAGCAATATAGACAAGGAATGGGGAGATAAGATATAGTTTGATGTTTCTAAACATATTCACATATATGCAGGTGTGTACTGAGATCAACTAACATTTGATTGACATATTGGTATATGAAAAAGGGTTACAGAAACATAACATACTGGTTATATCTTTCAACAAAATACATGTGGGTCGGATTATTCCTATTGCATCATTTGGCTTAATTTAACCAATCATTACGTCGATTGCACAGGTTCATGGTCATGAACACGCATGGGTCTGCGTGATACACTTGCGGCTATAAAGGGGGCTATAGTATGTCTTTAAAGCAGACTTCGATTAGGTTCCAGAGGGTTAGCATCTAAGAGTCCTAGACACCTCGCGGTGTCTAGGTTGAGAGGAGTTTAGTTAGCATTGACTGTAATTGTAATATGCTTGTATGTATACCTATGCTACTTAAAAGGTAAAAACGAACTGTTGCATTGTTATAACTGAAGAAGACAAAGGTCTTAAGAAACCGGTAAGAAGAAACACACAACGTGAAGGAGAAGAAAAGACGATCAGAGATAAATCCTAGACGATCACAAGGCTAACGGTAATATGTAGCAAAGAAAAGATGCATGGGTCGTACGTAGGATGTGGCGACCGGTTTGACCATCGCGACCCCCGCCCGCTCTCCACGTCAGACGGAAAGGCCCATGGTGTTACATATTCCATTTGGTGCCGGGACAGTTTCGACCTTCAGGGTTCATACCATTTTTCGAAGAAGAAGAAGAATACATATACGATTTGGTGCCGCAACAGTTTCGACCTTTAGGGTTAATATCAACTTTAGAAGAAGAAGAAGAATACATATTTGATTTGGCGCCGTGCTGAAGTTTCGACCTTTGGGTTACGAAGTTACTATAGAAGAAGAATCCATATTGGAACACGCTAAGAAGAAAAATACAGCAACAGAGAAGAATTTTTGGTTGAAATAGGAGAAATGTAAATACATTTTGTTTGTTAAATTAGATATGTTACATTTGTTAAAAGACCAAATAATATTAATTTAAGTTTAAAAATCTAATTAGAAACTAAATTGAAAAATTTAACTGTTAGAGAATAAAGGATATTCATTCATAAGTTTTGATGGACAGGTTTGGTAAACAATATAATATCATGAGTTAGGTATGTATCTTATCGGGTTAGCATGACCTGTAGTAAATTCGAGTAATTAAAGTTAAAGAAAGTCTCTACGGAGTAGGTTTTAAAACAAAACAAAATTTTCTTTGATATAACTACGAATTAATAAAAACTAAAGAAACGGAGTAGGGAATATAACTAAGGAAAAATAATAAATAAGGAATCAAATAGGAACTAATGTTGTCTCCGGATTGCAGTGGTAAGATGGCAGATCTAAGCATGACGTTTGTGAGTGTTTAACTCCAGTTTTCGAGTTGGCCATGCTCTCTACTGTAATTCGTTAATATGTGGTATTTGTTGTTTCGTATATAATATAATTTTTGGGATCCTTGTCCAAAGTCTCAAAAATTAGGATTTTAGTCGAGTTAGGCTAAATGTGGGTAATTCAGCTTTTGAATAAAAGGTTGAATTGCCATTGTTTGTGTTTTGTGTCGTCCATGTATGTGGTTCGATACGTATAGTAATGTAATTTTGAAGCTCTAGTCCAAGGTTTCAAAGATTACGATAATTTAACTTTTGCATAAAAAGTTATAGGTTATGTTAAAATCCCATGTGGTTAAAATCTAGGGATGTAGGTATAGTTTTCCTGGAAAAAAAAACTAAAATTATAGGCTCGTTAAATTGTGAGATTATCGCATACGAGTTTTATAGGAGTTTAAGGTGAGGATATACGGTAGATTTTGTCCGTATATAACTATTAACTATGTGTCATTACATTTTTGCTTTAGAAACGTAATATATAGGCTACGTTTAATATATTTTTGCTGTTATACGCTGTCGACATAATACGCGATGATTAGAATGTGTAATTTGACATGAGGTCAAATTACTACAAGCACTCGGTTCTGGCACCTGTGTTAATGTATATGAATATAATATATATTGGATATAGTATTATATGTGTAGTTAAAAGCTCGGTATATTTTGATTGTTGTGTTTATAAAATATGGATTAATGTTCGAGTGGATGAAACTGCAGTCATTCACTGGGGGCATCGTTCAAGATAAATTAAATAAAATGGGATGTCGTTCATATACGGGCCACATTTGATTGACATTCTCGATAATGTAATACTGGTATTGTCATAAGTTTGAGCTCAGCTTGTGTCGGTATCAGTCTAATAGGAATATTTAAAATTGTAAATGATTAGGTCACAAAACAGGTCACATTACTGACGAGTGAATTATAAAATTATCATGGCTGAATTCTAAAATGAAAACGCAATTATAAAATTATAAACTTGTCACTTTTCGAGTTCAGGTCAAGAGGTCAAAGTTAGTTTGAATATTTATAATTAAAGGGACACATCAAAGTTTAATTTTAATTAAAAGTAAGGGTTACTTACAAGTTTTAGGAATAAGATATTACTAATAATGTTAGGTTGATAATTAAACTAAAGTTTTAAAAAGAATTAGGAATAGTTAGTTCTTGGTCTGATAGCAATGACATGTTTGATTGACGAATGAGATTGTACAAGCCAATCTTAGAAGAAAAAAGAAAGTTTTCAACTTGACACTATGGTAGCTGAAAAGGACAACTACAGAGGCAAGAAAAAATGGTTTACCAGTTTACCAAATTGAGATTTCCAGTGACAGAATTTAAAGTGAAACTGAACTTTAAAAATTTGAAGTGATGTGCTATAGTGTTTTGGAATTAGGACACTTGAAGATTTTAAAAAGACAATTGGTGTTTTTTGAATTTAGGTTTCGGCTTAGTGAATTTTCATAGGACTTTGAGATAGTTTTTGCATGCGATTTTTGATTTTTGATTATTTGTGTTTTTCTTTCACAGCTCTGTTGTATTGTAATCATTTATATTTTCCTGATGCGTGCATAATTAGTTAGAATATCTATATTCTATATATATTCTTAAAGGGGGAAGTAGTGTAGCAATATAGACAAGGAATGGGGAGATAAGATATAGTTTGATGTTTCTAAACATATTCACATATATGCAGGTGTGTACTGAGATCAACTAACATTTGATTGACATATTGGTATATGAAAAAGGGTTACAGAAACATAACATACTGGTTATATCTTTCAACAAAATACACGTGGGTTGGAATATTCCTATTGCATCATTTGGCTTAATTTAACCAATCATTACGTCAATTGCACAGGTTCATGGTCATGAACACGCATGGGTCTGCGTGATACACTTGCGGCTATAAAGGGGGCTATAGTATGTCTTTAAAGCAGACTTCGATTAGGTTCCAGAGGGTTAGCATCTAAGAGTCTTAGACACCTCGCGGTGTCTAGGTTGAGAGGAGTTTAGTTAGCATTGACTGTAATTGTAATATGCTTGTATGTATACCTATGCTACTTAAAAGTTAAAAATGAACTGTTGCATTGTTATAACTGAAGAAGACAAACGTCTTAAGAAACCGGTAAGAAGAAACACACAACGTGAAGGAGAAGAAAAGACGATCAGAGATAAATCCTAGACGATCACAAGGCTAACGGTAATATGTAGCAAAGAAAAGATGCATGGGTCATACGTAGGATGTGGCGACCGGTTTGACCATCGCGACCCCCGCCCGCTCTCCACGTCAGACGGAAAGGCCCATGGTGTTACAATACTCGAGAAAATTTACATAGGATGTCAACATCCTAGGCAAATTATCAGGGGATTTCGCGAACATTACATTTAGATCTCGAGAAAGGTACCACAGGTGATCTGACAGGGCTGGGGCAATTGCATTGCCAATGTAATTAATTACATTACCATTACTTTTTAAATGTAATCATTACAATTACTTTCTCATTTTTAGCAATGTAATTAATTACCATTACCCATTACATTGAGAGTAATTAATTACCATTACCCATTACTTTATGACAATATAAATAAAAATCATTTTTCACATAGAAATTAAAAAAAGAACGTAATTTTCTGCCATGAACAGCCTACAAAACCAAACTCAAAATAATCCTTGCATCACTTTAATAGGTATTTGTTTATGAATTGTTATTTCTATAAATTATAACATCAAGGCAAATTTTCATGTGACGGACAGTCGAACATAACTGATTAGAAATTACAATAAAAACAGGAAGGATTGAATGTAAATCAGTTTATATGTATTCATAATACATTATTATATGTATTACGACTCATTTGGGTCAATTTCTGGGTCCAAAAAATATCAATTTAGCTCCTTTAATAAGTAATTTTATGAGATTCATAATCAATCCAAATAGTCTGTCTATAATACAGAAGGGTCCTACATAAAAAGTAATAAAAGAAAATGTTGAATACCTTCTTATTATAATTTATTAAATCTGATTTAAATCTTTTTTAAAAAAAAACAAAATTATAATAAATTGGATTTTGTGTCAGATACACTTCATTTTCTTCTTTGCGGCTATAAAATTCGATGTTTATCATATGAAAATATTTATATGTGCCATAAAATGTAATTGAAAAGTAATTGAAATGTAATTGACCATTACATGATTTTTGGAATGTAATTAATTACATTTCCATTACTCATTACTTTTGAAATCTTCCATTACTCATTACATGGCCATTACTTAAAAACTGTAATGATTACATTCCATTACCATTACCCATTACCATTACCCCAGCCCTGGGTGATCACGGGATTTGAAAAAGTATCGCAGGATTGCATGATCTCGAGACCTTATACAAAATTTTGCACATTTAAAAGGAAACATATATTCGTTCAAAAGAAACAATTAATTTATTAAAGAGAAATTATTATTTCAATTGAGAGAAATAATCGTTTCGTTTAAAGGAATTAATTATATCTTTTAAAGTTAGTAATTGTTTCTTTTAAAACTATTAATTATTTCGTTTAAAGGAATTATTTAGTTTATAGGGCTTAAATGTTGTCGTTTTACCGAATTAAATTTAATTTAATAATTCTTCAATTATTCATACACACTAAGTTTGAAGACTATTCGACCACCTCTATCGCGATCGGAGTTTGTTGGCGATTGGGCGAACAGGGGTCACGACCAGGACGCGGGCGTATAACTACTAATTCTAATGTTTTGCCAATGGGATGATGTACTGGCAGCAGTGAAACTTGATGTGGTCCATATCCTTTCATGGTCGTACTTTTAAGGGAAATAATCCCAGAATTTACTTTATAATTTTTTTCAGATCTATCCCGTTTCGAAAGAATGAATAACTGGCATTATCAGGTATGGCAGGTGAATAATGATTATTTGCGAGAAGTTTTTCAACCAAACTTGAACACCTTAAAAGAACAATTTAGAAACTATAATATATTGGACGATTACGATTTGAAGACAATTGAGAAAGCTGAAAAAGATAACAAGTCCGGTGGGTCAGCAAAACTGGTGGAAATGTTGGGCGACCGAGGCAAAAATGTTCTTTCAACCATAATCGTGGTGTTAGAGGAACACATGACGTCAATAGCCGAAAAATTAAAATCAGGTACATGTATATTATAAGTATTTCACACTGTTATTCAGTATAAACCCATTCTGACCAGGTATCTGAGTGATCGTACATCACCAAAAATTACGCATGAATTATCAGTCAAGAATATCACATGCCGATGCTGTTCAGAGACGGATATGATGAGGAATGCTGATTTAGAATTGCATATGTCATTAATCGTTCTCATACACAGCCCCACGACAAAAACAAAGTTTCACTCTTTGAATGTACTTAGAGGCTGCGCGTTTATAAACATTTATAGATTAGAATCAAAAGGTCTTAATTTTTGAAATAGACTGGTATTTGAAATACGAGTGTTTAGCGGGAGATACACAAGGGATTATTTATAGTGTACACGGTTTAGATATCCTAAATATAAATGCGATCATTAATCAGTCATTAATCAATTTTAAATACATTTTCCGATTTGCAGAGTGTTTTGTATGTATAGTCGCGTGTGAGCATGGGGAGTCGTAACGCAATGGGTATGACCAGAGGAAGTTCTACGAAACTGAAAACATTAGCTTGTAATAATACCTATATTTGGTAATTTGTTTTGTAATGTTGTGTTTATCATTATTACAGATCTTTCCAGATTTGAACGACTGAATTATTCTCACTATAAAATATGGGAAGATAATCGGAAAAGCCTAATAAGAAGTGTTGAAAAGAATATTTCTCAGTTAATAGATAAGTTGCATGCTGAAAATATTCTAGTCGACAAGGATAAAGTCGACCTTCAAAAAGGCACACGTGAAGAACGATCAGCTGAACTGGTAAACCGGCTAAGATTTCGTGGCAAGGATTCACTACCACATATAATACAAGTGATGAATGCTTGTGATCTGGAAGAAGTAGCCAACAAATTGGAATCAGGTATTTTATTTTTATTCTGAAAACATTTCATCATGTCTGTTGTACCGGTAAAGAGCGTAGAAGTTATATAAATGGGTGGTAGGGTTCAACTCCTAATCAACATCGTCTCCTCCGGTTTCCTCTCACTGCTACTGATCTTAAGTTAAACTGATTGTGGGTTGACATCTAATAAAGACATGAAATAGGGTTTAACGTCCCACTTTTCTTCTCCGCCGGTTGTATCATGTTATAGATCTAGAGCGGGCGTTCTGTTCGTCATGGTCAACGTTATCAGTTATCAATTATACGCTACAGGCAATATAATATAATAGTATTCCAGAAAACATATAATATATTATTTATAAAAAGTCGAGATATTGATGTTATTACTCACCAAATTAAATACTGCACTTAATAAATAATACTATACATAATTGATTATAGATTTGTTTAAACGCCGTGTTATCCACACCAGTCCCTAATTCTAGGTTGTATACCCAAAATATCTTAAATATTTCTTATAGGGTTCGTTTTATTTATCAGTGCTTTACACACATTCTTTGTTTCTTTTTAGATTTGTCGCGATTCGAACAGATGGATAAACGGCATCAGGTGATATGGGAAAATATTAAAACATTCTTGGTCGAGAATATGAAAGATAAGTTACCAGAGATAACAGAAAAGCTGTTGAGAATGGAGATAATAGATAAAGACGACCGTGAGATATTTACCAACGGTAACAGCGAGGAAGGTGCTAGGGAACTGTTTGATTTGTTGAGTTACCGTGGTAAAGATGTCCTATTAACAACAATAGATTTATTTAGAAGAGTTGGGCTTGGTCAGGTAGCAGATAAACTAGACAAAGGTATTACTTTCAATATATTTTTAACATTCGCGTTTAGACAATACATTTAATTACCTTTCTAAGATATCCTTAAATTCAAAATAAAGGCGCCTATATATACAAGATGAAATGCTAATAGTAAAGCCCTTTTAATTATCGACACGTCGTTGAACCATACAGAAAACGTCAAGAAATTGTACGACTTAATATGTCTAATTTAAACAACCCCGCTGCAAATCCCGAGTGCCAGTTTAAATATATGCATGTGGATGTTTAAATTGTCATTAGTCATTATGGTCCGTATTTTCGAACAGTGTTTAAAATAATCTGTGATTAGGTCTAATCTGTAACTAGCTAGTTAGAGATTAGTGGTTGACTAAGTTTGGTATTCTCAAAAGTCAGATTAGCTAATTTTTCTAATCAACGATTAAAATTCAAGGTTTAAACTTTGATTATAATCAAACCTTTCAATCAATGATTAAATATAATCAGTGATTAAAAAGGTTTTTATCATTGATAAAGGGGCCCAATTACAGGAAGTAGATTAGAAAAGTACATGTTTTAGAACAGTTTTTCCCTCCCTAGAGTCTGTGAAACTATTGTTAGGGTCCGAAAAGTGAAAGGGGCTAATATGGGTGGGCAGGAAAGAAATAAAATGTGTGAAAAAGAAAGTCAAGTAAAATAGAGTTCACATTTATTTTGTTTTCGAAATGAAATGAAATGAAAGTGTTGGGCTCCAGCTGAGCTAAGGGAGACAGACCTACGCCATACAGTGTACTATGAGGGCAATTTTGCCTGGGGACCGACATTACGGCTTACAGTACTTAGGTTTGTTATCCGATCCAAACGACTCCACCTTGTCCCTTGCAAGGCTCTTCATCTTGCACCACCGTGACTGTGTTTTAGTAATCGAAATATGAATTTCTGTTGCTAATATCAAAGTCACATTTGTTTTCCTGATGCAACAGAAGCACGGGAACAGATTAATTTTATGCCTCCTCTTTTCTATTAAAATCCGAAATTATCACTATTTGTCTATTTTGTATAAACCTGCTATATCTGTATTCTTTATTTATTTATTCACTTTTAATACTACACTTTCCCAAATTGTAGTGGGATTTTGATGGTTTTTTTCGTATATGGGCCAATTTAAAACATTACAATATAATTTATAATTATTATTTATAACAAAGTTCTACCAGTTGTTTGACCTATTGAGACACAAGAAATCTGCAGTGTTTTTTTATATACAACTGTTGAACCGAGTGCCAAACATATAAAATGTTATTTAGCAACATTAATTATCATATAAAAATGTGAAATGTTGATTAACATTCTTCAAGTTTCAAAGAACACGGCTGTATTTTGTTTCTCTTACATCGAAAACATGAACATTGCTTGAACAGATAAAACTAAGAATGTAACAAAGAAAGCCTTTGTCTACACCTTGAAAAAAAATTATGCTAAATCAAAAGAAATTTGTATACTATTACTATGCTTCAATATTTCTATTGATTCTTTCATGTATTCGGCAGTAGGCTTGAAATTCATACACATTTATAAGGCCATGAGACACAAAAGCTTATTGATTTTCAACAATTTCCGATAATTACCTCCCGAGTTATGGCCCTTGATCACTTTGAAAAATCTTGTGGACACTCTAGAGGCCAAAGTTAATATCCGATTGACTCTAAATTTATACAATGTTTAAGGCCAGGAGACACAGGGATCTATTGATTGCTGATCTTTACTACTAGAGTTATTGCCCTTGATCACTTTGAAAAATCTTGTGGACAACCTGGAGGCTAAAGTTAATATCCGATTGATTTTAGATTTATACACAGTGTTTAGGGTCACGAGATGAGGAATCCTATTGATTTTTAACGATTGTCGACAATACTTTCAGCATTATGGCCCTTGATCACTTTTGAAAATCATATGGACGCACTAGAGGCTACAGTTGGTATTTTTGATTGACTTTAGATTTATACACAATGTTTAAGGTCAAGAGATGAGGAAGCCTGTTGATTTCCAACGACTTACGATAATTATGGCCCTTGATCACTTTGAAAATTTATACACAGTGTGTAAAGTTACGAGAGGAAGATTACTTCTGATTTCCGGCGATATCCGATGAAAGTTACTGTCAATGTTAGTGCCCTTGATCACTTTGAAAAATCTTGTGGTACACTCTAGGGGCTAAAGTTGGCAGTGTGAAGTTAGCTCGATTTTCGTTTTTCGTTTTTCAATATTGGTGAATATCGAAAAACGAGCTACTCGTTTTTCGATATTGGCGAATAACGAAAAACAACTAGCTCGTTATTCGATATTGGCGAATGTTGAAAAACGAGCTACTTGTTTTTCGACATTCAAATTTGAATCTCAAAAAAAGTAGATTTGATGGATGTGTAGCTAAAGAAAGTCTCCAAAACACATCTGATTAAATCGGTGATCTAAAATGAAATAGATATCAAAAATGTGGATGCCTGAGCAGTAGATACACATAAAAAATGCCCTTTCTCATTGTTTTTTGATATTGGCGAATCTCGAAAAACGAGCTACTCGTTTTTCGATATTCAAGCTTGAATCTCAAAAAAGCAGACTTGATGGATGTATTACTATAGAATGTCCCCAAAGCACTTTATTATTAAATACGTTTTCTAAAACAAACTAAAGATGTCGTTAATAAGGGTGCCTGAGCAGTGGATTCACATAAAAACTGTTCTTTCTCGCTGTATTTTGATATTGGCGAATCTCGAAAAACGAGCTACTCGTTTTTCGATATTCAAATTTGAATATCAAAAAAGCAGATTTGATAGATTTGATGAATGTATAGCTACAGAATTTCTCCAAAAAACATTTTTTTAAATCAGTGATCTAAAACGTACTAAAATACCATAACTGGGGATGCCCGAGCAGTGGATTCACGAAAAACTGATCTTTCTCCATATTTTTTAATATTCGCCAAAATCAAAAAAACAAGGAGAAAGAGCAGTTTTTATGTGAATTCACTGCTCCGGCATCCTCAATTACGATGCCTTTAGTACGTTATAGATCACTAATTTAATCAAATGTGTCATGGAGACATTCTGTAGATAAACATCCATCAAATCTGCTTTTTTGATATTCAAGTTTGAATATCGAATAACGAGTAGCTCGTTTTTCGAGATTCGCCAATATCAAAAAACAAGGTGAAAGAGCAGTTTTTATGTGAATCCACTGCTCGGGCATCCCCAATTATGATGTATTTAGTTCGCTTTAGATCACTCATTTAATAAAATGTGTCAATTTAGACATTCTGTAGATAAACATCCATCAAATCTGCTTTTTTGATATTCAAGTTAGAATATCGAAAAACATGTGGCTCGTTTTTCGAGATTCGCCAATATCAAAAAACAAGGAGAAAGAGCAGTTTTTATATGAATCCACTGCTCAGGCATCCTCAATTATGATATCTTTAGTTCGTTTTAGATCATTGATTTAATAAAATGTGTTTTGGAGAAATTCTGTAGATATACATCCTTCAAATCTTCTTTTTTAATATTCAAGTTTGAATATCGAATAACGAGTAGCTCGTTTTTCGAGATTCACCAATATCAAAAAACAAGGAGAAAGAGCAGATTTTATGTGAATCCACTGCTCGGGCATCCCCAATTATGATGTATTTAGTTCGTTTTAGATCACTCATTTAATAAGATGTGTCAATTTAGACATTCTGTATATAAACATCCATCAAATCTGCTTTTTTGATATTCAAGTATGAATATCGAAAAACGAGTGGCTCGTTTTTCGAGATTCGCCAATATCAAAAAAACAACGAGAAAAAAAGTTTTTATGTGAATCCACTGCTCAGGCATCCTCAATTATGATATTTGTAGTTCGTTTTAGATCATTGATTTAATAAAATGTGTTTTGGAGAAATTCTGTAGATATACATCCTTCAAATCTGCTTTTTTAATATTCAAGTTTGAATATCGAATAACGAGTAGCTCGTTTTTCGAGATTCGCCAATATCAAATAACAAGGAGAAAGAGCAGTTTTTATGTGAATCCACTGCTCGGGCATCCCCAATTATGATGTATTTAGTTCGTTTTAGATCACTTATTTAGTAAAATGTGTCAATTTAGAGATTCTGTATATAAACATCCATCAAATCTGCTTTTTTGATATTCAAGTATGAATATCGAAAAACGAGTGGCTCGTTTTTCGAGATTCGCCAATATCAAAAAACAAGGAGAAAGAGCAGTTTTTATGTGAATCCACTGCTCGGTTATTCCCAATTATGATGTATTTAGTACGTTTTAGATCACTCATTTAATAAAATGTATCAATTTAGACATTCTGTATATAAACATCCATCAAATCTGCTTTTTTGATATTCAAGTTTGAATATCGAATAACGAGTAGCTCGTTTTTCGAGATTCGCCAATATCAAAAAACAAGGTGAAAGAGCAGTTTTTATGTGAATCCACTGCTCGGGCATCCCCAATTATGATGTATTTAGTTCGTTTTAGATCACTCATTTAATAAAATGTGTCAATTTAGACATTCTGTAGATAGACATCCATCAAATCTGCTTTTTTGATATTCAAGTTTGAATATCGAAAAACAAGTGGCTCATTTTTCGAGATTCGCCAATATCAAAAAACAAGGAGAAAGAGCAGTTTTTATATGAATCCACTGCTCAGGCATCCTGAATTATGATATCTTTAGTTCGTTTTAGATCATTGATTTAATAAAATGTGTTTTGGAGAAATTCTGTAGATATACATCCTTCAAATCTTCTTTTATAATATTAAGTTTGAATATCGAATAACGAGTAGCTCGTTTTTCGAGATTCGCCAATATCAAATAACAAGGAGAAAGAGCAGTTTTTATGTGAATCCACTGCTCGGGCATCCCCAATTATGATGTATTTAGTTCGTTTTAGATCACTTATTTAATAAAATGTGTCAATTTAGACATTCTGTATATAAACATCCATCAAATCTGGTTTTTTGATATTCAAGTTTGAATATCGAAAAACGAGTGGCTCGTTTTTCGAGATTCGCCAATATCAAAAAACAAGGAGAAAGAGCAGTTTTTATGTGAATCCACTGCTCGGTTATTCCCAATTATGATGTATTTAGTTCGTTTTAGATCACTCATTTAATAAAATGTATCAATTTAGACATTCTGTATATAAACATCCATCAAATCTGCTTTTTTGATATTCAAGTTTGAATATCGAATAACGAGTAGCTCGTTTTTCGAGATTCGCCAATATCAAAAAACAAGGTGAAAGAGCAGTTTTTATGTGAATCCACTGCTCGGGCATCCCCAATTATGATGTATTTAGTTCGTCTTAGATCACTCATTTAATAAAATGTGTCAATTTAGACATTCTGTAGATAAACATCCATCAAATCTGCATTTTTGATATTCAAGTTTGAATATCGAAAAACAAGTGGCTCGTTTTTCGAGATTCGCCAATATCAAAAAACAATGAGAAAGAGCAGTTTTTATATGAATCCACTGCTCAGGCATCCTCAATTATGATATCTTTAGTTCGTTTTAGATCATTGATTTAATAAAATGTGTTTTGAAGAAATTCTGTAGATATACATCCTTCAAATCTTCTTTTTTAATATTCAAGTTTGAATATCGAATAACGAGTAGCTCGTTTTTCGAGATTCACCAATATCAAAAAACAAGGAGAAAGAGCAGTTTTTATGTGAATCCACTGCTCGGGCATCCCCAATTATGATGTATTTAGTTCGTTTGAGATCACTCATTTAATAAAATGTGTCAATTTAGACATTCTGTATATAAACATCCATCAAATCTGCTTTTTTGTTATTCAAGTTTGAATATCGAATAACGAGTAGCTCGTTTTTCGAGATTCGCCAATATCAAAAAACAAGGAGAAAGAGCAGTTTTTATGTGAATCCACTGCTCGGTTATTCCCAATTATGATGTATTTAGTTCGTTTTAGATCACTCATTTAATAAAATGTATCAATTTAGACATTCTGTATATAAACATCCATCAAATCTGCTTTTTTGATATTCAAGTTTGAATATCGAATAACGAGTAGCTCGTTTTTCGAGATTCGCCAATATCAAAAAACAAGGTGAAAGAGCAGTTTTTATGTGAATCCACTGCTCGGGCATCCCCAATTATGATGTATTTAGTTCGTTTTAGATCACTCATTTAATAAAATGTGTCAATTTAGACATTCTGTAGATAAACATCCATCAAATCTGCTTTTTTTGATATTCTAGTGGCTCGTTTTTCGAGATTCGCCAATATCAAAAAACAAGGAGAAAGAGCAGTTTTTATATGAATCCACTGCTCAGGCATCCTCAATTATGATATCTTTAGTTCGTTTTAGATCATTGATTTAATAAAATGTGTTTTGGAGAAATTCTGTAGATATAGATCCTTCAAATCTTCTTTTTTAATATTCAAGTTTGAATATCGAATAACGAGTAGCTCGTTTTTCGAGATTCACCAATATCAAATAACAAGGAGAAAGAGCAGTTTTTATGTGAATCCACTGCTCGGGCATCCCCAATTATGATGTATTTAGTTCGTTTGAGATCACTCATTTAATAAAATGTGTCAATTTAGACATTCTGTATATAAACATCCATCAAATCTGCTTTTTTGATATTCAAGTTTGAATATCGAAAAACGAGTGGCTCGTTTTTCGAGATTCGCCAATATCAAAAAACAAGGAGAAAGAGCAGATTTTATGTGAATGCACTGCTCAGGCATCCTCAATTATGATGCCTTTAGTACGTTTTAGATCACTAATTTAATCAAATGTGTCATGGAGACATTCTGTAGATAAACACCCATCAAATCTGTTTTTTTGATATTCAAGTTCGAATATCGAAAAACAAGTAGCTCGTTTTTCGAGATTCGCCAATATCAAAAAACAAGGTGAAAGAGCAGTTTTTATGTGAATCCACTGCTCAGGCATCCTCAATTATGATATTTGTAGTTCGTTTTAGATCATTGATTTAATAAAATGTGTTTTGGAGAAATTCTGTAGATATACATCCTTCAAATCGGCTTTTTTAATATTCAAGTTTGAATATCGAATAACGAGTAGAAAGAGCAGTTTTTATGTGAATCCACTGCTCGGGCATCCCCAATTATGATGTATTTAGTTCGTTTTAGATCACTTATATAATAAAATGTGTCAATTTAGACATTCTGTATATAAACATCCATCAAATCTGCTTTTTTGATATTCAAGTTTGAATATCGAAAAACGAGTGTATCGTTTTTCGAGATTCGCCAATATCAAAAAACAAGGAGAAAGAGCGGTTTTTATGTGAATCCACTGCTCGGTTATTCCCAATTATGATGTATTTAGTTCGTTTTAGATCACTGATTTAATAAAATGTATCAATTTAGACATTCTGTATATATATCCATCAAATCTGCTTTTTTAATATTCAAGTTTGAATATCGAATAACGAGTAGCTCGTTTTTCGAGATTCGCCAATATCAAATAACAAGGAAAAAGAGCAGTTTTTATGTGAATCCACTGCTCGGGCATCCCCAATTATGATGTATTTAGTTCGTTTTAGATCACTTATTTAATAAAATGTGTCAATTTAGACATTCTGTATATAAACATCCATCAAATCTGCTTTTTTGATATTCAAGTTTGAATATCGAAAAACGAGTGGCTCGTTTTTCGAGATTCGCCAATATCAAAAAACAAGGAGAAAGAGCAGATTTTATGTGAATGCACTGCTCAGGCATCCTCAATTATGATGCCTTTAGTACGTTTTAGATCACTAATTTAATCAAATGTGTCATGGAGACATTCTGTAGATAAACACCCATCAAATCTGTTTTTTTGATATTCAAGTTCGAATATCGAAAAACGAGTGGCTCGTTTTTCGAGATTCGCCAATATAAAAAAACAACGAGAAAGAAAAGTTTTTATGTGAATCCACTGCTCAGGCATCCTCAATTATGATGTATTTAGTTCGTTTTAGATCACTCATTTAATAAAATGTGTCAATTTAGACATTCTGTAGATAAACATCCATCAAATCTGCTTTTTTGATATTCAAGTTTGAATATCGAAAAACAAGTGGCTCGTTTTTCGAGATTCGCCAATATCAAAAAACAAGGAGAAAGAGCAGTTTTTATATGAATCCACTGCTCAGGCATCCTGAATTATGATATCTTTAGTTCGTTTTAGATCATTGATTTAATAAAATGTGTTTTGGAGAAATTCTGTAGATATACATCCTTCAAATCTGCCTTTTTGATATTCAAGTTTGAATATCGAAAAACGAGTGGCTCGTTTTTCGAGATTCGCCAATATCAAAAAAACAAAAAGAAAAAAAGTTTTTATGTGAATCCACTGCTCAGGCATCCTCAATTATGATATTTGTAGTTCGTTTTAGATCATTGATTTAATAAAATGTGTTTTGGAGAAATTCTGTAGATATACATCCTTCAAATCTGCTTTTTTAATATTCAAGTTTGAATATCGAATAACGGGTACCTCGTTTTTCGAGATTCGCCAATATCAAATAACAAGGAGAAAGAGCAGTTTTTATGTGAATCCACTGCTCGGGCATCCCCAATTATGATGTATTTAGTTCGTTTTAGATCACTTATTTAATAAAATGTGTCAATTTAGACATTCTGTAGATAAACATCCATCAAATCTGCTTTTTTGATATTCAAGTTTGAATATCGAAAAACGAGTGGCTCGTTTTTCGAGATTCGCCAATATCAAAAAACAAGGAGAAAGAGCAGTTTTTATGTGAATCCACTGCTCGGTTATTCCCAATTATGATGTATTTAGTTCGTTTTAGATCACTCATTTAATAAAATGTATCAATTTAGACATTCTGTATATAAACATCCATCAAATCTGCTTTTTTGATATTCAAGTTTGAATATCGAATAACGAGTAGCTCGTTTTTCGAGATTCGCCAATAGCAAAAAACAAGGTGAAAGAGCAGTTTTTATGTGAATCCACTGCTCGGGCATCCCAAATTATGATGTATTTAGTTCGTTTTAGATCACTCATTTAATAAAATGTGTCAATTTAGACATTCTGTAGATAAACATCCATCAAATCTGCTTTTTTGATATTCAAGTTTGAATATCGAAAAACATGTGGCTCGTTTTTCGAGATTCAACAATATCAAAAAACAAGGAGAAAGAGCAGTTTTTATATGAATCCACTGCTCAGACATCCTCAATTATGATATCTTTAGTTCGTTTTAGATCATTGATTTAATAAAATGTGTTTTGGAGAAATTCTGTAGATATACATCCTTCAAATCTTCTTTTTTAATAATGAAGTTTGAATATCGAATAACGAGTAGCTCGTTTTTCGACATTCGCCAATATCAAAAAACAAGGAGAAAGAGCAGTTTTTATGTGAATCCACTGCTCGGGCATCCCCAATTATGATGTATTTAGTTCGTTTTAGATCACTCATTTAATAAAATGTGTCAATTTAGACATTCTGTATATAAACATCCATCAAATCTGCTTTTTTGATATTCAAGTATGAATATCGAAAAACGAGTGGCTCGTTTTTCGAGATTCGCCAATATCAAAAAACATCGAGAAAGAAAAGTTTTATGTGAATCCATTGCTGAGGCAGGCGTCCTCAATTATGATATTTTTAATTCGTTTTAGAAAACGTATTTAATAAAATGTGTTTGGGAGACATTCTGAAGATATACATCCATCAAATCTGCTTTTTTTGTTATTCAAGTTTGAATATCGAAAAACGAGTGGCCCCTTTTTCGAGATTCGCCAATATCAAAAAACAAGGAGAAAGAGCAGTTTTTATATGAATCCACTGCTCAGGCATCCTGAATTATGATACCTTTAGTTCGTTTTAGATCACTCATTTAATCAAATGTGTCATAGAGACATTATGTAGATAAATATCCATCAAATCTGCTTTTTTGATATTCAAGTTTGAATATCGAAAAACGAGTGGCTCGTTTTTCGAGATTTGCCAATATCAAAAAACAACGAGAAAGAAAAGTTTTTATGTGAATCCACTGCTCAGGCATCCTCAATTATGATATTTTTAGTTCGTTTTAGATCATTGATTTAATAAAATGTGTTTTGGAGAAATTCTGTAGATATACATCCTTCAAATCTGCTTTTTTAATATTCAAGTTTGAATATCGAATAACGAGTAGATCGTTTTTCGAGATTCGCCAATATCAAAAAACAAAGAGAAAGAAAAGTTTTTATGTGAATCCACTGTTCAGGCATCCTCAATTATGATATTTTTAGTTCGTTTTAGATCATTGATTTAATAAAATGTGTTTTGGAGAAATTCTGTAGATATACATCCTTCAAATCTGCCTTTTTGATATTCAAGTTTGAATATCGAAAAACGAGTGGCTCGTTTTTCGAGATTCGCCAATATCAAAAAAACAACGAGAAAAAAAGTTTTTATGTGAATCCACTGCTCAGGCGTCCTCAATTATGATCTTTGTAGTTCATTTTAGATCATTGATTTAATAAAATGTGTTTTGGAGAAATTCTGTAGATATACATCCTTCAAATCTGCTTTTTTAATATTCAAGTTTGAATATCGAATAACGAGTAGCTCGTTTTTCGAGATTCGCCAATATCAAATAACAAGGAGAAAGAGCAGTTTTTATGTGAATCCACTGCTCGGGCATCCCCAATTATGATGTATTTAGTTCGTTTTAGATCACTTATTTAATAAAATGTGTCAATTTAGATATTCTGTATATAAACATCCATCAAATCTGCTTTTTTGATATTCAAGTTTGAATATCGAAAAACGAGTGGCTCGTTTTTCGAGATTCGCCAATATCAAAAAACAAGGAGAAAGAGCAGTTTTTATGTGAATGCACTGCTCAGGCATCCTCAATTATGATGCCTTTAGTACGTTTTAGATCACTAATTTAATCAAATGTGTCATGGAGACATTCTGTAGATAAACACCCATCAAATCTGTTTTTTTGATATTCTAGTTCGAATATCGAAAAACGAGTGGCTCGTTTTTCGAGATTCGCCAATATAAAAAAACAACGAGAAAGATCAGTTTTTATATGAATCCACTGCTCAGGCATCCTCAATTATGATATCTTTAGTTCGTTTTAGATCATTGATTTAATAAAATTTGTTTTGGAGAAATTCTGTAGATATACATCCTTCAAATCTGCTTTTTTTAATATTCAAGTTTGAATATCGAAAAACGAGAAGCTCGTTTTTCGAGATTCGCCAATATCAAAAAACAAGGAGAAAGAGCAGTTTTTATATGAATCCACTGCTCAGGCATCCTGAATTATGATATCTTTAGTTCTTTTGAGAAAACGTATTTAATAAAATGTGTTTTGGAGACATTCTACAGATATACCTCCATCAAATCTACTTTTTTGAGATTCAAGTTTGAATGTCGAAAAACAAGTAGCTCGTTTTTCAACATTCGACAATATCGAATAACGAGCTAGTTGTTTTTCATTATTCGCCAATATCGAAAAACGAGTAGCTCGTTTTTCGATATTCACCAATATTGAAAAACGAAAAACGAAAATCGAGCTAACTTCACACTGCCGCTAAAGTTAGTATCTGATTCACTTCAGATTTATATACAGTGTTTAGGGTCATGAGATAGTATCTGATTTCCAACGATTTCCGATAATTACTTCCAGCGTTATGGCCCTTGATCACTTTGAAAAATCTTGTGAGCACTGTAGAGGCTAAAGTTGGTATCCGATTGACTTTAGTTTTATACACAACGTTTAAGGTCTTGTAATGAGGAATCCTATTGATTTCCAGAGTTATGGCCCTTGATCAATTGAGAGAGATAGGGAAATGGGGTTTAACGTCCACTCGACACAAACTAGGTCATTTCGGGACATGATCACTTTGAGGGAGAGAGAAATGGGGTTTAATGTCCACTCGACACAAACTAACATATGGTTTAATTTTCTATTTCAATAATTCGCTTGCGCGTTGGGATCTTTAGCTGTGGGAGGAAACCGGAGGTCCCGGAGAAAACCCACAAGGTTGGACAGGCTGATCACTTTGAAAAACCTTGAAGATGCTCTAAAGTTAATATCCGATTGACTTGAAATTTATACACAGTGTTTAACTGAGAGAAGGGTGCCTATTACGTTTTGTATAGTAAATGTTCGCTGAGGGCAGAAGTACAAGTCAAACAAATTCTATTGATTTCTGATAATTAAATGTGACAACCCTTGTCGACTGCCCGGACGATTTAGCTGCTGTGGGTTCCCTTTTGTGCCAAGAGGTTGATTTGTTCCGCTCTTTGCAATTCCTTAAAGGTTCTTTGACACTTCTAAAAATTATTTGAATTTTGTAGTTTATTCATTTTGACTAAAGTGCACATAATTATATTTTATATTATAGAGAATGTTTATCATATAAAAAAACAACTTTTTCAACAGAATTTACGATGGATGTAAATTTGTTACTTTTGAGGCGAAATATAAGTGCAATGAGTCTGAATTCAATGAAAAATAATAATTTCTATAATATTCAATACATTGTAATTGCATATGCATGCACTTAATCTTTCCTTAAACTACCCCCCTGGGATGACTAAATATTGGGGTGATTTAGTCAATGATTAAGTACAAGTCAACGTTCGAGAATACCACATTTTATGGTATTCTCGAACAATGATTAACTCAATGATTAAGGTAATCAAAGTTTATAAAAATCTTAGCTTAAAATTTAATCAGCCTTTCAGAATATGGCTAGTCGAAAAGTCAGAGATTAAATCTATGATTAGCACTAATATACTTTCGAGAATACGGGCCTAAGTAGATAAAACATTCTCATCTCTGTTCAATATTATGTTATCCCTCGATAAACTGTGCAACCCCCACCCATTAAAAAAAATAATCACTGATGAGATTGGTGTTTATATTTCGTAATTATATTCACCAATCAAATGATTTGATTATGGTTGACTGAAACACATAGAACTGACGGAATGTTAAACTCAGGAAAAAATATTTCAAATGAATAAAGTAATCTTATTCATTAAAATAAACAAATGTTACCACTGGATGACATCGCGCCTGGTACGTTCGTGCATTTTTATGCGCGAACTCTTAGTTTTCCTATTACTGGCACGCGCACGGGCACTTTTCTTTTTCTTTTGCATGTACCAAAATCGGGGTTTTTGCGCGGAGGTACTTTTGAGGTATTAGCCTGAGAAGCATAACACTTGCCACTGTACCTGTATATCGCTAATTATAAATCGAGTGTTTGAAGACAGTTTATATAGATCACGCGAAAATTTTTCAGTACAGAGTTTATTCTCGCTGTATTTGCAGCTAAGCAAACCAATGGGACTATTTTCTCAACAGTGTATGAACTTTTTCATAAGCGATAATATCCTTACACCGAGAGAAATTATCTAGTCTCGGTGAACTATAATAAGACTAGCGACGACTGTAGACAGTAAGTAGGTTATACACTATAATTTTGAGTCGAGATTACTCGCTTTGAGTCGAGATTACCAACTTTCAGGTCACCGATAACCAATTATGTCAGAAATACCATACTGACATTCGGTTTTTTTCAAGTTGTACGCGAACTAACAATCGGCGCCCTAACTGTCTTCGTCAGCTACTTTCAGTTTCACAATGGCGTACGACATTCGGTTTTTCAAGTTGTACGCGAACTAACAATCGACGCCCTAGCTGTTTCGTCAGCTATTTTCAGTTGCTGGCGTACGGCCAGTGCCGGTGGGAAAAGACAACATTAAAATCAGAAATAGTTTATTTATTATTGTCGGACTTACGGTATCAATCCTGTCTAACAAATCATAAAGCTGTGGTGTTACGGTAGCGGCATAGTATTTCACCGTACCACCACAGCCACTCTAACCATTCATAATACATCTAACTATCACTCCCTACACATTTCCCCTCGACCTACTTTCCCAAACGTCAACAACACATCTCATACATCCAGTTCACTGATTAACCCTTGTACCACGTCTACTGGATTCACCGTTGGGTATGTTTGTATGGTTTTAGATGTAAATGTCGAAGAAGAACCCAAAGACACAGATAAACTCCTGCAACAAGAAACAACACCCGTCTAAATTAAAGACTTCATGGCGATACCATTGCCAGATTGTTTAAACGCTATAAAAGTTAAGTACAACATGAAATGGTATCCAAATTGTATAAACTATGAATCACGACGAGATCAATGACGATTTATCCTGAATGTTAAAACAGCAACCTTCTCTTTAAGCAGCATCATTAATTTTATCACTCTAAATACATTTTTTTTGCATTAATAATCTATCATTAGGATTACAGAATTATATTATTTTAATCTGTTAGTTTTGGTGTTATTTTAATACTATTATAATAATATGCTTTGTATTATAGTATTTATATTCGACAATTTTAAATGTGGTTTAATGGTATGGTCGAGACTTTAAGTGAAATATACATGTAGATGCAGAATATCTGTATTTTGAAATGGTGAAATATCCAATTTATATATTAATTTATTATTGTTTTATCTATTATTGTTTTATTGTTGCCCCTTAGAATTAATTATTGTATTTCATTGGGTTGTGAATGTAATGGTGGTTTATAATAGGTCAGCAACTACCGGGCTATATTGGGCTGTAGTCACCAGACAAACCAGAACAAATAATCACAATATAATTTATATACATAAATAGAATAAAATCTCACAGAAAATATAATTAAAAACAAATATCACAAACGCGCTACATATATATTTGAAGTATAGAAAATCAGATATTTACACTTAAAATTCTCTTTAAAAATATCTAACACTTTACAATATAGATCCGGTTGTGCAAATAAATTCTATATTAGATGGCAAATAAATTCTATATTAGATGGTAAATCAATTCTATATTAGATGGTAAATAAATTCTATATTAAATGGTTTCTATGTTAGATGGTATATATTTTCCATATTAGATGGTAAATAACATCTATATTAGATGGTAACTATGGTGTTTTGATCTAACGCCATTGAAATACTTGCATTAAATTAAAAAGTGCTTAACTGCCAAAAGAACATGACATTGTTCAGATTCTGGTTGGGGCGCTCGATTCAAGATGAAAATGTGTGTTAAAAAGTGTGATATATAACGCAAGAACCACACAAAACAAAAGTTGGACATATTTGTTATTATTATAATATTTTTATTTTAATATCTGTTATTATTTTGTACAATTCAATATATCTCACTAATCTAGTTTTATTACAATATTGTTAATTCCAACCGGATTAACACCCTTAGTGTTTAGAAGTTTTGCGTTCGGTAGACGACCTCCGTCAAGACCCCTCGCACGATTAACATGGCTTCATTCTTGTATTCAGTGTATGATTTATTGGGTGTTTTTTTTAAAAAGGATGTGTTCCCTTTCTCAGTGAAGTCTGACTACTGTATAATTTCTTATCGCATTCTAAACAGTAGTTACGATTTAAAGGAGGTTTCATTAAAACTCAGTAGTTTACACCATAGTATGCTATATGAAGCGTGTGTATGTTTTCATTAAACTGGTTGGTAGTTATAGGGGATATAGGACTGTTAAATAACATACAGACCCTTGAAAAGGGACAGATGGGTTGTTTTTGTTCAGTATACCGCTCTGTGTGACCCAAAGGTCGTTCGCCTAACAAATAAACATAAATACCTTTCATTTTCTTTTAGTGAAAAGATCAACGTTAGTTCACGTCTTTGTTCGTTTAGTGTAAAGATATTTAGTAGTATTTTTGTCGGAGAATGCATACTTTACTATGAATTAAGTTATGAGTGTCGACGAATCGTACATTCCCGGAGAGTATAGATTACGGTGAACTTGCAAATCCGGGAAAATACATCAAAGTTTAACACGTGACCAGTGAGAAAAACTGACAAAGTCTAACAAGTGAAAATATTACTTTTGATCGATTGGGGTAGTTTCCTGTCGTTGAAAGGGATTTGAAGCTATATTTTGATCACTAACTTAGTATGAGTATGTTTCAGTACAAATACATCATAAAATCACAGAGACTTTATAGTTTTAGATATAAAGTTTGAAAAACATATTTGTATCAACATCAAACGAATAACTCTTATTCATCCGCAGATTACTCACATGAGAGTTTCATTAATTAGGGTTTCACGCTCCACCGCAATCTTACCATTACTTTATAAAGACTAGAAAAGCCTTGTCGAAACGTCGCTTATTAATCAATAGTAATTGTATTCCACAGAATTGTGACTTGTATACTCCAGTTCCATTATGCTATGGACAGGCGATCGTATTTTGTCGCCCGATTGCGGCGATTGAAATTCGCCAGCGATTTTTTACGGCCGATAACGAACGGGCACGCGTAGCGATCGTCTCAAGGGCGTACGCCATTTTGTGAGTAATGATATTGATCACGTGACTTGTCGATCACTTGGGTTGTACAAAATGCCAGCCATATTGAGATGATGTGATATCAACGATGTCGATGATTGGCTTATAAAAATGAATCGCCCGACAATATACGCTGGACACGGGCACACGAGCGAATTTAATCTTATTATTTTTTTAATTCACTTTGGTCATATCTCGGAAACTACTTGTCGCATGTCTTCAGTCTTACTAGAAAAGTTTGTTTGACTTACAGATGAAAGCTTTTTTAAACGTTCTGCGGCAAATCGAAATGTTAAAATCTCTGTCGTAATATTAACATTTGAAAGCGATTGACATAACCGTAAACATGGCACACAGCTACCGTACTTTAAATTTTTGATCTTTGACGAATCTTCCCAGATATTAGCTGCCAAATATTGAGAAAAAAATATCTTATGTATGAAGACTTGTCTATGGGATTTTATCTATAAAAAGGTCATCTGACCTGTGCAAAAATGTGAACAATTTTTGTCGCGATAATAATCTTTAGCCACCATGGGCTTATTAAATTTATTGATTCTAAGTTAATTATTTATTGCCTGATTTGTGTAAAATACAGTCTATATGATACATGGTTCTTATTTTTTTTTGTATTACCGATAAATGTTTCTATCGGCACGGAAAGTGACGCAATTGTGCCCCCAACTAAAATTTTCAAAAGTATTTTTACAGATATGTAATTTCGGTTTTGTATTTGCGTCATATTGATTTAAGGGCGATAAAAAGAGTAAAATTGAGCTATTTAAAATGCATTCAGGCTTTTCATATGTTAAAGTAGCTGGGGGGTTGGGATGGCCTAGTGGTCTAGAGTGCCGCGCTTCGACCTCTAGCTGGCCGGTCACCTATGGCTTGCGGCTGTGGTTTCGAGCCCTGGTGTGAGCGTATGTGGCATGGAGATAGGGGCGCCGTCTCAACCTTGTGGGTTTCCTCCGGGCACTCCGGTTTCCTCCCACTGCCAAAGACCCCTACGCGCAAGCGAATTATTGAAATAAAATGAAACCATATGTTAGTCCCAAAATGACCTAGTTTGTGTCGAGTGGACGTTAAATCCCATTTCTCTCTCTCTCTGTTAAAGTAGCTAAGTCTCTAACTCAATATCATTCAAAATCTTAAACATCGAAAACACGAATTATTTGTCAGTTTAAATCAGATGATGATGTGATCTTACCGGGAAAAGATGGGTTTTTGATATCAAATATTTAAGACAAGATAAACATTATACCATTGGTACACGAATCGTGTACCATAATGCCTTTCAGCCCCAGTTCTAGCAAGAGACTCGGGGACGAGGCTAGTTACATTGCACCAAATCAAACAGCGTATGTAGACTGGAATAACCAGACGCTAGAAATTTGCATTCGTTTTGAACTGCTTGCTTATTTCGCCGAACATAACGGATTTGAAATTAAGGCAAAAACGGAAAACATTGAATGTAAATCAGTTTATATATATTCATATTACAGTATTATATTCGTTGCGACCCACTTGTGTCAATTTCTAGGTCCCAAATGTTAGCGATTTAGTTCCTTTAAATATTTCTTTGTCATAAACTTGTAGCATTAATTCATACGAAGACAATCTATGTTCAACCATGATATGTGATTCCAATCAACAAATAGAATGGACCTATACGATCATAAAGATACCAATAATTAGTTTCTAACTTGTTTAGTTGAGAAGAAAAAGACGATTTGCTACAAGACACTTTTCAAGGTTTTTGGTCTGTAAAGTTTCATAACAATAATTTAACATTTTCAATATCACCGAAAGTAATACCATTTTGGCACAAACTGTATTGTTTAGCTTCAAACACAAATACAATTTTGAAGTTAAAGATATGCATTATTCTTATCAAATTATGATATTTGATTCCCAGAGACAAAGAGAATGAATCAATGCGATCATACATATATATCTAAGACGTGTTTCTACCCCCCCCCCCCAAGAAGTAGGGTCGCTTGTCAAATCTCGTGGGTTTTCTCCGGGTACTCCGGTTTCCTCGGCGAAGTGAAGTTAGCCTGTTGTTCGTTGTTCGTTGTTCGGTATTCGCGAATAACGAACAACGAGCCAGTTTGTTGTTCGGTATTCGCGAATAACGAACAACGAGCTGGTTTGTTGTTCGGTATTCGCGAATAACGAACAACGAGCTGGTTTGTTGTTCGGTATTCACCAGATATGGAATTAGTAATGTAATAAAAGATTTTTTGCAGGGAACACGCCGCAGGCGGGTTTTTATCAGCCTAACTGGTTTGTTGTTCGGTATTCACCGTATATGGAATTAGAAATATAATAAAGGTACTTTTGTAGGGAACACGCCACAGGCGGTTTTTTATGAGCTTAAATAGACAATAAAACTTCAAACTTCTGGGAAATAGATTCTAACAACTTCTCTTTCTATCCGAAGAAAGAGCTGTTACATATTGGCAAATAACGAACAACGAGCCAGTTTGTTGTTCGGTATTCGCGAATACCGAACAACGAGCTGGTTTGTTGTTCGGTATTCACCGTATGTGGATTTATTAATATAATAAAGGTACTTTTGTAAGGAACACGCCACAGGCGGGTTTTTATGAGCTTAAATAGACGATTATACTTCAAACTTCTGGGAAATAGATTCTAACAACTTCTCTTTCTATCCGAAGAAAGAGCTGTTACACATTGGCGAATAACGAACAACGAGCCAGTTTGTTGTTCGGTATTGGCGAATAACGAACAACGAGCTGGTTTGTTGTTCGGTATTCGCGAATACCGAACAACGAGCTGGTTTGTTGTTCGGTATTCACCGTATATGGAATTAGTAGTATAATAAATGTACTTTTGTAGGGAACACGCCACAGGCGGGTTTTTATGAGCTTAAATAGACATTAAAACTTCTGGGAAATAGATTCTAACAACTTCTCTTTCTATCCGAAGAAAGAGCTGTTACATATTGGCGAATAACGAACAACGAGCCGGTTTGTTGTTCGGTATTGGCGAATAACGAACAACGAGCTGGTTTGTTGTTCGGTATTCGCCAATACCGAACAACGAGCTGGTTTGTTGTTCGGTATTCACCGTATATGGAATTAGTAGTATAATAAAGTTACTTTTGTACGGAACACGCCACAGGCGGGTTTTTATGAGTTTAAATAGACAATTAAACATCAAACTTCTGGGAAATAGATTCTAACAACTTCTCTTTCTATCCGAAGAAAAAGCTGTAACATATTGGCGAATAACGAACGAGCCAGTTTGTTGTTCGGTATTCGCGAATAATGAACAACGAGCTGGTTTGTTGTTCGGTATTCACGAATACCGAACAACGAGCTGGTTTGTTGTTCGGTATTCACCGTATATGGAATTATATAATAAAGGCACTTTTGTAAGGAACATGCCACAGGCGGGTTTTTATGAGCTTAAATTGACGATTAAACTTCAAACTTCTGGGAAATAGATTCTAACAACTTCTCTTTCTATCCGAAGAAAGAGCTGTTACATATTGGCGAATAACGAACAACGAGCTGGTTTGTTGTTCGGTATTCACCGTATATGGAATTAGTAGTATAATAAATGTACTTTTGTAGGGAACACGCCACAGGCGGGTTTTTATGAGCTTAAATAGACATTAAAACTTCTGGGAAATAGATTCTAACAACTTCTCTTTCTATCCGAAGAAAGAGCTGTTACATATTGGCGAATAATGAACAACGAGCCAGTTTGTTGTTCGGTATTGGCGAATAACGAACAACGAGCTGGTTTGTTGTTCGGTATTCACCGTATATGGAATTATTAATATAATAAAGGTACTTTTGTAAGGAACACACCACGGGCAGGTTTTTATGAGCTTAAATAGACGACAAAACTTCTGGGAAATATATTCTAACAACTTCTCTTTCTATCCGAAGAAAGAGCTGTTACATATTGGCGAATAACGAACAACGAGCCAGTTTGTTGTTCGGTATTCGCGAATAACGAACAACGAGCTGGTTTGTTGTTCGGTATTCACCGTATATAGAATTATTAATATAATAAAGGTACTTTTGTAAGGAACACGCCACAGGCGGGTTTTTATGAGCTTAAATAGACGACAGTTTGTTGTTCGGTTTTGGCGAATAACGAACAACGAGCTGGTTTGTTGTTCGGTATTCACCGTATATGGAATTATTAATATAATAAAGGTACTTTTGTAAGGAACACACCACAGGCGGGTTTTATGAGCTTAAATAGACGATTAAACTTCAAACTTCTGGGAAATAGATTCTAACAACTTCTCTATCTCTCCGAAGAAAGAGCTGTTACACATTGGCGAATAACGAACAACGAGCCAGTTTGTTGTTCGGTATTGGTGAATAACGAACAACGAGCTGGTTTGTTGTTCGGTATTCACCGTATATGGTATTAGTAATATAATAAAAGTACTTTTGTAGGGAACACGCCACAGGCGTGTTTTTATGAGCTTAAATAGACAATAAAACTTCAAACTTCTGGGAAATAGATTCTAACAACTTCTCTTTCTATCCGAAGAAAGAGCTGTTACATATTGGCGAATAACGAACAACGAGCCAGTTTGTTGTTCGGTATTGGCGAATAACGAACAACGAGCTGGTTGGTTGTTCGGTATTCACCGTATATGGAATTGGTAATATAATAAAGGTACTTTTGTCGGGAATACGCCGCAGGTGGGTTTTTATGAGCCTAAATGGATTATAACACTTCGAACTCTTCTCTGTCTACCCGAAGAAAGAGCAGTTTCATATTGGCGAATAACGAACAAAAGTTACTTTATTAGATTACTTATCCCATATCTGGTGAATACCGAACAACAAACCAGCTCGTTGTTCGGTATTCGCGAATACCGAACAACGAACAACAAGCTAGCTTCACGCCGCTGGTTTCATCCCACTGCTAAAGACCCCTACGCGCAAGCGAATTATGGAATTTAAACTAAACCATATGTTAGTCACGAAATGACCTAGTTTGTGTCGAGATGATGTTAAACCCCATTTCCCTCTCTCTTTAACACCCCGTACCGCGCAATAACCAATTTTATCAAAATCACACTTTTAAGATGTTCCAACAGGATTTATAAAAAGTTAATGCAGTTTTAAGTTGAT
Organism: Patella ulyssiponensis; assembly: GCA_963678685.1. Taxonomy (NCBI): domain Eukaryota; kingdom Metazoa; phylum Mollusca; class Gastropoda; family Patellidae; genus Patella; species Patella ulyssiponensis. The sequence continues at coordinate 7,525,478 of OY783227.1, read as the reverse complement.
CAGTGGTTATTTCTCTAATAAATAAATATCCCCATGCCACATACGCTCACACCAAGGATCGAAACCACAGCCGCACATATGAAAATGAGTATTGCTTAAGTATACAATAACTACGGGAATTATTAAAATAATGACAAACACATATTTATATATACAAACATATATTTGCATGTTTTATTTAAGCTTACAGCAATTAAAACAACATTAAGTTATTAGTTTAAAAACATAGATACAAGTCCAGGATTTTGTCCCGGGGGGGGGGCATACATTGGAGTAAAGGGTAATCATCAGAGTGCCGCATGCATTAGTGGTTTGGTGTAGTCCCCAGAGTCTTCGTCGCGGCCTCATTCCGAAAGCAATTGTATACGTTCCAACATTAGGAATTCTTTGGGCCCCCTACACCCCCCCCCCCGATCCGCGCCTTTAAGTGGTCGATTTGATTTAAGAAATAATAAAATGTATGTATATACAGAAAGCACATCAACTGCGAATAAAAAAAGAATCCCTATTTCACAGCATATATGACAAGAAAGTAACAATATATCAGTTAAGTACATAAACTCTATTTCATGTTAGACGTTAAATAAATTAAATAAAAGCTAAAACTAAGTAAACAAATGTATATTCAAATATGGTCTAAAAATTTGAATTAATTTGAGAATCCATACATGTGAGAATCTAATCTAGATGGTAGAGGGTCTTTTTTCACAATTATCACGTCATCTACTGATCTGGTGCATGTTGGTAGCAGTCATCAGCACCAGACATAATACAGGAAACAAAAAATCACATGTGCCGAAGAGACTGGTGATAACATTGCAAGGTATTACTATGGTCTAAAATACATGATACATGATAGTAGTGCGATTTGAAATGCAACAAAATGGGGTTTAACGTCTTACCATTTTGCTAATGAAGACGGGCATACGCCACACAGTGTGCTATGGGGAAAGTTTTGTCAGATAAACGGTGCTACGGGCTATCCCAATTCCAAATGTCAAGGCTTCTTTTAGGCGATATTTTTATCGATACGAAAGTTGGGTTATATTATGAATATGACTATGTTTTACTGACCTGTATCGGGTATTAATATTAATTCAATCGCTGCCAAGTTCCTGCTTATATCTTCAAAGATGACCTTACATGTATAGATAGAATTATAAGCATTCTCATCTGTATTTAATATAACCAGAGTTATCTTCTCTTTGCCTTCTACTGTACTCTGATAAAATACTGCACGATTATTACCTATCGGTTGGTAGCCCTGATTCTTCGTCCAGTGTCCAATGAGGAACTACAAAATGTAATACGAAAAATAGTTTCTTCCTTTTTTGGTGTTTATGTTTTGTATTAGAAGTATTAATACGCTTCGGATAAATTCATGGATTTCTCTCTTAAAGCTACCATTTAAAAGTTACAGTATACATGTGAAAACATTTTGAATAAAATAAAAATATACTACACTTATACAACCCTTGGAGGTCTTGTCTTGAACACTCGGTCACCCTATACTTATTCCAATGTACGCAACATTCACGATGATATCAACACGATTAAGAGTCACACAATACTGCTGTTAGAACTGCTGCGATTGAGTTAGCTCGAGTTACAAAAACCAATTAATCTTTAAATCTGTCCAATAGGGTACTTACAGATTTGCCAGAACTATATATGCTGAAGAATCTAATATCGGTGGCTTCAGGACAATACAGTGAAATCCCTCTATTAATATAATAAAGGCACTTTTGTAAGGAACATGCCACAGGCGGGTTTTTATGAGCTTAAATTGACGATTAAACTTCAAACTTCTGGGAAATAGATTCTAACAACTTCTCTTTCTATCCGAAGAAAGAGCTGTTACATATTGGCGAATAACGAACAACGAGCTGGTTTGTTGTTCGGTATTCACCGTATATGGAATTAGTAGTATAATAAATGTACTTTTGTAGGGAACACGCCACAGGCGGGTTTTTATGAGCTTAAATAGACATTAAAACTTCTGGGAAATAGATTCTAACAACTTCTCTTTCTATCCGAAGAAAGAGCTGTTACATATTGGCGAATAATGAACAACGAGCCAGTTTGTTGTTCGGTATTGGCGAATAACGAACAACGAGCTGGTTTGTTGTTCGGTATTCACCGTATATGGAATTATTAATATAATAAAGGTACTTCTGTAAGGAACACACCACAGGCAGGTTTTTATGAGCTTAAATAGACGACAAAACTTCTGGGAAATATATTCTAACAACTTCTCTTTCTATCCGAAGAAAGAGCTGTTACATATTGGCGAATAACGAACAACGAGCCAGTTTGTTGTTCGGTATTCGCGAATAACGAACAACGAGCTGGTTTGTTGTTCGGTATTCACCGTATATGGAATTATTAATATAATAAAGGTACTTTTGTAAGGAACACGCCACAGGCGGGGTTTTATGAGCTTAAATAGACGAAGAAAGAGCTGTTACACATTGGCAGTAGTATGACCGTCTGTCTGGCAATTTTTTTTGCACGTGCGTGCACGCATGCGCGTGCGTGCATGGGCGTGCACGTGACCTTGCACTGGATGACCTTTAGCACGTGCGTGACCCCCTGCGTGACCTTGCACGTGCGTGACCTTGCACGTGAGATTGCACGTACGAAGAGAGGGGCGCGCGCGCGGAAAGAGAGAGAGAGAGAGAGAGAGAAAAGACGAAGAAGAAGAAGAAGAAGAAGAAAGGGGAAGAGAGGAGGAGGAGGAGGGAAGGGGAAACAACTCTTTTCCATTGATTAAGTTGGCCCTGAAAAGGGCCGTTGGTCCTCTCAATGAGAGGGTTAGCAGGAGCACTTCGGCTGCTCCCTCCGATTGGGTTTCTTCGTGCATTTCACTAAATGCTTTGACCGTCTATGACAGGTGTTGCCAATCTCTGTCCCACACCAAAAACAAATCAAGTAATCGGCATCGGGTCGATTGCCCCTAAACATGGGGTGATACCCTCCACAAGTGGCGCAATATCTGTAATCCTTTCGATCCATTTTGTTTGTGACTTCTTTTGGCTTCGACACTCCTATTTATGGCCCGAGACGGGACGAGTCTAAGGTGTTGGGGCGATACCATTTTCCACCAATCAGAATAGCAGGACGTCATATGACGTCACAAAAAAAACAGACACGTGATATGTTGTCGACATTTTATTGAACATATTTACAAATGAACTTGAACACAAAATTGAACTTGAACACATTGAACACAAAAAACATATTTACAGAGCAAAAAAGCATCGACATCGTTGTCCCTTCTTCTGGTCTTTTTGCAAGTCGGGAAAATGATCCCTAGCCCATTGTTCGACGAGTATATCGTTCACACGATACACGTGCCCGAACACCGAAAGGGCGTGCGGGGAGGGAACGTGAAAACGATGACACAAATAATACAAACAATAATGGCCGCAGACGACACTCTCGAGTCCCTGAATCCATCGGGGTTGGTAGTGGAGTTGTAGATCTTGGACGAAACGTCGAAAGGCTTCTCCGTAGACATCAGGGGGACACCCGTAGGAATCGAAGAAGGTAATGTGATCTGGTCCTTCGCACACAAACACGGTCCAGTGTCTACCGGGTTGGTCTTCGTCGTCCGTGTTGATGACATAGGCTTTGGGGTACGAGGTCGGGCGCAGTATATCCAGATGATTACGAGCCCACACGCCCCCGAATACGTTAGCGGGGAGATGTTTTTCTAAAGCCCGTGTCAGTTGTCCATTGGAGAGAGCCTCACCAATCTGTGATGACTTGTCGGTTGGCATCGATTTCCAAGACATTATCGTATTCGGCAAACAGAACAAGACTGAGGTGATTGGTCGGGGCCGCACCGAACTTGAGTTCCAAAGACAGGTTACCTGCCGCTTTGGGATGGAAGTAGTTACCGTCGGCTCCGTGGTCGTTGGTCAAATCGAAACAATACAAAGTGTACCCATTGATATAGTCGTGGAAAGGGAGGTCCAGGTCTTCTCGGGTGTTTAAGACGGCCACCCGTTTCATCAATTTCCCCGTTCTTGGTCAATTTGATGTTTTCCAATTGATTGTGTTGGAATTCGAAGGGATTTCTGTTTTTTCTTCCATCGTAGGCCGTGTTACGTACCATACCCACGATTAATCTATTGGGCAGGCTTTCGTTGACAAACAGATTGTCTAGGACGTGACTGGTGCGATTGTCGGGAATGACCATGTCGCGGACCACCACGCGCTTCAGGGGATACTTGGCGTTGGACGATTGAAGTTGCGCGGCTACCCGTGTGTAGGTACTGGGAGCCAGGGTGACGAACGGGATATCCAGGTAGGCTTTGGTGAACTCGACTTTGTAATCTTCTGCATCGTTGCCTTCGCCGTACATCAGAAAAAATTTCGGGGATTGCTTTTCCAATTTCAATCGCAGGTCCACACCGTCCAGCAGATACCGATCTTGTAAACACATGTCCAAGTGTAGACGCGACTGCAATTCAAAGGTGCGACTTTCAGCGATGGTTTTCTGACGTTGTTCCAATCCTTTGTTATTCGGAGCCTGTCGTCCACCATCCCCGGCGGTGGCGACGGATTTCGTGGAATTGAACTGACTGGCGGTGTCTTTTTCCCACAAGACTTGTTTCGACAGGTGATCGTTCTTGGCTCCCTTACCGAAACTCAACAAATTCTCCAAGTAAGCCCGGTAGGGATAGGTGGGCAGAGAGGTGGTGACCAAGGTTTCGGCATCCTTTCCCAGGCGTAATTTGACGTCTTTAAACAACGAATGAAACAGGTTGTTAATGGGTGCGACTTGACTATCCGCATCCAGGTCATCCCCGTTGTTCTTGGTCACCTTTAGGGCCAAGTGCAGTGTCATATTGGCCAGATCGATGAAATCGGTGGTGGCATTGGAAATATAAAATTCGATGGGTCCGTCGTGGTTCAAGTCGGGCGTCAGTGGATACTTTCGGATTTTGGTCACCTTGTTTATGGCCGTCTGCGTGTCGGGTACACTGAACAAATCCTGCAATTCGTCTCGCGCGCAGGGACAGGAATCATTGCGCATTACCTGCGTAGCCATGGTCGAAGATATCTAGTTTACGTCGTTTGTGAGAGGTGACCTGTGTCTTCTTCTTCCTCTTCGGACGATGTGAAGTGGACGGGGTTCGTGAGGGGTCTTTTATAGGTTCCAGGTGGGCGACCACGTTCTTGAGTGTGTCGGACATCGTGTTTGACAACGCGGGGCGAAGCGTGTCCTGGGCGACTTTCTTCCAGTTCCATTTTTCACGACCACTGACGGCGTCGAGCACGCTTTGCCCTACTTTGGGTAACACTTGGGCCACATTCTTTTTCACGGCCGCTTTACCGGCCGACCACAAGGTCTTCCCGACCGATTTGACGGCATTCAATAACCCCGACCATCGACCGGCACCCTGTTGTCTCAGAATTCCCCCCTTGTACACCACCAGACCATTGCCAGCCCCTCGCTGTCTGAGCACTCCACCTTTGTACACTCGAATCATCATCGGCGGCGAAAATGAAGTTGGACCACCACCTTACCGTCGAGAAATGGCACGGCTTTCCCCATTCCGTTCCTTATATAGAGACCAATGGAGTTTAGTCGACTGTACTTCAGAGGTAAGTATTGAATCCTGGCGGGACGGTGATACAATCGTCGACTGGGAATCACGTCTAGCAAAGTAGCCTTCACGTCGCCCACGATCTGGGGTTCGATAATGTCCGTGTAGATGTAAAACAGATCGTACTGGATTTGAAGATTTGGGGTGTGGTGGGCGTAGAAATACCGTAGACTTTGGCCATCTTCGCCGGTCATATCGATTGACTGCAGGGCAACCAAGAGTTCGTTTCCAGGCCATCCCAACATGGACACGATGGGTCCACACAGACGAAGTTCGATTTTCGGCAACACGTCAAACCAGAAAAGCGCCTGCACGTTATTGATCTTCAGATACACTCTATCGTTGGTGTTGTCTCTCTTGAAAGACACGAAGGAACCTCTTGATACGGCCCCTTGGCGCATCACCTCTCGAGTTTCGTACTCGTTCTGCTCTTTCTTCTCGTGGTCGGTCATTTCTTTGTTATTGGGATCCAAGCGGACGGGTTTATGGGCCAAATGATTGTAGATGGGAGTCAGGTTCCACAAATCATCCAGTCTAGTGTTCAGGACATCCAGGATATGTCTCAGCGACTCGTAGTCGTCACTCTTGATGTGCGTTTCCATTTCGACCGATCCCTTGATCTCACTACCCTTTACACCTTTGAAACAATTCGACGGGTCGATCCTGTGGCGGTCCCGGCATATCTTTACTCCGGGTTCGTTGCTCGAGGGCGACCAAGGATGAATGCGTAAGCCGAGCGTGTTGTCTCGTTGATCGATGTTTTGCCATTGGTCTGGTAACGTGATCATGGACAGACCCACTTCCCATTCCCGATGATCGACGAGAAGTGGCGGTTCCAGATGTGTATGATACGTGGAGACTTTGTTGTCGGGATACCACGACATGGAACTGTCACTAGGGAGCGTGAGGTAAAAGGGCCGGTCGTTGTTCATTATGTTTGGTTTTCAAAGTTGGAGAAGGTAACAGGTAACCCAAGCTACTGGAGAGCAAGGCCGTCCACAACGTGGTCTGCGATCCGTCGGGTTTGAAAGCCAGTTGGGACAAAGAAACTCCCGCCACGACGTACACTAAAATCACTTGACAGAAAAAGACAATTTCCGCTTGTGGCACACGTTTTCCCAAGAGCGACCAATTGTGGGCACTCGCGGACGTAGACCCGGTTTCGTCTTGCATGTTGACTGATGTTGGCGTCTCTCGCTCCTATTTATACGTTTTGGAGACTGGTCCTGTCGATCCACGAATTAAAACTCGCCGGATAGCCCAACCATTTCACCAATACTTTGTCTTTTTTTCTTTCGAGTACTCTTTCGATGGGGAAGATCTCATCGTCGTTGACTTGGACCGCTTGCAATTCTTCGGGATAGAAGGTGCCCTGTATGGGTTCACCTCTTTCGTCCAACAGTTTGTAACCGGGACCGACGTTGGGTGCGACGTTGAACGTTTCCAGAGTCCAGTTGGGCCAGTAACCTTTGTCGAAGGCACCATGTTTCGGTAGAGCCAAACGTACGGTCGTACCAATGTTCATTGATTTTTTCTTTTTCGGGGAACGTGGAGGCGGTGTTGTCAACATCCATTCGTGTTCGGGGCGAACATCTTTGGGCGCCATGCCGATGGTCCGATGTCGTCTAGCATTGTAAGCCCGAACCAGGTCGTCTAGCACGTCGATGTACCGTTGTGTTTGTCGATGAGTAAAGTATCGCCACATGCGCTCTTTCAGTGTCCTTTGAAATCTTTCGACCACACTGGCTTTGGTTTCGACGTTGTGTGTCACGAAAAAATGAATTTTTTTCTTCTTCAGGTACGCTTGCATTTTTCGATTGAGGAATTCGGTACCTTTGTCCGTTTGAAGTCGCAGGGGTTGTCGACTTTGAAAGATTTGACGAAAGGCATCCACCAAACTGTCCCCCGTCTTGTTTTTGAGGGGCAACACCCAAGCATACTTGGAAAACACGTCGATGACGCACAGCAAATACCGGTATCCTTCATTCTGTTTGGCCAAGGCCGACATGTCGCTCAAGTCGGCTTGCCACTGATGGTTTGTGCAAGGTGTACGCCCTTTGTTGTTTCAACCATGCCTTGACTTTGTCCAAGGACACACCGGTAGCTTTGTGAAGGCCCAGGACTCCACCGAAAGCGGCCGGGTGATTCGGGTCGTAATACACTTTCTTCAGCTTTCGTTCCATGTTTCAGCAGGTGTCCCTATGAACAGGCTATTTATAGTTTTTGCAAGGAGAGCCATCTTCTGGTAGATGTACTAGGGGTATCCGTGCTGGAGATTTTCTTTTTTCTCGGGCGTCGCGGCGGAGTCCGTGTCGGTGGTGTGGACAACACGTTCCATCGTTCTTGATTACCAATGGCTTCGCGCGGTACGTTCGTGGCCTTCAAACTTTGCATCACGCCAAACCATCCCACGGGAGCCTGGGTATTCTTTCGCCGACGAACCAAATCGTTCACAATGTCAATGGCATTGGTGTTGGGTACGCGTGAGCCATTCCGAACCAATTCCAAGTTCTCGTTCCACGACCAAGGTGTCTTTTCTTTCATGTGTTTCAACAAAAGGCGAGCTCGATGTTGATAGGGTCGGGGGACCGACTCCAGGATGGGTGCCTCCGAAGTTTCTTCTTTTGGCTCGGGTATGTTTTCGTCCAACAAGGGAATGACCTGTTTTCTTTTCTTTTGCATCGTTTGATAACGATGTAACAACTGTCCGTAACGCTGCATTTTATTTTCGTCGGTTAGGGTGGGATCGTTTAACACGTGTTGCATGTCTTGGTGGACATTCTCGACGGCCTGCTGCAGTGGATCTCGATCGTACACGGGTTCGACTTGCATGACTTCGACGGGTTTGACGTCGATGGGTCCGTCGAAGGGTACCAGTTTCATTTTCTTGGCGAATTTCATCTTTGGGAAAGGACCTAAACAATCGGGTGAAGAATCCCCCTTTCTGTTGCTTCAGAAGTCGCCGACGGGTCTTCCAAGGTGTTTTAGACGTGCCCAAACGTCGTAACAAGGGGGCGTCCTTTTTCAAGCGCTTGACTTCTTTGTCGGTCACAGGAACGTTGCCGCGAATCAGGTTTCCAATACACTCACACACACCGTCGACGATGGGTTGGGTCTCGAGTAAAAGAGGACGGTCTTTCGGTGCAGTGTTCAATAGATACCGCAGTGTCTCCATGACTGAGCTCGGGGCCGTTCTCCGGTTCCCTTTTTATACCTTTCTGTCCACGGGGTTATCCACCAAATAGTTTAGATAGCTCGGCAGCCATAGCGTTCGCTCTATCGCGCCTTCTAAGGAAGGGATGTTTACCACCCTTTTGTCCACCCAATAGATTAGATACCAAGGGGGCCAAAGCCGGGAGGGCCATGGCCAGCAATGCCCCGATGGCACCACCCTGTTGATTGACAAGTCGTCGTTTGACGTCGGGGGATGTTCGTGGATTACTCAGTTTGCGAAGCAACGCTCGATGCTGGTTCAATTCTTCGGTACTCAGACCCCTTCCGCGCTGAGCGGCCCGTCGAACGAATTGATTTCGTTTCTTGTTTCTTTCCTCTTGCAGTCTTTCCTTCCATCGCAGCAAGATACGAATCAGCACACCCCCAAAAAACCCACGTCCCCCGGGTTTCATGATCAGGGAGAGTTTTTCGGTCGTCGGCATGTTTCTCTCCGTCAGCTGGGTCAACACTTGTCGATTTCGTTCCACCCATTTCTTGTGCTGGGCATGTAGTGGTTGAATGTTACCCTTCAGCAAATGGTTGGCCGCCAACTTGAACCACTGCAACAATCCAATACGTGCCCGGCCCGTATTCTTGACCAACTGTCCATAAGCCATATCGGGAGTCAGATGTTGTAATTTGCGAATGAAGGACTTGAGTCCTTTCATAGAATTCTTCTTTTCTCTTCGTGGTCTGCGAAAGATCGGAGAGGGAGACCGAGAAGCGGAGGGTGGTGACGTGGGACGTGGAGGTGTGACCGGTAAGGTGAGGCGTGGAGGTGTAACCGGTAAGGTACGGCGTGGTGGTGTGGCCGGTAAGGGAGACATGGGACTCGTGGGTGGTGTCAACGACGGGGGTAACCATTGTGTTCTGGGGGCCCTCATTCTCGGGCGAGTCTGACTTCGTACCGTGGGATCACGAAGGTCCGGTGCCAGGGTCGGGAACGTCGCCCTGGGAAGGGTGGGAGGTGGGTGTTTCCTCTGCGTATTCTTCGTGCGAGCCATCGTGACAAACAAGAGTCATTTCGAGGTACAGGCCCCCCTTTTATACTTTTTGGACGTAGACGATGGGTGGTTCCTCTTTGGGTAAAATGTTGGATCTCAGTCGCAATGTTTCGGGAGTGTCGGGCTTCAAATCAACGAGTAAGTAACTGCGAGGGGTACTCGTCGCATCTTCATAAGCTTCTTGCATATACTTGGAGCGGGAAGGGTACATCTGACGGGCCAACACACCAATTTGCGAGGCGTCTCGGGGATTTTTGAACAAGACCAGGTAATGGGCATTCAGACTGATGGTACGCTGTTGCTTGTCAAACAAGTTTTGCACAATGTAAATGACACTCGTGTCGTGGTGATGACTCTTTTTCGTGAACCACTTTTGCAATATCTCCGTGTCTTCTCCCATCAAATCATCCACGACTAAGACTTGTGGACCTTTGACTTGACCCATCACGTCGTCAATATCCGTCAAGCCTTTGACATAAGTGTAGGGAAAGCGATCGTAACTCTCTTGCCATTCGCCATAAGCCCACACGATACGTTGGGGAGGGACGTCGAACAGGGACGCTTGAAGAAATTTCTGCACAAAGACCGTCTTTCCAACACCCGTGGGACCACTGACTAACATGGTAAAGGGATGTTTGAACGTCACATCCATCTTGCACTGTTTCCCCCATTCCCTTTTCCCCCTGCCTTTTATACCTTCGCGACAGAACAACAGACATGGAGTGAAATTAGAACACAATTTATTTTACAAAAAATACAAAAAGAACATTCAATACAACAATTCAAAAAACATATCATACAAAGGAAAAGAAAAAACTGTTAGTTATCGCGTTCTCTCTTCAGGATCTCTTGTCTCACCCAGGGTACATTTCTCAGGACGCGAGGAATCCAATACACATGTCCCAAAAGCTTCTGCATCGTGTCGTGTGGGTGCCAGTCTTCCACTTCAGCAAACGTGACGACGACGGGTATCCATTCACTCATATCGAAACAAGGGGGATACGACAAGACTTCGGTCATATCTCTCGGACCCGCATATTGGATGAGTGCTCGGGAAAAACTTTCTGCTTCCTTCTCTGCCAACAAGAGGACAGCCGGCTTCGGGATTTCACCGTTCGAAGTTTCACCGTTTTCACTGGTAGTTGGGAGAATAGGAGATGGGATGGAAAGCTTCGTCGGCTGTTTTCTTTTTCTCTTTGTATCGTCTGTAGAGCTCGAACGCTTCTCCGCACCAGTACCAGTATCGCTGACTGCGGGTGTTGTCTCTGGGCATGTCGATGTTGTTGTCGAACATGCGACCGGCAACGGCTTCAAAGTTGTTTTCTGTTTGGATTTCTTCTTGGCACTCGAGCAGGCCGTGTCCGAGCTGTCCACAGTTGAGGCACTTGTGATTTTCGTCGGTGGGTCTCTTGATTCCGTAACACTTTCTTTTGACAGTTTCTTTTCTTTCTTCATCACTCTTCGCTTTTTGGGCTTCGGCTCGTTTTCCACACTGGGGTGCCCAGTGTCCTGGTTCTCCACAGAGGTAACAATTTCCATAGGAACCATAGGCTGGTCTGTCTTGTCTTGGTTTTCGTTGCTGTTGTTGTTGGGAACGAGCAGGGCAGTCTCTATACCAGTGTCCGACATTGTTACAGGAGAAACAAGCTTGACTAGCCATCGAGAGCAGAATGAAATTGCAGTGTGACACTTCGCTTCTTATAGTCCTGGTCGTGACGTCACTCGCTTTTGATTGGTTCTTTCTTTTCCTTCGTTTTGATTGGTTCGTTGTTTAGTCTATGATTTCCAGGCTTTCCACGTACTTTTTCACTTCGTCCCAATCGACCAAGGCTTCACTCACGTGACAGGCTTCCAAAAACGTCATCAGGTCGGCTCGATTACCGTGTTTTTGTCGCCAATGGTTGAACACGGTGAAGATTTGCATGCGCGCGCTGTTAGGATGACTCATCTTGGCTTGACTGATTCGCGCTTCTCTGATCCCCAGTTGTCTGCCAATACATTCCCAGCCTTCTCCCAGTTTACCGGACATGACATTGATATCCATTTGATCCAGAGACCATCGTTTCTTTTTCTTCGGCAAGTCGTCCATCCACTGGCGTATGGGGTCTTCTTTCTGTTCGACGAACTCGTCTTTGCGTTTGATCAACGCGGTCTTAAAGCCCGGTACCACCGTCCAGAACTTTTTCAAGGCTTTCTCGACGTCTTCTCGCCATCGTTGTTCGTCCTCCCACGTCTTGACTTGATCCCGTGGATCGTCCATCATACTGCCTAGCACGCTATCGATGTCTTGCAGTTTCGGCTCGTCCACCCAGAGGTAGTGATTGTAATCGTCCACGGGGTGTGAGGGTTGACCCGTTATGGAAGAAACGCCTAGTCCCAGACACGAGTGGTATCTCTGACTGGGATGTTCGTACTTGCAGCCGATACACTCTTCGTGTTGCCTTTCTTCTATAATGGGTAGGAAACATTTCAACACTCGAAAGTTGAGCCATCGTCGTCTAAGTTTCTCGATCATCTCCGTATTTTCTGCCGGTTCGTCATCTTCTTTGTTTGATCGCCATCGTCCTGAGACCCGAAAGTCAGTATCCATAGGGGTAAGTGTTGCTCGGTTGGCCATCGTCATTGAATTGAACAAACCGCTTGTCATACACGATTTTATACCGTTTGTTCTCGGGGCGTGTCCAAAGACGGCGGTCACGTGATCTGGTAATCTTGAACGGATTGGCTATGACCAGAGGTTCGTTTTGATGGACGTGCCGTACATTCTCCTTCATGATGGCGTAATTCAGCTGTTGGGAGGCACGATAATTCAAGGTGAATCCCCGGACTTTACATACAGTTTTACCATCGCTCTGGCGGTACGCGTAATTCTTTGGTCCTCCGCTAACAAATTCTCGAATGGTGACATCTTCGGGCAACTCGTTCTTCCACTGGCCCAAACTAGAACCTTCCGGGGGATTCCATGACGTGGGGTGGTATTGGTAGATGACGCTATCGGTGTCAAAATAGCATACACGCTCTCCCAACTTTTCCAAGACGGAATAGAGTTTTAAACGGGCCTGGGCCGTGACAAAGGCGGCGATAACCACGTTGGTGATGGGACAGGGTGCGACGTGTTCTTCTTTTTTCAGCGTTTCCATCAAGACCATATTGTCGTTGACTAACTGCACATCTCGTACGGTCTGGGTCACGTCCAACATTTTTTCAAAATAGACGCTGGGCTCCGTGATGTATTCTGTTTTGGGAAAGTTGTCTCTCTGTCCGAATTTACCCCATGCTGTGTTGAGTTGTAACTTGCTAAACGCCCGCATTCCTTTGTTGGGTTTTATCGACGCGGGATCCAGACGAATACCTTCCGTGTCGTACACGTCGTTGACGAAGCGGGCCCTGTCTTCTTCGGTGTGGCAGGTGTCGGGATAACCGCTGCTTTCCATCTTCTTCTTGAGGTAGTGGTTAATGTACCCCGTAAACAGACCGCCCGTTTTGGCCTCGGGATCGTAAGTGCTGAATTCTTTCCAGTGCCAGACTTCGTAGATTTTCAGTACTTTGTATCCTAGGGCCACCGCTTTCTTCAGTTCCAGGGTGACAAACGTACCCACCCAGGCTCGCTGTTCGTCGGTGTGATCACACGGTTGGTATTCGGCAATCTCCCCTTGTTGCATGTGTTCGTCGACGCAGCTTCGACACAGGGCAAACACCAATTTCTGTTTGCGTCGAAACGGGAGCACTGGGTGGAACAGGCCACGGGGCGGCAAGACGGAACACTGGATCAATCCTTCGTACTGCTGCCACTGGTCTTGATCGGGCTGTGTGACGATCGTGGGTTCCTTGATGGGAAAGGTACCGTACTTGCAGATGTAGGGGTACAGGGACACCACGTCGATGTAGCGCATGTCTTTCACCGACTCGTTCACCAACAGTTGGATGGCATTGGTTCGCCCGCCGAAGAAAGCGTTGCGAGGCATCAGAGGTTCGGGAGCGGGCCATTGCTGATCTTCCAAGCCTTGTAAAAATTCGTTCATCTCGGGATCGTGGCGTCGTTCTTCCTCCAGCTCACATTCCCACATGACGCGGATGGTCTGCATACCGTACTGTTCCTGGAGTCGACGGTGACGTTCTTGGGTCTTCTGGTACAAGTCCCTCATACTGCGAGATGGATCGTAGGGATGTTTATGCTGAACGTCTTGGACGGGACCCGGATAACATTTGGGACAACCGTGAAAGGCACACCCGTGAAACTCGTACACCGTACCCGTGGTCGTGTCCATGCCATCTAAACTGTAAGGGCCAACTCGGCATTCATTACCGTTGCGGGCGTGTCGAATGTTGGGTAGTGGCGTCTGGTTTCGGAATGCAGCCATGGTCTGTCGATGTTGTTCCCATTCCAACCATCGAAGGGCTTTGTTGGACTGTTGTCGAGGCTGGAAGCGGTGCCAGTCCTTACCAGGTTTTGGCTGTTGCATCAGGGCTCGAGGAATGACGACGAGGGTGTCTTTTGTGAGGTAGTGCGTGCGTAACACGCGACTGCAGGCAGAGGCCAGGGTCAAACTCTTTTCGAAGGGATCGATTCCCGTGTCCATGAGAAATATCTCTCGAAACACACCACAGCATCGGCGGAGGACATCGACGTCACTCTTACAGTATTCGAGAATTTCCTGGCGAAAATCAAAGACGTCGTGACTGTGTTGTTGGTACCACTCGTGAAATTTTTCTCGTTCCGATACACTCATGCCATCCGGATCGTAATCGGTGTCGGGAGGATAGGCGCCCACGTATTCTTCGTTCTCCGGTCTGTTAAAGTGGTGAGGGAAGTAACCTTTCTTGAGTTCTTGCAGGCCAAAGGTCTTGGGCATGTCCCGTAAAGCCATCGGTAGAAAGTTGAGGGAATCGATGAATTTTACCGTACCGACTGTGATCGTCATCGCTTTACCACCATTCATAATCACTTCGGGTTGCGCCACGGAATGTTTGTGCAGCGTCTGTAAAATCAGCAGTCCGTCGTAACCTTTAAAGTTGTGAGCCACGGCAATCACGGGACTCGATTCGTGACTGTCATGTTTCCGACCATTTACCACCGTACCGTGAGCAGCGAGTTGCAAAAACCATTTTCCCACATCGTCCAGTGTGTCTGGGCCTTTAAACACAATTTCTCGTTGGTGATTCCAGTACGTGTCACAGTGCTCGCAGGGATCTTGGTTGTCGATACAAAAGTGACAGCAGGTTTGCAGGACACATAGGTTGGGAATGTGTTCACCGGTATCTTGCTGGCATTCAAAGTCGAAGAAAACGAAGCGGGTTAATGTTGTCTGCTGTAGTTTGTCGATTTGGGTCTTTCGGTCTTTGTTCATGTCGATGGGTGATTTCAGTGGTTGGATGTAGCAAAACTGTTTCTCGGCCGTGTGCCACTCTCGGCAGATGGAACATTCGTATTCTCCGCATCGATGTTGTTCTAAATTTCGCTTGGCCTTGATGACGTCCCACTCTTTTTGACATTTCTCACATTTCTTCCATCGATGACACACACTGCACTTGGCTCTGGAACGGGTGGCGAGATGGTTGTCGAAACATTGGCGGCTGACAAACACGCGATGACAACGGTAACACGTCTTTGTGTTGGGATCAGGTGGACAGGGTGGACCCACTGTCTTACATCCTTGACACATCACGTGACATGAATGTTCTTTGCCATGATCGTATCCCACTTGGCAGGTCTCACAAAAATACGACCTTTCCACAAAAGCGGGCATGGAGGTAATGACGTCATAATGTCTGTCGTGTAAATACAGGTTGAGATGTTTTGGTGTGCCTGTGACGTGTTTTGTTCCCCGATAAATCGCCTTTCCAAAGATGGCTCGAGAGAAAACGTTGAGCTGGTATCCTTGCTCTCCTAAATACTTGGCGTACAATTCCCAGGTTTCCATCCCCGTACAGGCTTGCCTGGCTCCACCGACGGCATCAATAAGGGCTTCCGTTTTTCTGGTCTGCCATGTTCGGGGTCCTGTGTTGTTGGTTAATCTCTTCTTCTCTCTTACCCATTCAGGTGTGTCCTGTTTGTTGGCATAATGACGGGCGACGACAATGGCTCGCTGAAAACATAAGTCGTCGGCATTCTTTATGGTGACCAAACATTTCTTTTTCTTCAAATATTCGTCAAAATTAGCACTGTGTCTCTTCTTCACGTTTGTTCCACTACCTCTACCATCGGGAGGGGACACGTGGCAAATACTCATGGACATGCGTTGATCTAATCTGAATTCTTCGTTGCTCTGTAATACGGCAGCCACTTTCTGCAAAACGTCTTCGGCTTTTAACAAACGATGCTCACGGAACGGTAACCAAATAGGTGTTTTGAGTCCTGGGTGACTGATGGCGATTCTAACATAATCACTTTCTCTGGCGTCCAAGGTTCGGCGAATTTCCTCGATGATGGCCTCAAAAGTGTCGTGTAGTTGTTGTGGTACATCGTTGGCTGGAACGTGGGACCAATCTTCCAAAAAGTCTATCTCCACACACAGTGATTCGGTTCTAAACAATCGGCTGTATCGTCTATCCACGGGTCGTAATGTAAAACTCATCTTGCTTCGCTCGCTGATCGCATATCAATGTTCGAAGCTGTCGCCTCTCGGCCTTTTTATTCCCGTCACCCATGAATGGACTCGTCCATGACGTCATATCCTTCAAATGGACTCGTCCGTGACGTCATATCCATGCCATTACACATGTGCAATACTTAACGTCAGGTTACATGCGGTTGTGTAATACTGGATTTTCCATACGTCTATTTTTAGCATCAAACGTACACACATGCGCTGTATAACGTTACATCGCGTCTATATTTAGCCTCCAACGTACGCATGGCGTTGCATCACGTCTATATTTAGCCCACAACGTTCAACCTACGATGCATAACGTGATGCTCAGTACTGTGACGTCACTCCATGAATGGACTCGTCCGTGACGTCATACCACTCAAATGGACTCGCCCTTACGGTTTTAAAACGACACAACACACGTCTCTCTATCAGTATCAGAATGGATGCTCCGGTGTTACGCGTCGAAGACAACCACAGCACGGATACTCTCGTGTATCTCAGGGGTCACACGCTTGCCGTGATTACCCCTGACGATATCTTTGTCTTACCTGACGAGGTATTAAAAACACCTCCCAGGAAAAGACCTCCTCCCGAATTAGTGGAGGCCATTAGACGCAACCGACATAAAGTGCGTCGTACCCTCACATTCTAGTGCTCGCATTCGAGTGAGGACCAACGGCCCTTTTCAGGGCCAACTTAATCAATGGAAAAGAGTTGTTTCCCCTTCCCTCTTCTTCTTCTTCTCTCTCTTTCTCTCTCTCTCTCTCTCTCTCTCTCTTTCCGCGCGCGCGCCCCTCTCTTCGTACGTGCAATCTCACGTGCAAGGTCACGCACGTGCAAGGTCACGCAGGGGGTCACGCACGTGCTAAAGGTCATCCAGTGCAAGGTCACGGGCACGCCCATGCACGCACGCGCATGCGTGCACGCACGTGCAAAAAAAATTGCCAGACAGACGGTCATACTACTTTGGCGAATAACGAACAACGAGCCAGTTTGTTGTTCGGTATTCGCGAATAACGAACAACGAGCTGGTTTGTTGTTCGGTATTCACCGTATATGGAATTATTAATATAATAAAGGTACTTTTGTAAGGAACACGCCACAGGCGGGTTTTTATGAGCTTAAATAGACGACAGTTTGTTGTTCGGTTTTGGCGAATAACGAACAACGAGCTGGTTTGTTGTTCGGTATTCACCGTATATGGAATTATTAATATAATAAAGGTACTTTTGTAAGGAACACACCACAGGCGGGTTTTATGAGCTTAAATAGACGATTAAACTTCAAACTTCTGGGAAATAGATTCTAACAACTTCTCTATCTATCCGAAGAAAGAGCTGTTACACATTGGCGAATAACGAACAACGAGCCAGTTTGTTGTTCGGTATTGGTGAATAACGAACAACGAGCTGGTTTGTTGTTCGGTATTCACCGTATATGGAATTAGTAATATAATAAAAGTACTTTTGTAGGGAACACGCCACAGGCGTGTTTTTATGAGCTTAAATAGACAATAAAACTTCAAACTTCTGGGAAATAGATTCTAACAACTTCTCTTTCTATCCGAAGAAAGAGCTGTTACATATTGGCGAATAACGAACAACGAGCCAGTAGGTATATATCCAATATACATGTAACATAATGTCATCCCATAATTGTCCATGTAGTTGATTAGCAACTGTCGCTTATCTTGGACCTGCAAGTACAATAGAGAGAGAGAGAGAGAGAGAGAGAGAGAGAGAGAGAGAGAGAGAGAGAGAGAGAGAGAAATGGGGTTTAACGTCCACTCGACACAACTAGGTCATTTCGGGACCAACAAATGGTTTAATTTTATTTCAATAATTCGCTTGCGCGTACGGGTCATGCCACGTTTGGTCTTATTTTTTGTTTACCAACTCATTTGAAGAGTACACATCAATAACAGGTTTGATTAGGTTAAAGACAACCAATATTAGTATCCAGCGTGTTTCGTCAATATGTGGTCATCAACGTCAGACTCCATTCATGAACGGTTGATTCCTGTCTGAAAGTAAAAACCGTGTACAAGTGAAGAAGAGATATCGAGTTCATTAATTAATTACAACAAACGAAAAAGAACACCTACAAACCTCGATCACATAATAGCTTGGTCTCAATATAACCAGTCACACCATCACTAAAGGTAATTTTACAGCCAGTGGTTTTAATCGTGGAGTAATCGTGATGCGCTACCGCTTTCCATTTTGTACACGGTGAACAGTTCATTTGCTGATTACACTATTTAGCCTGATTACACTAGTTTGTCTATACGTTTTTGAAGGATTTGGAATTAGGTCTAGTGGTTTGAATTGTTCGTACTTGGTTTTATCTTATTAATCCTACCGACGATTGTGCCACAGTTGATCGTATCGAAACGTATTCGAGCGTAGCTGTACGTACCAGATCGTGGACACAACTGGGACAATTCTAACGTAACGCATCGCATGATGACACTGCGGAAAACTAGCATTAGCAGACAATACTCATGTTTGAACTCATGTCAATCAACCAACATTAGGAATAGGGTTATTGTGTTCCAAAATGTTTGCCGGGTGGATTATCCTACGCGTCAACGGACTTGGTCATGATATTCAATTAATAAAAAACCCCACCAAGTTTAAACTTTCTTTATTAATTAGAAGCAGAGTTCTTCTTGGGGCCCTAGGCGTGAGCCTGCCAAGCATAATGAGAACTCTGACACTGTCGTAAATGAAATTTGACTGGACAACCTAACACGTGTAACTGCTTATGACAAGCTCATGTACCTGTCCTCTAGTGTATCTGCGAAATACAACGCCTGTTGCCGGAGAACTGTGATGATAGTGCCACACAAATTTAATATCTTCTGGTGGTCGTCCTGTGTGAGTGAAATAGCTTTATTTAACGTCCGCTTCCACCGAGGTGATATAGCAGACAAGTTGGTCGTCCTATCATTTCTGGTATTTTGCTGTAAACACGTGGCACTAGAATGAAACATAAAAAGAAAAATCAATATTTTGCTGAAACCTGTTAGAAACTGAGTCAAATTTCGCCCAGTATCTACGGAATTGTCACGAAAATAAATACAGCTTCGCATTTTTCATGAACGATAACTAATTAATATATATAGTGTAATACTTTATCAAATAAATAACGCAATGATTCCAGTATTAAACAATTGACCAAGCGACTTTGATATTCTGAACTATCATTGGATGTTGACAGCTTTCGTAATTTTGTTAAATTATATGTGTAGATTAGCCTAAATATAATTAAGTTATCTTTCTTACCTTCAATAACACTATAAACCTCAGAATGCCACGTTTGTCATTTTTGTCCAAACATCGCTAAAACGTGTTAATTGTTTTGCCACGAATTTGCCACGATGTAACGTGGTAAAAAAAATGCCACGTTTGTCCGGAGTGTCGAAACGCAGCTTTTTAGATTGCCATTTTTTTGAAACGAGGTATTTTGTCCAGGACAAATAGAGTCACAAAATTTAATTTTCCGATCTTTACGTGAACAGTTCCTAAGCGCTTGAACAAGATCGCATGATCTAAGGTATCAAAGGCGTCGCTCGGGTCCAAGCGGATCAAGTGAGCAGCCTGGTTTCTGTTTAGTACCAAGTCGATATCATTTTTAATCTTGACCAATGCCGTCCTGTAGTCGATCATGTAGATGTGACAGAATTTCGTTCTTGGAGTCGGGTTCTTTAAAACAACTTCTTGATGACAACACTGGTATAACTTCTAATAATACTTTTATTCTGATTCTTACAAGAGGTACAAACATCGTAATGTAAACGACCGTAGAACGAACTATATGGACGGAGTCATGACTTAATTAGCTTGGCTTAGCACGAGTGTGCTAACTCTAAAAGCTCTCGTCTCGTCTCGTGCCAAGGCGCCCGTGGCCTTCGCTCAAATCTGGCCGGACCTAACTCCTAGCCCAGATTGGAGACCTGACTCACGATTCGTTTCTATTCTGAGTTTATAAACGTATTCAAGACAAAGGAGCTCATTATTACTCTTATTAAGATATAAACTCTCCCGTAAATATCAGGCATTTCCCATTAAATATTTGGGGTAGTACAAATTTAAAAAATATTTCCCGTAAATATCGCGCATTTCCCATTAAATATTTGGAGTATTACAAATTAAAAAAAATCTCCCGTAAATATCGGGGCGTCCCATTAACTTTGGGGCTAATTTATACGTATAGACAAAACAAAAAAAACACTTAGAGATAAATGCGTTAATACTTTGTGAATGTTAACTTCCTAATAACGATATTGTTAACTCTAGTTAAACAATCACAAAACATTTTACTCCGCAATATAAACCACTCAATACTAATTTTAAATGCCAAAATATGTGTTCAAAAACAAACAATGATAATTTATAATCTTTTAAAAACAACATGACCCATTTGAAAACAAACAATATATATGCAATTTTGTTTTAGTAATTTTCCTACATATAGTTAAAGACTGTTCCACTACTAGCTTGAAATGTAATATATTAAATTTAGTAACTACACCATGACATTAATGACGCGTGATGATAAACTGTTGATGTCCCAGTTAAATTATGTCACATCACCACAGTTGTTTCTTAACACCTATACCTAATTGGGGCAATAAATCAATCAAGGTAGCTATGTGTCTGCAATAGTTTTACACCTCCACCGATGGTGTGTATTCTTGTCTTGTCAATTTCTCTGATAATAATATAGTTTGAACTGGTGTTATTTTCGTATTAAATAACATAAATTTTAATTTTTACAAATTCGCCGATAGCAAATACCGCTAAAACTATCTTGAAAACACCACGTTTAGTAATCGAGACATTTTTACCAAGCCTCGTTCTGAACAAAATACCTCGTTCCAAAAAAAGGGCAATTTAAAAAACCTCGTTTTGGAACTCCGGACAACGAGGCATTTTTTTTACCTCGTTTGGACAGAAATGCCGAACGAGGCATTCTGGGGTTTATAGTGTAAGGCATGCCAACAACAAGTTAAAGTTACACAATGACATAAGGAATGCTACCAAGATCTCGAGTCGGGTGTTGATAACAGGTTGATGTTACAATCACGAACACGTATTTTAATATGGCAGGACGCTTCTATGACATATGTCATTGTGTTATATAGACCATATTTTATTAAATGGGAGCTGATTTTATGGGCAATTACCTTTTCAATAACTTTACCAATAAACGGGAGGTTAGAAACCGGCCTATAGTTTTTAAATAACTCAGGATTTAGGTTAGCTTTTTCAGGAGTGGGGATACTAGTGCACGCTTTATGATGGTTTAAATCACAGGAATTCATCGGAATTCTATTGTGTGTAATAAACATGACATTGTGTGGTTCTTCTCGCATAAATAAACACTAATTTCTTCTCTGCGATATCAGTTATGTGGAAGCAGACGTCAGCTATTTCACACTTAACGTTGTTAATTAGTTTGTGAGTTCACTCAGAGACCGCGGTTGTTACTTAAAACCTATTATATATAGGTCAACGTTTTCAAGGATTCTGATCCAACAACCATGACAAGATGTTCACCTATTTTGACTGTATATACGTAAATCGACACAACATTCGGTAAATAAGAGTGATTTAACTGCTAAATAAAAGATGAAATATTTAGAATATGGATCATGTTGTCTATACAAGATGTCAAGTCTAACTTTGAATACCAAAAATAAATTTGTATTTAATCAATAGATTATTCACGGGATAACGCATCAAGCCAAATATCAAAGGGTTCATTGGCTTCAGTTCCATCGTTATTATAGATCCAATAACATATTTTCTGAAAAGCATAATACCGCTAAATATTTGATAGTACGTCTTGAATAATAATATTTGTGGTGCATATTTCCTTATTACATATTTGCTTTCGTATTGATTTTTTTTTATCCATACATGCTTTTCCTTTTATAGATGTTTAGCAGAATGACATATAGTTGTGGCCAGCTAATCGAGGCTGCAAATTGATAACTCTTGACAAAAATAATGGCTTTGCTAATAAAGTTCCCCTCTTTAAAATATGGTGAATTGTTATTTAACTTTTTAAAGTCTTATTTGAAGACCTTTGACACTATCTTGATTAGTTCTGCTTCAGACAAAAGTGGTTCGAGGCTAACATTCACAAAAAAAACATGTAAAATTATGATGATAGCGGTTGCCACGTGATGTCAATTAATGTAAACATTGACAGTGAAGTGACAATCTTAGCATTCCCTATTCTGAGGTGTATTTCAGTTGCTATAATCACCTGGTATAAGTGCGATTGACATTTGCAGAATTTCAGGGATGTGTTTGGATATAACACGAGTTTGAAAATAGTGCCATTGGCATTTGCAGAATTTCTTAAAGATTTTTGTCATTCTAGCCTACTTTTGAGATTGGAAAGATCTTTGACCATGACCATGAAAACTTGTATGTCTAGACACTAATATTTATAGGCGGTTAATTGCCTGCTCAAAACAGAGCGTACAGTTGGCCATACCTTTCTACCAATGAGAACCCAAGACATTTCAGATCTGTGTTACGATAACCTAAGTATACTTAAAGGACATAGATGTACCAGTTTCAAGGTGGTGATGTACACAATGCCACCTAGGCCGATATTCTAGTGATTGGCTCGCTAGCCTGGTGGTCGGGTGTTCGTCCCTGCATTGGGCGAGAAGGTCCACCCAGATTTTTCGACGTGGTTTCCCCTTGTCAGTGATGCAGAAGAAGGGTCTGACAAGGACAGCTGCCTAGTCGTTCGGATGGGACGAAAAACTGAGGTCCCGTGTACAAATTGTCGTGCACGTAAAAGATCACTTGGCAGTTGGATATACACCACATGAAATATGAGGGTCACCAACATCGTAGTTACGGAGAACCAGCTATGGCTATTTTAGAGTAAAAAAAAAATCCCTTAATTCAAATATTTCCGATAAATTGCTTATTGATCTTTGACGGCTGAAATCAGCTATTCCTTTCCTGCCTTTTCCACAAATAAAATGGTGTTTAGTAGCCAGTTATTTGAAAGAAATTACAATAACATATTCCCGAAGCAATGGCCCGAGAAATGCCTTTCTGGCCATTTCTAGATTGACTTCTGAATTACTTCTGATACATGAGGTTTTGAAGGAGTGAGGCTATTCTTCCCGTTCAAACAAATCACTCCTAAGTACAGCAACAAAACAGTCCTACTTTTAATCTGGGTCTTCCCATTGATTTAAGGTATTGCAAAACGGTGAAAATATTGCTCGTATCCATTGTAGCCATATTGATAGACTCGTTTGTCATGCAATTAATTTTTCTGAAATATTCTGCTATGCACTGGTTAAAATTCGTGAATCATGACATAACATTTTGTATCAATATTTGGAGCCCTGTTTAAACCCGAATGATATTGTTACTCAGATAAGTATTGGTTGTTAATCGGACTGTTGACCAGTCATAATTAGGAATAAAAATTTGCTTTCGTTAGGTCTAATCACACGAAACACTGCGAGGAGTGTGCTACAACAGTATCCTTACATGCATATAATATTTGTTTTTAGTGGACTCGCCTGTCCAACCTCGTGGGTTTTCTCCGGGTCCTCCGGTTTCCTCCAACTGCTAAAGAATACTACGCGCAAGCAAATAATTAAAATAAAATTAAAAACCATATGTTAATCCCGAATTGACCTAGTTTGTGTCGAGTGGACGTTTAATCCCAGTTTTCTCTCGCTCTCCCCTATCAGTGACTGTAGCAGACAAGCGGATATTTATGACTACTATGCTAGTACAAATGTATAAAATATACTATTTAGTTTTTACGATTTGCTGTTCAAAAATTCGTCATTCTTCTACTAAATCATGAGATTATATTGTCGAATTAAAAAAATGTTGAAAATTATTTTAAGATTAATCATATTTATATTTACCAAGAACAACTATTTTGGCATTACAGTATATTAAGATTTTCAAACTTCATCGTTTAAAAATTTTAACAGTGTAATTGTGACCTCCAGATACTTATTAGACTATTAGACAGATGGATAGATGGGTAGATTGGTAGACAGGTGCTTAGGTACATTGGTAGATAGATAATAGATGTTTAGATAGATAGTAAAGTATAGCGATATATTTTAATTTGAAATGCTTATTGGTAATACGTATTTGTATTTTCCATAATGGAACATTTTTTAAACGTGAATTATTTGAGGAAATTATATAATGCTTTGATATGTATTTGTCTTTTTCTATTTGTATTATGACTTGTTCTTAATGGAAATGGAACCAACGTTAATTTGGTTTCTGGGGTCCTGTAACAATTTTTTAGTGTGTAAATGAAGCGAGTTTTTTTTCGTCATTATTGGTGAAAATCGTTATTTTTGGACTAAAATGGAGATTATTTACTACTAACTGGGTCGATTTCCATCCAGTTTTTTTTTCTTGGTCGTAATACTATAGGTCTTTGCTTTTTCAGTCAGCATTAAAAACAAATTATTATACCCGCAGTAGGTGAGATATCGAGAGAATAAAATGATATACCTAAAATGAGCTATTTTGGTACCTTGTAGTCCCTATACCAAAAACCACTCGATGAAAGTTCATCAAACTTTCAGAATGTATACCTTATAATCATATCTACTATCTTATAAAGTTTCATTAATCTACTCGCCGTAATTTTGTTGTACCCTATAATTGAAAAATGGCCTGAAAATGACGATTTGGGGGGAGGGGGGCGGACTTAAAATTTTAGATTTTTTTCTACACTCTAAAATTTGTTCGATTGATCTAAAATTGTGGCAGTGGTGTTTTGAGTGGTTACCCATCATACATAAAAAAATGGCATATATCGGTCACCCACCATGTGCCGGTCCCTGCATGGTTCTCTCGCTAACGCAATTCTTAACTTCTTTGACTATAATAGTAATAGTTGCGCTTTGTAGGGCACTGTCAAGAAGATAACGTAAATCGGTAAATAACTTTCTTCAAGCTTGTATCAAGCTGTTAACTCAGAAGGAATCTTTTGAACTTGAACAGGGGACCGCCGATATACATTTTTTTCCCCTTTTTTTAGGAGTCACAGTGGCACAATGAGTAAGACACTGGCTTGCTAGCCTGTAGGTTGCAGGTTCGTCGCTCCCTGTGTTGGCTTAGAAAGTTCATCATTTCCGGCGTGAGTGAGAGAGGGCCTGTCAAGGTTCTGTGTACACATTGGCGAACACGTGAAAGATCCCTTGGCAGTTGGAATTCGATTTAATAGTAGGCCGTAGCGCTGCTGTTCAGGCAATATTTTTTCTCATAGCAAACTGCATGGCGTATGCCTGTTTTCATAAGCGCAGTCGGTGTAGAACGGTTGGATGTAAAACCCCATTTCATTTCATTTTTTATGTTTTTTAAAGTGGGAAGTGTGACCATAAGAACTTTACTAATTTAACGACAGGTTCACTTAACTATGCTCTGCTAGCTGCTAGGTGGGTTAAATATGGACCATATTAACGATGACATAACCATGCGTGAAATTTAAAGGCACGATAAGCAATAGATTCCCCAGTCGATATCGTTTCATGTTTCAACCACGCCGTTAAATTTAACCACAATTTGAACAACCGTGACCAGATTCTAACTATTCACCATATTTGATTATTGACTAGCTATCTGTCTGATGTTAATTATTTACCGTGTCTTCCCATATCGCCGATGGGTTAAAAACGGATTAAAAGCGTTAATTAGGTAGGGACCAGTCATTATTAATAACTAACTATAGTTCACTTAAATTACATGAAGTGGAATTTGTTCGGATTCCAAGTTACACATTAATTAATAAAACAATAGGCGCGAGTTCAACAAGAAGCTGGCAGGTGATGGAAATTCAGTTCATTGTGATTATTTCTCATAATACAATAAATATAAATGCGTAAATAATACCAAGAATTTTCATATACTTTTCTTTCTACGATGACTAATGCACAGTTACAGTCTATGTTTATCCCTACAGCAAAAGATGACCGATACCTATGTGTTGGTGGTTTTAAGTATAGAGTGAATAAGAGGACAACTGGCCGACTATAACAAAACAAAATACAGAGAGGGAGAGAAATGGGGTTTAACGTCCACTCGACTCAAACTAGGTCATTTCGGGACTAATATATTGTTTAATTTTATTTCAATCATACGCTTGCGCGTAGGGGTCTTTAGCAGTGGGAGAAACCGGAGTACCCGAAGAAAACCCACGAGGTTGGACAGGCGACCCTTCTCCTTCCCAAGTACAACCGGGGACAAAGTAAAGAACCGTGTGGGTTGTACTCTTTGGCGTAATAGACCAACAGGATTATTATGTTAACTTTACACAGTGAATAATCGGTTTCTGAGTATTTGGATATTAGTCTCACCTCAATTGCATATTATTTATGCCCCATTTCCGACAAAATATTCAACACCACCGATTAATATTATATCCCCTGCACATAACAAGTAATGTGATTAAAGTAAGGTATTTAGATCTCACGTTCAACTCAATGTCATATTATCTGTCCCCCGCGCAAATATAATGTATCCTCGCAGGGGTAGGAGACAGCTGATAAACATATTTAATGCATTTAACCTACACATACACTATTCGTTTAGTCTGGGCACAGAACCAAATCCATTCAGATCGATGGTTTAATTACAGAGTTTTGAACAATTTAAACCATGTCATGGTGATATACATATGAAATACATTCATATTAGTAGTTCTTGTTTATATATACGGGCATTATTAAAATAATGAAAAACACACATTTTGGTATACAAACAAAAGCATGCTTTAATTAATGTTACAGAATAATTAGTTTAAAAACAAATATATAGTTCGATTTAAAGCAAAAATAAAATTAATTTAAATTTTAAAAAAATCAATTTAGATTCAAAAACAGTTATATGTGTACAGTATATCAACTGCGAATAACAAAAAATGAGGATAATTTATGGATCTCTATTGCAGAAAACATATGACTAGCAAATTAACAATATATAAATAACGTACATCAAAGAATATTTTTTTCAATAAATCATGCCAGCACTGAGGTTGAGGTCCCTCAAAAAAGTGAAAAATGACACACGTTTTTTGATTGTATGTTTACCGTTTTATATGGCTATACTACATGTATATACTGGAAAACACCATATTATACTGAATACCGAAAAAAAAAACGGAAAATACTAGAAAACACACTAAATACCGGAAATACAGGTAACCCAGGGCCTGGTCCTTTGGAAAACACAGGAAAAAACTAATACTAACCTTAACCCAACGGACACAGATGACCTGTGGAAAACACAGGAAAAACCAAAGCCTAACCCTACCCCCTCCCCGCACACAGATGACCAGGCTCCGCGTTACTTATTTAAGGTGTTACCTTTACTTAGTGTGTTTCCGGTATTTATTGTTTTTCCGGTATCCAGTACAACATGGTCTTTTCCGGTAGTAATGCCGGCTTTATAAAGCATCAGTGTCGCTTATCAGTGCTTAATGTAAATACATATATTATCACATTATTAGAATCAAATTTGTCAAGCTTCAAAATCTTGGCCAATTAAACAGCTCATCATCGAACTTAGTCGAGGTATTGAAGTACTGAAACTATACCCCGAGTTTGACGTAATGAAACTATACCCCACTTTTATCACTGTCACTCAATTGGAATCAAAGTTATGTCCAAAAACATTGCCGCAGAAAATGTGCATTATTGAACTTAGTCAAGGTACTGCTGTAATTGAAACCTAACTGGAATCCAATGTCTCGGTCAGTCAATTTGCTTCACACTCTGCTTAACCCAAGTCGACAATGCCCATTATCGAACTTAGTCAGGGTAGCGATGTAATGAAACTATGTACCAAGTTTGATAAATCGAACTGAATTTGAAGTAAAGTTATTGTGTCCCAAGCATCGACCAATCAAATTACCCATCAACAAACTCAGTCAAGGCTTAATTTTAGCTTAATTAGAAACAGAGTGTCCCAAACACTTTGACAGTCAGACATACCAACGGACACACAGACATACCAGATCGCACGAATTAAACATAGTCCCCAGCTTACTTCTAAAGAGGACAAACTTTTCAAAACCGAACAGAATATTATTTAAAACATTAAAAAAAATCAGAAAATAATTATATTCACTATATATACAAATAATAAACCTGATACAAAGCAAAAAATATTATACATTGAAACAAATAATACACTGTCTTAAATTATATTCACTTTTTTAAGCAATAAACTTCTTATCTTATCTTATCTTATTATTAAAGATACATTAGTTCAGAGTTTAATGAGTTGGCCATTCGTGCAGGGGCGTGGTGAGAATGAGTTCATGAGTAGCCATACTCATGCGCCAAAAAGTTTTTGCGCCAAAATCACAATCAAATTACTCAAAAAATGAAAAACATTTGTAAGTGGAAAAATTGTTTCATCTGACCCAATTAAAAAAATTTTGAAAGAGTCAAGTTGGAAAATTTAATCATATTTTATTACCGTATTTCTTGTCTCGGATTGCTGGAGATTGCGTTTCTGGGCTTCTAATTTTCGAAATTTTCCCAGGGGAGGGCCCCCCGGACCCCCCACCGCGGGCTCGCGCCTTCGGCGCTCGCGGTGGCCGGCTTCGCCGGCCACAGCTCCGCGGTCAGTAAAAGGGTTTTTGTGCCAAAATCTTTTTTGTTACTCATAATTTCTTCTCAATAATTGCCCTCACCACGCCCCTGCATTCGTGCTATAATAATTCAAAAATAGATGATAAAAAAAGAAAATGTTCAAAATTTCAGTAAAATTACTTTGTTCTGAACCGAATTATCACTGTTAGAGGTTTGGACTAGAAATAGGCATCAATTGTGTCTTCACCGTCTATGAGAATCGGCACCCATCAGCTGTGGTTTTTAGCCGGCATGGACGAGGACACTGGTCCGAGACAGAGAGCTAGTAGAACAAGACACATAATATACACATGCATTGTAAGAAATATACAACACAAGTATATCAAAGCCACATCTCGGTATTAACTCTATGGCATCTTAGAACTTCAATTAAAAAAACCCCACTAAAACTAAATAAACGAATTTATATTCAAAGATGGTCTAAATAAATGCATGCTATTTGATTTAATTTGAGAATCATATTTTGAGAATCAAAACTAGATCGTCGACGGTCTTTTTTTCACAATCCTTAGGTCATCTACTAGACTAGAAATGTGCAAATGGTCATTCGTCCGATACTCTGATCCCGTACATGGTGGTAGTGATAGATAACTGTGCATATCTCTGTTCATGGTATATTTGTTCAGAGCATCGTAAGGATTAGAGTCATGTGTCGATGCATCATCATCACCAACATCATCATCATCATCATCATCACCATCAGCTGTCTGGACATCATCTATACCGGTTACAGAATTGCCATCAACTTCTGTTTCTTGGACATCTTCCCCTTGGTTAATGTTACTTGCTCCAGGATTTTGTAGTGACATATACACGTTTTTAGTGGTATCAATACCATCTCTGTTGATTGGATCGTAAGGATTAGCATATGCGTCTGTGTTGCCATCTGTGTCGTTAGATGCAGTAGATTCAGCATTTGTTGTAGTAGAATCACGGTTGGCATGAAATATAACCACACTGTTTAGTGAAATGTAGGAATGTCTCATATTATTCGTGGAATAACTGGCAAGTCTCGGTCTCTCAGATTTACGTGATCCACATTTATATCCTGTGGAAAAACAGATGGTAATGAAAATTGGAATGGAGTTATTGTATCGCCATTTTAACTTTATAACAATAATCTAAAGCATTAAATAAATCTTGATACCAATAATTGCAAAGATCTTTGCTTTCAGAACGCTCACTCGTATATATGATGAATCAGATTATGTATATCGAGGTACGTGGGTGATGCCGAATATGTTTAAATATTCTTAAATATAGCTGCAATACTTTACACTGCAAAACACCCCAAAAAACACCGGGCAAACACTAAATATCGGGAAAAACATTTAATACGGGAAAACACCCTAAATATGTAACCCGGAGTCTGATCCCCTGTGTGTGTGGTGTGGTGTGGTGTGGTGTGGTGTGGGGGGGGGGGTAGGGTTAGGTTTTTCCGTTGTGGGTTAGGGTTAGGGTTAGATTTGTCTGTTTTCCGGAGGACCAGGCCCCGAGTTGCCTATTTAGGGTGTTTTCCCATATTCAGTGTTTTTCCTGTATTTGTGTTTTTTCCGGTGTTTTCCGGTATTCAGTATAACATGGGGTTTTCCAGTAGTTTTCCGGTATATAATGTAGCCCAAGTATTGCACGCTGCAGTCAGCTGCGTAAACCACGATTTTGTATAATTGTAATAAACACTTACTACAAACAACAACTCCTATTATAAAACTTGTTAATACCATTCCTATCACCAATGCTATCATTAAATTTCTTTCGAAGGTCGTCTTCTCTGTTTCAGGCATGACTATACAAATAAATTACATACTATAATGTAGGTGAAATCACAAAACATTATCAACCTGTGCAGGTATCGCCACATATGCCATTTAGGCTTGTTTCAGTTATATAAATGTTATTTGATTGTGGGTGTAAACTTGTATGTGGTTGTAAGTATTGACCATAATGGAATAGCTATAGAATGGTGGATGTTAGATATACAATTATGTGAGTTATTTAAACAACATCTAGCTATAGGATTATATACAACCAACCTGTGTCAGATTGTAGAATTAATTCAATCACAGCAGAAACATTCTGTCCATTGGTAAATATAACTTCACATTTATAGACAGTATTATAATCTTGAACAGTTGTATTTAGTATAATCAGAGATATCTGTCCCCCACCTAAAATAGAACTGTTTTGAAAAATCCGTCTATCGTCATCTATAACGTCTTTCCAGATAACTTCACTAGGTTCAGACTGAAATTAAAAAAATGTAAGTACACGCTGAAGGTAACTGCACTGGTACTAAAAACAATAATACATATTGTTACTTCCAAGGTTGATCCCACCACCACAATCATAACATTTATTTAGTTTTAATCTACCAAACTGTTTAGTGGGTGGCATCATCATCGAGGAGTTATAATCAACATTACCATGTCGCCAATAAACATTGACCTGTGACATGACTGCTAAACAGTAAATACTAATCATGGAACTCGAATCAAGACAAATCAACATATCATTCCAAGTTTGTGCATTCTTGCTCCCTTTTCAGTTTTGAGAGTCGTCCTCAATCTCTAATGGTTTGCAAGATTTAAACGTACACCCGTGTTGACGATTCGCAGGTCGCTCGAATAGTATATACAACATTTCCAGATGAGAGTGTAAATGCCTCTTTACGATACATGGACATAAGAGAGTGTAAATGACCATATAAAATGCGTTTTCGATACATTCGCATGCGTTAGCCAAAGGTTGCTGGGAAATAGTATATATGGGTGTAAATGTCTCTTTACAAAGTATTGTGTTTATTATCGAAATATATGTAGTTGCTTTTACAAACAGACAATCAAATTGTTTTTATCTTACTTTAAATCCGGAGCTATTTGTCCGGGTGACGCCAATGCTGAATACTGGGAAACTGTAGTAATATGTGAATACTAATGTTATTCTGTGACCAATTCTACCATACATCTGCTGATTGCCAGGAACTTTTATTCTGGGTTGTACATCTAGTTAAATAATGAGACAATGGAAATTTATGATTGCACCCACTCATCCTGATAATAAGTCAAAAACAAATGCGTTTGAACACAGCTAATAATTAGGATATCTGCACCTCAATTATTATGCCATGCCACAGAGATGAATACTGTCACGTTGCTTTGGTAGTTTAGGAGCTATTGCTTGAGTACAAATATATTAAAGACATAAGATCAAAATACTTCTGTTACCAGTCATTGCAAATGTTATTTGGCAACCGTGTCTGCGTTATCAGACACTAGACCTTTTAAAAGAGACATGTGTTTATCATAATTTAATTCCGAATCTCGGTATTCTGCCTCATCTGAACGACTATATATGTTATCAAAACTGCTTTTGGAGAGTCGCCAACCCCCGAACCACCACTTGTGTAGATTCGTTGAGCTCCAGTAGTAAATTTATGGAAATGATATGAACAACTCGTGACCCCTTAAAATTGTTGATTAAATCAAACGTCAGAAATTCGTTTAAATATATATTTTAAAAAAGGGTTTGCATGAAAAAATTAAGCCCACCCCCACACCAAGTAAATGTAGAAATAAGTCTCATCAGCACCTTTGACAGTATATCCAAATCAAAGGGTCACATTTGTAAACAGTAATTTCAATAACAATATTACAAACCTTGAGTAAATATTAGCTTAGTCTCATTATAACCCGTCAGACCATCACCAAAAGTAATATTACAGCCATATATAGTATTAAAATCATCATCAACTGTCCTTAATAGGGTTAGAGTAATATTCTCTCCACCCAATACAGACAGTTTACCGAATATCAATCGCCCTTCACCCATATTTGAATCAAATCGGTTTTTAGTCCAATTTCCTATTTGGACCTGTAATATAAAACCAAACAAAAAACCCCAACGAAAACTTTCTTAGATCGCGTGGAAAACTTGTTTTAAGGACCATCTTCATTAGTCCAGTTGGAGGACGTTAAATCAAATTTTATTTCATTTGTTTTAAGGAACACTTACCCTATGGAATAATAGTTTGAAACCGAAATTTGAGGAAAAGTTTTAAGGATCAAATGTGCAATTAGTGTGATTCTGAATTTCAGTAGGGTTACTTATGTAGAGCTGAACTATCTCCTGTTTTACCTCTTATAGAGATAGGTCAGTATATTAAATAAAATAACCAACCTTACCTGTTCACGTAAACCATTGTATTTATTAAAGATAATACGCGTTGCTATAGCGCTATATCTATAGCTCCATAAAAATGTAATATTTTCTGATGGTCGTCCCGCCAGTTGAGTCTTTAAACTATTAACAAGAATTGCTACCAATGCAAAAAAAAGAAAACAATGTTCACATCATCACCATGTCAACTACTTACATACACTTCCCAACAGTTTACCTATCGTTGGGAATTAAATTTGGTTTAAGAACGCGTCCGCGAGAGGACCATGCAGAAATAAAAAAAAACGATAACCCTGGGGGTCAGCAAATATCAACCATACTTGGTCTATGGGGACCCCTAGGCGACTGAAGTCACATGATGAAGTGAAAAAATTTTAAAGTGACAACTTCCGGTATAACTGGAAATTGTTGTTTTCGGGCAAAATTTGACATATTTCGACCAATTTTTTACCCAAATTTCAAAACGCTCCTACCCGAAAAGTTGTGTCTCTAAATTTTTGAAATTGGTCAGGTATGATAGGCCTAGTAGTCGTCTTAAAATCCTGCAGTCGTGTGAAATTTTCTGTGCGTGATCTTAAAGTGGTCATTTTACGTATGTTGAAAACTATGCCATTCTAAAACGTATGTAGCTACTTCTTTGCAGGTCTGACATATAATTGCTTGGTGTGGTTGTGAAGGGCATTTCTCAAAGTAAATGTCAGAAGAAAAAAACTGACCGGAACGCAACCCACTAGAGTGCTGCAATAGTTTGAAAATATGTAAAAACGCTATATTCCACAAATTTGTATTTTCACTGATGATGGACTACTATCATCAAGAGTTCAAATGACCGTTGATTATCAACATTACTAACATATTTTGTTACTTGGACGTTCCTTGCGCCAAATATACTATCTTGGTTAAATATCATGAAGTTTTTGTGACAAAATCGGACGTTCGCGGTCATTGTAGAAAAGGGGCGTAACTGGTGTATAATTTTGTAGGGTCAGGCAACGATTATTCTAATCTGTATTCAGTAGTTAGTAGCACAGAAGAGCATGAATCCATGGGTTGGAACGGCAAGCTTTCATATTGGCACAATTTAACCAAAGCAGCACCTTTTCAGCAATGACCAACGATTATCTTCATTACTTATAATATTTCGGTATTCGAACGTGCCTCGTGTCAAATAGATATTGTTTAAAATCATATTTATGTGACACAATCTGACGCTCGCTTGATAGCCAAAGGGAGGGGTCATATGTCGTGTATAATTTTGCAGGAATCAGACAACTGTTATTAAGATCAGTATTCAGCAACAGATCATTGTATAGATTTATTGACTGACATGACTATCATAAACTTGATCTATTAATTTGTACACCTGCTCATGTAAAGAAACATTCAGAAGTATTCATGCAGGGACATTTAATGTTTGATATTGAAATCTCTGAAGGGGGAGATGGCATAGATCACAACAGGATTTATGGCACTCCAGGATAATGTTGACCGCATGTGCCAACCTCCTACATGTCTACGTTGGAGCAGAAGTGCTTACGTAAATGCTATCTGACCTTCCTTCAAGTTTTTGGACCAAAGAATAATGTTTTATTTTGTAATACTGTTTTTGGTCTATGTCCTCTTCTCCTTCGTGGATTTCAGTATGGAATTATCATCGCCTCCCGATCTCCAATGCCTCTCCGTGAAAATTTCTAAATGTTTCTGACCAAAAGAACCTATTTGGCACAGTAACGGTGGTAGAAAAGTTGATATTCAGCGGTGACTGGGCATGTGAGCCCACTAATCCTATGCTTGTTGTGTAGTCATCTTGCTGATCGTGTAACTATGATTTAATGTCACTGGATCATGTACAATCTCCTCGTCCTTAAAACCTGTTACAAGAGCAAACATGTATGCCCCAGAAACACTTCAAGACTTCAACCCATGGACGACTAATAGTTTATGATCAAGAAGTTGATGTGGCGTAGCTCTCTACCACTCAAGAATTATCGCGTTTCAGGTTGTCCGGTTCTCCACAAAACATTTCCAGTCACGAGAATGTACTGAAGATGCTAATTCGAACCTTCCACAGCTATCGGCAGCGTAGTGATCTTTTACCCAAGCGCTGAAATATGCTTACTCTGAAAGGTGTATCATATTCAACTTTCATTACCATATCATATTCATATAAAATGAATTATTCTATGTAAATTGCACGAAACTTGTCCCTGGTCTACATGGGCTTTAGATCATAAGGTCAGTTATTGAGTCAAGTAGTGACACAACATGCAAGTGTGGTGTTGTTTGCCCAACCGTGTGGATTTTCTACTTTCGCACAAGCGATCATTGAAGTAAATCTGTATCATATGTTAGTCCCAAAGTGACCTAATTTGCGTCAAGTGGATCTTAAACCCCATCTCTCTCTCTTATGTCAAATTCACCCTTGCTAACGACTGAATGGAATATATATTAACTTTGTTATGATGTCCATAGATATGCATCCCCATATGTTAGTCCCAAAATGACCTCGTTTGTGTTCAATGGATGCTAAATCTCATTTTACTCTGTTCCTCTCATGTCTAAATCATCCTTGATAATGACTAAATGGAATATATTAAATTTGTAAAGATGTCCATACATATACTTCATCTGGGGTATTGATAAACGGAACATTTTATCCTATTTTGGGGTGTTTTTAATTTATTTCTGATGTATTTATTATGCCCATTCCGGTCATTTTTATTTTTTTTTGTTAGTGGGAAGGTTGCTAGATTTGGGTAACATTCAATTTTTTTCCTAGTCCCTGCAAAGAACGAGCTATAGCATCTCAAACATTGGTTTTCATTAAATTCAATTTTCAGACAGAGTTGGGTATCATGCCAGTACCAAGGTAGAATTAGCAGTAGAAACTTTAAACTCGGTGTATAGGA
This sequence comes from Patella ulyssiponensis, assembly GCA_963678685.1. Taxonomy (NCBI): domain Eukaryota; kingdom Metazoa; phylum Mollusca; class Gastropoda; family Patellidae; genus Patella; species Patella ulyssiponensis. The sequence goes on along the minus strand of OY783227.1, from coordinate 7,489,280 downwards.
GGAACCTGAGTGGTCCTACTAATGCCCAAAATTTTGTATGCCTAAATCAATTATTGTCCGAATAGCAGATCATCCGAATTTGGTTCCAAAATCGCCAATTTTTTGCTTATTTTTCTATTAAAAAATATATTTCCAATTTTTCAGGTCGGTATCAACTGAATCAATCTAATATTTTGTGGGGATGTATCTGGGTACTAACCCATCTCACAGAAAAAATTTGGCCCAATTCCCCGACCCAAGGGTTATCACCCCCTGCATGGTACTCTCGCGGACACGCTCTTAAAATTAAAATTAACACGTGTACTATTTGTATAAAAAAAAAACTTCTTAGGCAAAATGTATCCTAGGACGTATTAGACAGTGGTATCATAGGGCGAGTTAGGTAGTGGTTTTATATATCCTAGAGCGAGTTGGACAGTGGTAATACACATCCTAGAGCGAGTTGGACGTTGGTATCCTTCCTAAACTTTTTGTCCTATGGCCTTCAATTCAATACATTCTAAACAGTTTAAGCTTTACTTGTAAATGTGTAGTTTTTAACGTCTTCCGTGTGAAGGTTTAAGCTTTGATCTAAAAATGTTCATTATTAATAAGACTTTATAAGAAACTTGATATAATTCTTACCTTCAATAACTGAAACTGGTTTACCATATCGGACACAGTTGCTAGGAAATTGTATTTTCATGTTATAAATATAGTTAAAGTCTTCAATACGTATATTATGTATGGTTAACATCACTATTTCTGCACGACCATCACCACTCTCCATTATATTAAACGTCATTCTCGAGTCGTCTCCTTTATCAGTTAGCTTCTCATTGTCCCATTTACCAATATCATCATACTGTATAAATAGTATTATTAATTTGCCCGAGTGTTAATTCCCCAATCCTGCGTGTTCGTACACGCGGTCCCATTAGTGTGGTCTATATGTCAGTATATTATGCGCTTAATTTCCCCTGATTTCCCCTCCCCCGTGTCAGGAGGGATTATGTATGTAATAAAACACATGGCGTTTACTTGTTCGTCTAAACTTGAGTGACAAAATCAATGTCAACAATTTAAATTCTTTATGAGGGTTGTCATTTGTTGCTTCTGAACATGTCCGACAAATATATTCTTTTTTAAATATTGTACAAAAAACAAATTTCCAACACATTAAAGCGTTTGTGGAATGATATTTGTAATAAATACTGGAAAATATATAGTTAGAACTGCAAAATGTTTTACAGATTCTTAAAAAAAAACAATAGCTCCTTAATTATAAAAATTCAAAATAAAAGTTTGAGAGAATACATAAATTATTTCACACAAGCACGTGCTTATTAATAGTAAGTGAAATTGTATAAATGTTTTAACTTACGATATCGGTCGTTCCACGTGTTTGTTTATAAACTGTTTTATGTTTATCAATATCATTTATGAAATGTTCCCACATCATTGTTACATCATCTCCAACAGAAACTCTAAAAACTGTAGGATTATCCTTCCACAGTTTATCTGTAAATATAAATAGGTTATTGGATTTGCTTCAAGTAATCGTTTGTCAATTTAATGTAGGTTACATGATATTTGTTATAAGTAGTTGATCTTGTAGAAACTAGAATGGCTGTACAAACCCATGTAAAATGTGATAACAATATCTTGTCGTATCATATAGTTCCCAATATGTGTATCAACAGGCTAATATTAAATACCGTAACACATGTCTGTTGGTACAAGTACATCTAAAAGATGATTTCGTGGGTCTTCTTTTTGGTTTGGTATAAATAGAACTTTGTGAGATTTGCCAATCAAATGTAATTTATTTTTAACAATTTACAACCTGTGACTGTTAAATACAAGTCTGCCCATTTCTCTGTAACAATATTATCCTGACATCTATATACACCAGCATCATCCACGGTAATGTTGGTAATGTTTATACTGATTTTATGATCTTGACTTTTGTCTATTTGATACTTTTCACTATTGATCAATCTCTTTTCAACACCTTCTCCTGAAATCTTAAATTTAATTACAAACATTCATGTTATTATTATATTGATTAATTTATTTAAAAGAAACCCGATAAAATGTTCAACGAGATTCTTTAGTCTTGTACTTTTTATGTTCACGTTTGTGTTGACACCAGCAACGAACAACGACATCCCTGAACCATAGACGCTCTCCATAAATATTTTCATTTTTGGCAGAGAATATGTATATTATTTGAACAAAGCTAAATAAACCAAGCGTGATATGTTCACTCGCAATGTTCGGGATACACACAACAAAACCATAGTGTCTTCAGGTGTTCATCAGAGGTGGAGACGCGTTTAGTAAAAAAGGCGGGAAAAGGGGTTCATTATTGTTCCATGATAAAATGAGGGATAAAAAAAGTTTACGCACGACAAAGACAAATCATCTTACAGTATAATAAACAGTATTAAACCCAAGAGGTGTTTGTATAGTTTTCCAAAATCAAACAACAAAAACTGATATTCAAAAATGGGAGAGTGCAAGTACACCAAATCCTCCCCCCCCCCCCCCGTGTGTAAAATTCCCCTAACATTACGTAAACATGGCAAGGCTCTTTTCCTAAGTGAAATTCTCTAATGTTCCAACTCCCTTTATATAAAACAAGATTCAGTTAAGGTGATTTGGTTCACACTTTACCTTGTAAATGGAAACCTGGTGATCTTTTGTAAATAACTCCCATACTAACTGGACTTGACAACCAACAATAGCGCTGACATTGCTAATACCGTCTATCCATTTATTAGAAAGTATTACTTCTGTGAGAAAAAACAAAACCACAACTTGAAATTTATGACTTTCATCTCTAGAGCAATATGATTTAACGGAGAATCATTCCATTAATATATGGGTGTTTTGTATTTGTCTAACAATAGTTGTCAATTAATATGTTTCTATTACGTATGAGGCATAATTTGTCGTCACTGGCTATTGATCTATTTGAGGTTCACACAAATAAACCACACGGCAATTAGTAGTCATAAAGACATTCCAAGCATGTGCGCTATAAAAATCCGGTTGAACACAGTAATGCACTGAAGTACAAAATACTCCCCCGGAAACATAAAAATAACAACGGAGTCCCTTAAGCGGACGAATAGATATTAGTTTTTCGTGCACGATTTCACTCTTATGCAATTATTTCGTTTAAACGAATTTCCCATCTTTATTAGTCCGGTCGGAGCAGAAAAGTAGGACATTAAACCCCGTTTCATTGCATTTCATTTAAACGAATTAATTATTTCTATTTATTGAATTAATCGATTTGACACGCCGACTATTGACCCAAATGCTTCACATGCCTAATTTGAATATAAATTATGTTTAAAAAAAAGACAACCGTGATCTCTATCTTTATCGGGGGTTGGGATGGCCTAGTGGTCTAGAGTGCCGCGCTTTGACCTCTAGCTGGCCGGTCACCTCTGGCTTCCGGCTGTGGTTTCGAGCCCTGGTGTGAGCGTATGTGGCATGGAGATAGGGGCGCCTTCTCAACCTCGTGAGTTTCCTCCGGGCACTCCGGTTTCCTCCCACTGCTAAAGACCCCTACGCGCGAGCGAATTATCGAAATAAAAATTGAAACCATATGTTAGCCCCAAAATAACCTAGTTTGTGTCGAGTGGACGTTAAACCCCATTTCTCTCTCTCTCTCTCTATTTATTGAATTAATCGACTATTGACCCAAATGCTTCACACGCCCAATTTGAATATAAATTATGTTAAAAAAAAAGACAACCGTGATCTCGATCTTTATCAAAATGCGATCGGGCTTGGGGTGTTAATCCTGGAATTGAGATAGAGATGTATACGGTTTTCAGAATAGGGTGAACGGAATGTTGTAGAGCGCAAATATACGGTGTTCTCCTTTATGCCAACGATGCCCCACACCACGGTTTTCGACAAAGATCGTGTATCGCTAAAAAGCGACCAGGCTCGTCCACAAATTATGAATCAATGCCTCAAACCAAATTTAAAGACAATTGCGTTAACATTTTAGTGACCGTCTGACGGAACAGTCGGATCGATTGGCCAATAGGCGGACGTGCGGAAGCCACATGGACCATTGGGTAGTTATGTGGATTTCTCTCCCTGTCCATCAGCCTGTACGTACATTTATAACATCGTTGCGAAGCATTAGGACCACGAGCGCATAACTGCTATGAATTTGAACTGGTTCACGGGAAACCGTGAAACCCAGCTTCTTCAGCATTCACCCATAACGGAATACAAAGTTTCGCCTGTCCCTTCCTCCTTTCTTTTTTTTCTGGAAGCCGTGTGATCATGAAAGAGGCGGCGATTTTTAGAGGATTGTGATCAATTTTATGTGAAGCATTGAAGGATTTCCGCGAGTCCTCATTCCGAAAACATGATGAATTCGATATAGCATACTGTTTAAATAATAATTGTTTTGTCATAAAGATGTGAAGCACTGGGGTCATAAGAGGCCAAACCCTATCTATTCCATACTCTTCCAATCCAGATTCTCTCTTATGATCACGAAAGAGGATACACTTTAAATCAGATGTGTTTTATAAATTGGTTCAAAGCAATGGGCATAAAAGAAAGGATCCTATCCTTACGACAACCTTTCGATCCAGTGCCCCATCCTAGCGCATTAGGAAAACAGTGTGAACTTGATACAAGCAATAATTTTTAATGGATGTCATATTCAGATTGGGTCAGTTTTATAACCACTAGGTGTTCCGCTAAATGGCCTAGTGTGCACGTTGAACCGCTGGATTGTCTTTTTCAACATATTGGGTGTGTGAAGAATTGGGGTCATTAGTAAATCGTGAATTGATTGATCGAAATAATTAATTCGTTTAAACGAATTAATATCTCGCTATAATAACCAATATTTCGTTTAAACCAATTACTATTTCGTTTAAACCAAATAAATATTTCGTTTAAACCAAATAAATATTTCGTTTAAACCAAATAAATATTTCGTTTAAACCAAATAAATATTTCGTTTAAGCCAATTACTATTTCGTTTAAACCAATTCGCTTTCTTTTAAACCAATTACTATTTCGTTTAAACGAAATAATGATATAAGAATGGAATCGTTCACTGTCACAGTATTGGTTCTTCAGGTTGTTGACCACAACACTTGTTAACTTTATACGATAATTTTATTATTCACCCTAGCATGCAATGTGCAAGACTCCTTAGTTCATGGGGTGGGTTGGATGTCCGAATGGTATGATAAGGTCTGTCATTGAGTCAACTGGCGTGATTTCGATTCCCTAGTTGTACATGGCAAGGAGAAGGGTCGCCTGTCCAACCTCGTAGGTTTTCTCCGGGTCCCCCGGTTCCCCCACTGTTAAAGACACCTACGAGAAAACCAATTATTGAAATAAAATTGTACCACATTTTAGTCCCAAAATGACCTGGTTTGTGTCGAGTGGGCGTAAAACCCCATTTCTCTCTCTCTCTCTCTCTCTCCTTAGTTAAGTCATAGCTGACATGATAGGATATTTAATGGTGTCAAAGATGGCATGATATCTTTCCTTCTCCTATTGTGTAACAACACTTAAGGGGCTCAAATAACAGTGTTGGCCTACATACAAATTTGAGATTTCACCATTTAATAATATTACAAAGTTTAAATATATAAACCCGACACATATACTTTTACGCGAGCCCCATGGTGAAGGGAATCGATCCGTCATGACGTGGGACTTTTGGACAAAGACACATTTTCTTGACTGTGTTGCAGTAGACTTGTTTAACCAGGCGCATAACCATCTCCCGTAACACTTAAATCTCACTGAACAATGTAGAAACCTGAACCATTCACCCTTTCTATTCGCAGCCATGTATATATACCCGTACATGTACATATGTTGTATTGTTCTACACCTTTCACGACTTGTATTTACGTTTATTTGATTTTATCGTTTATTTTTTGAAACATATTAGTTTGATACATAAAATACTTTCTGACCTGAAGAATATAGTGAAATCCCTATACACCATACCCTTGGAAACAACTACATCTGTGACAAGCAACCGATACCACTTACGTCTAAACAAACACCTACAATACTGTCAGATCTCAGGACTATCTTTTGAAGACCCATCGACCGAATCACTATGTAAACACAAGTTGAATAATTTTCTTAATAGAAAGCCTACATATATAACATTTAGTGCAAATGCTTTGTACTCAATTACCCTTATAATATTCACGTTATTACTATTGGCAGGAGACATAGAACTAAATCCAGGACCCGCCTCATTAATACATAATCATCTTTCAATTGTTCATCTGAATGTAAAGAGCCTCAAAAACAAAATTGATCTAATAGCTGTAGAACTAGGGAATTTTGACATTATAACAATTAGTGAAACCTGGCTCGACAGGAATACCACATCAGAATCAATTTCTCTACCTTCTTACTACCCACCTATTAGAAAAGATAGAAATAATCATGGGGGAGGACTTATTACTTACGTTAGTAATTCCATATCGTTCAAACGTAGGGATGACTTAGAAAACAATGAAATAGAATCTATATGGATAGAAGTAAATTGTAATAATCATAAATTTTTACTTGTCAATTATTATAGACCGCCCTCATCATGTTCTAGTATAAACCAACAAATATTTAACTCCCTTCAAAACGCTGTAACCGACCCCTTGGACAAATGCATAATTCTAGGTGACTTCAATATTGATATGCTAAAAAAATTTAAAAGTTTTATTCACGATGCAATAAATATATTCGACCTAAATCAGTTGATAAACCAACCTACTCATTATTCCTGCAATTACCACACTTCTTTAATAGACTTGATATTAACCAGCTCAACTTTACGAACAACTGAAAATGGCGTACTTGACAACTTCTGTAGTGACCACTGTCCGGTATATTGCAAATTGGCATTCAACGTACAAAAACAACACAGTTTCAAGCGAACGGTATGGAATTACGAAAACGCAGATCTTGGGGGCATAAAAAGGGACGTCATAGCTACTAATTGGTACAATCTTATCAATAGTTCAAATATAGAAGCATCGTGTGTCGAATTTACAAGCTCATTGATCAATATAGCAAAAGCGAATATACCTTGCAAAATAGTGACAATTAGGCAACATGATAAACCATGGATGAATGGCGCAATAAGACGTATGAAAAAGAAAAAAAATAGATTACACAAAAAAGCGGTAAATAGGAATTCAGACTCTGATTGGCACAATTTTAGAAAAATTAGAAATGACTACATAGACTTAATTAGAAAAAGCAAAAATGATTACTTTGATAAAATAGACAAACAAATTAGCGACTCAGAAAACTTTGGAACAAAAACCTGGTGGAAATTTATTAATTCATATACTAAAACACACGCTGCTTCTACAAATGAACCACCCCCACTAACAGTCAATGGTAACACGTTGTTTACTCAATCCGAAAAAGCAAATGCCTTAAACTCATTCTTTATTAAACAATCACAACTAGATAGCACAAATAAATCTCTACCACCACTTGATATGAACCCTAATTGCGTCGATAAGATTGTACCACATCCAGGGGAAGTTAAAGACATAATAGACAGCCTAGATACTACAAAAGCCTCAGGACCCGACGAAATAAACACGAGAATTCTAAAATACATCTCAAAAGAAATCAGTCATCCACTTTGCCAACTTTTTGTCCCCCGTCACACTTTTTGGGACACAATAACTCTCTTCCTAATTGAGCTAGAATGTTCAAATTTGGTGTATGTGTTTTTTTAGGTCAATGCCTTGATGTAGTTTGAAGATGAGCATTTTCCGCTTAGGGTAAGCAGAGATAAGCAATTTGATTGGTTGATGCTTTGGGACACGATAACTTTAGTTCTAATTAAGTGAGAGTGATGAAACTTGGTGTATAGTTTCATTACAGTAATACCCTGACTAAGTTCGATAATGAGCATTTTCTGCTCAGGGTAAGCAGAGCAATTTGATTGGTCGAGACTTTGGAACACAATAACTCTCCTTCTAATTGAGTTAAAATGTTCAAACTTGGTGTATATGCTTATTAGGTCAATGCCTTGATGGAGATTTGAAGATGAGCATTTTCCGCTTAGGGTAAGCAGAGATAAGCAATTTGATTGATTGATGTTTTGGGACACGATAACTTTAGTTCTAATTAAGTGAGAGTGATGAAACTTGGTGTATAGTTTCATTACAGTAATACCTTGACTAAGTTCGATAATGACCATTTTCTGCTCAGGGTAGGCAGAGCGATACGCAATTTGATTGGTCGAGACTTTGGAACACAATAGCTCTCCTTCTAATTGAGTTAAAATGTTCAAACTTGGTGTATATGCTTATTAGGTCTGTTACGGCAGAATGCCGTTTTCCTTTCTTATTTAGTCCAAGTCTGTAATTTGAACGCAACGTAATCCAAACCTGAGTTTTACACTCAACCATTACTAACGAACGCCATTGTTATGCAGAAAAAACGGCATGTTTATTGAAGCATGCATTCATAACGCCTGTTACCCCCTCACAAGTTGTAAGTTTACTTGAGAATTATGTTAATGTGTAAACATATATCGCAGATCATTTCCATATTATTTTTATTCATTGTCAAGTCATAATTATGTCAGATTTAACGTTTTATTTTCCTGTGTTTTCCCCCACGCAAAACCGATATTGTTTGTGTCACGTGTGTACAATTCCTCGTCTGCTACACGTAACTTTGTATGTCTTGATAGGTGAAGCATTGCATATTATTAGTGGTTTTAGTACCAACAGCACCCTCCAATACTTATTAGTTATGTAGAACGTATACGTTACAGTGTTTATTGTAAATACATGCATGTGTATTTTTATCTTTTCAGTGAAACCGTTCATCGTTCTTTCACCGTTCATTCATCTAACGTTCACGTTCATCGTTCGTTCATCTTTCATGTATTCATCGTTGGATCATGTAGTCATGGTCATGGGTCATCGTATACTGTTGTTATTGTAACGTTTTATAGTACCGTACATAATCAGCCAACGTTCATTAATGTAATACCTACCTTCATTGCCATTATGTTGAACGAGTTTATCAAACATGGGTACCGGTACAGGAATAAACGAATAAACGATTGATTTTTCTACTTCCTTTTTTATTTTAACGAACCGTCATTGCAGGAGCAATAAGGTCAATGCCTTGATGGAGTTCGAAGATGGGCATTTTCCACTTAGGGTAAGCAGAGAAAAGCAATTTGATTGGTTGATGCTTTGGGACACGATAACTTTAGTTCTAATTAAGTGAGAGTGATGAATCTTGGTGTATAGTTTCATTACAGAAATACCTTGACTAAGTTCGATAATGAGCATTTTCTGCTTATAAGGTCAATGCCTTGATGGAGTTCGAAGATGAGCATTTTCCACTTAGGGTAAGCAGAGATAAGCAATTTGATTGGTTGATGCTTTGGGACACGATAACTTTAGTTCTAATTAAGTGGGAGTGATGAAACTTGGTGTATAGTTTCATTACAGTAATACCTTGACTAAGTTCGATAATGAGCATTTTCTGCTCAAGGTAAGCAGAGCGATACGCAATTTGATTGGTCGAGACTTTGGAACACAATAACTCTCCTTCTAATTGAGTTAAAATGTTCAAACCTGGTGTATATGCTTATTGATCAATGCCTTGATGGAGTTCGAAGATGAGCATTTTCCGCTTAGGGTAAGCAGAGATAAGCAATTTGATTGGTTGATACTTTGGGACAAGATAACTTATGTTCATCTTGATTGATGCCAATACAATGACTGCATTCTCATTTAGTAATGGATTCGACAGTAACAGTGTATAGAAACGATTGACTTGGACACGAGGGCCCTTTCCCTTGGCCAGAGGGGCCCTTTTGTCTGCCTTTAGGGTCCCCCTAACTAGGGTATATTTTCATTTTTCTCGTCGGTTTTAGCATTTTTCTTTATAAAACACTTTTGGATGACACTTCGTGTACAGTTTGATTGCTCGATACGTTTGAAAAAAATAAAAATGTGCGATTAATTAATATGTGTCTTCTATTTATTTTGGGATTTCGGCGGGGGACATCAGCCTCACTGTTGGCTTGTTAAGCTATCATTAGATCTACACATTGTACCAAATATTTGGAAATTTGCAGATGTTGTCGCTATATTCAAAAAGGGCTCTCCAAACGATTGTAGTAATTATAGACCAATTTCTCTCCTAAGTATAATAGTCAAAATCTTTGAAAAAATCATCCACAAACATGTCTTTAACTTCCTTAGAGATAATTCAATTTTAACACCTGTCCAGAGTGGCTTTCTTCCGGGTGATTCTACCATATTTCAACTAATCGACCTAACGCACTTTTTCTGTCGAGCCATTGCCCAACATCAATTTACTAGAATAGTCTTCTGTGACATCAGCAAGGCCTTTGACAGGGTTTGGCATGCCGGACTCTGTCACAAGCTGGATGCTGCGGGGGTTCGAGGAGATTTACTGCTCTGGTTTGAAAATTATTTAAAAAACAGACAACAATGTGTAACCATCAGTGGCACCTCCTCGGACCCTAGGAGCATCCCTGCTGGTGTTCCACAGGGATCTGTACTAGGCCCACTTTTATTCTTAATATACATAAATGACATTGTGAACAATATAAATTCAAACATTAGATTATTTGCCGATGATACCTCTCTATACTTAAAAATTGAAGACCCAGGGGCAAGTGCTGCTACCATTAACGATGACTTAAATCGAATCAAAAATTGGGCTGAGACATGGCTGGTAACTTTTAACCCCCTAAAAACAGAGACACTGGCTATTACTACTAAACCTCACATAGTTAACCCACCATTATTTATGAACCAGGTGCAAATCAAAGAAGTAAGTGAACATAAACATCTAGGTCTAATCTTTCAAACTAACTGTAAATGGAATAATCATATAGACACCATTGTAAGCAAAGTATCCAAACTAGTAAATTGCCTTCGATCTCTAAAATATAGACTGAATAGAAAATCTTTAAATACAATATACTGTTCTTTTATTCTTCCACACATTGATTATGCCGATATTATCTGGGATGGGTGCAGTGATTATTTAGCTAACAAACTAGAATCCCTACAATTAGATGCACTGCGCACTATCTGTGGGGCGGTAAGAGGTACTAGCCATGCCTCACTCTATAAAGAAACTGGGTTTGTTCCACTCTCGGAAAGACGCAGACGTCATAAATTAAAATTATTGTATAAAATTATTAACAAACTCGTGCCATCATATCTCTCTGACCTATTAGAATTGCCCTCTACCCTTATCAGTTATACCCTAAGAAACAAAGATAAACTAAAGGAAACTAGATGCAGAACCAAAATTTTCTCCGAGTCCTTCTTCCCTTCCAGTATACGAGAATGGAACAAACTTAATGTTGAAATTAGAAACTCTCAATCCCTTGCTATCTTTGTAAATACACTAAATAAATTAGATACTATCGTACCATCATATTACTATCTAGGGATACGGAAATTACAAATAAAACACTGTAAACTAAGATTATGCTGCTCCAACCTACAAGGCCAACACCAAGTTTCATCAATCTCACTTAATTACAACTAAAGTTATCGTGTCCCAAAGCATCAACCAATCAAATTGCTTATCTCTGCTTACCCTAAGCGGAAAATGCTCATCTTCGAACTCCATCAAGGCATTGACCTAAATACACAGTACAGCCGCCATATTTGAAAATGGCGACCAAAATATGACTTTTTGGCCGTTAAACTCCTAAAATTATGTGAGATATGGCCTATAATATGTCTTTTCTATGATTTTCTGGGTTGCTGAGTACGGCGTCATGTTCAAAATTGCAATTAAAAGCGTCATAGTGAAAATATAATCAAGTATCGGTATAAAAATCTGATATTTGTCTCGCATTTACGGCCACTGAGGCACAAAAGAAGCGGAGAAGTCTTGGCGAAAATCTGGGCAAGAATTTCATCACCAAATCTTTAAGGAAAAACAAAACCAGTATAATAATGCTATCGCCTATGCCAAAACCCAATTTTTAAAAGAGAAGATTAACAATGCTGCCGGTAGTAAAGTATTATTCTATATCAGCAAAAGTCTCACGAAGAATTCGTTTTCAGACGCTATGCCATCATGCTATATAACGCAAACCAACTCCCCGCTATCTTTGCCAGATATTTTACAGAGAAGATTGAGAAAATAAGACAGAGCTTTCAAATTGAAAACGATTTTATTGACCATAATGACCAGAAGGATGATTACATTCCACCGCTTGAGGTAAAAGAGATATCCGCAGACTAACCCACGAAGTTAATCCAGAAAGCTCAAAAAAAATTATGTGAATTGGATGTACATGTATTACCTACATGGCTTTTTAAGAAAATGTGCGAATACAACATATCTTCTTGGCCTTATCAATGGTACAATAAACAGCTCAGAATTTCCCGAACTATTTAAGACAGCTTATGTGAAACCATTCCTGAAAAAAACGAACCTTGACCAAGATATACTGAAAAATTACAGACCAGTTTCAAATCTATCTTTCATTTCTAAAGTTATTGAAAAAATCATTGCGGATCAACTAAAAGACCACATGAATCAACATAATCTACTAGAAACATACCAGCCTGCTTAGAGAAATCTGCATAGTACAGAGACGGCCTTAACAAGGGTTCACAATGATATTCTCCGAGCAATGGACAAAAAAAAATGTTTTTCTATTCGTATTATTGGACTTATCAGCTGCATTCGACATCATAGATCGCCAACGACTCCTGCAGCGCTTAAAGCAAAGAATAAAGCTATCTGATTCGTCATTGGGGCTTATCCTATTCAACATGCAGATCGCAATTAGTGTGTGTTGGGGGTGCAAAATCACAACCAACAGTACTACAGTACGGGGTTCCCCAAGGATCAGTCTTCGGCCCAATTCTTTTCACAATTTACACGCTGCCTCTTGGCGATGTTGTCAGGGAATGTGATGCAAATTTTCACCTCTTCGCTGATGATACCCAGTTGTATATCAGAGGCCCACCTTGCGACGTCCCAGAGAAAAAACACCAACTGGAAAACTGCATTGACAAAATCAGTGTGTGGATGCATGAAAATTACTTGAAACTTGTTCAGATAAAACAGAATTTCTTTCGATCTTTAGACCGAGCATACAAACCTCCACAGCAGATCCCAACAACAGTCAAATATCTATTGGAGAATGTGTAATTCCTGTGGTCGAATCAGCCAGAAATCTTCAATTCCTCCATGAACTTTAATAAACAAATTTCCTCTGTAATCAAATCCTGTTTCCTTCAGCTGCACCAAATAAGTAAAATTCGAAAATATCTTGATGTGGATTCGACCAAAACTCTTGTCAATGCCTCCATAACTTCTCGCCTAGACTATTCTAACTTCCTACTTTACGGTCTCCTAATAACTTCATTAAATCGTCTTCAGAAGATTCAACACTGGCAAACCAAACTTCATGATCATATTTCACCAATCCTTAGGGAACTTCATTAGCTACCCATGAGGAAACGTGTAGAATTTAAGATTTTACTGTTGACATACAAGTGTCTTCATGCCACAGCTCCAAACTATCTCCAGGACCTAATTCAAATAAAATCCCATCAGAGGACAACCAGGTCGTCAAATATACAACAATTTGATATTACAAGAACAAATCTCGTATCGTGTGGTGATAGGGCCTTCTCTTGAGCAGCACCAGTCCCGTAGAACAAGTTACCCCAACATGTGAAAGAAGAAGAAACTATTGCAGAATTCAAAAAGAAACTAAAGACTCATCTATTTATTTCAATATAACATTTCTTTTGACAGACAACTCCGCGACATTGAGCAGTCTACTGGATAATAGGCGTTATATAAATACATTACAATTATTATTAGGGTTTCACACTGCGTAGCTTGTGTGAAACACTATTGTTTTTGTTAAAATTATTATTCTTATTAAGCTTTTATATTACATATGAAAGAAAGCTTATTGTTTCTGTTAAGATTATTATTATTTTTTTTTGTGTATTTTCTGCAAATCGGATTTCTCAGAATCTAACCATGGAATCTTTCTGAAACTTTGACCTACCCCCCCAAAAATGGGGTGCGAACGTTGTTTAAATATATTTTCAAAACGTTTTACGAATCCGAAATCACCGAATATTACGAACGAAAAAACTGACAATGCATAGTCGTAACTTTGTTATTGTTTGACCGAATTTCCAAATTCTTTTTTCTTTGAATACCTTGAAAAAAATCATTTTCATCTACAGTTTCATATTTTCGAATTTCGAAAATTCGTCGCTGTGATTTCGAACCGGAAGATCTTACCGATGTGACTTCAAAAATATAATTAGAAATTTTCTAAATTATCTCCCCTTGGTGAAATTAAGGATCAAAGTTTTCAAAAAAATCGTCGAAATACAGGTCAGAATGACCTAATTTTTTTTTTCGATACTGGACAATTAATTACTGATTCGTACACAAAATATGGTGTTTGTCGATACAACCGGAAGTGCCATCATCTTTAAACGTGAAAAATCACTAAGGCTTTTTTGCTATTTTACTTACAGACTCGGGAGTCTGGCCTAAAAATCTATCTGATCAGAATTTTGATTTCGGTCACGTGATGGTCACCATTTTGAATTGAAAATGAAAAATAGAAGCAATTTGAAGGGCCGGGAATTTGGAACACAATAACTCTCCTTCTAATTAATCTAGAATGTTCAAACTTGGTGTAGACGTTCACTAGGTCAATGTCATGATTGAGTGCAAAGATGAGCATTTTCTGCCTAGGGTAAGCAGAGATAAGCATGCTGATGAATTGATTCTTTAGGGCACAATAACTTCGGTTATAATGAAGGGAGGGTGGTGAAACTCTTGTCAATCGAGAGTCTAATAGCTAGCCTGTTGTGTGAAATCATTGTATCATTTTTTTTAAATATCAGGGATAGCCGAAAAAAAGAGATTGAAAATCCAAAAAAGTCGTATTTTTACAATTTGGAGCATGTTTAGAGGTCTTTCTCGTAAAGTCAACATAATATCTTTTGGGAACTTCTTCTACAAAGAGTCTTATCGGTAGTTTTTTATATGAAACCATCGATCAACAGTCCAAAATATCAGGAGTAGAAGAATAAAAGGATCGAAAATTGAAAACGGCACCCTTTCATTGTTAAGCAAAACATGCAGTGTGGGTGGCTACCATCTGCACATTTAGTCATCGTATAGAGCTTATTCAACAATATCGAATTCCAACTGCTAAGGGATCTTTTACGTGCACTCCAATGTGTACACGGTGGGTGGGGGGACACGCCAGAAAATCGAGATGAACTTTCTCGGCCAATGCATGGATCGAACACCCGACCTCCTCGACACCCATCGTACATTTCATCCGTCAAATCAAATCATTTCATTGCATTAGACCAATAATTAAGTATTCTTAATTTAAAACTTTATTTTAATATTAGTCTGGCATTATTAAATCTCTTTAAAACAATTAAATACAAAAAACAAAAAAAATCAATAAGCGGGTCAATTCAGGTAAGTATATCTACGGGTTCTGTCCACCTTCTCTCGTCTACGGCCATACCACGTTGAAAACACCAGTTCTCGTCCGATCACTGAAGTTAAGCAACGTCGGGCCCGGTTAGCACTTGGATGGGTGACCGCCTGGGAACACCGGGTGCTGTAGGCGCCTTTTTGCCCTGATTCTTCGTGAAAAAATCAATTTTCCGCCAATCAGACCACAGCGCGCACTCTTTTGCACCACTCCAGCTCTCCGCGTCTCCCCAGGGAAAAAGACACAAAAAGAATTTGAGTAAGCACAAGTATGGGTTCTGGCCACCTTCTCTCATCTACGGCCACACCACGTTGTGGATGGGTGACCGCCTGGGAACACCGGGTGCTGCAGACGCCTTTTTAAAACCGAGAACCCCCCCCCCCCCGAAAAAAAAATCAATAAGCGGGTCAATTTAGGTAAGTATAACTACGGGTTCTGTCCACCTTCTCTCGTCTACGGCCACACCACGTAGAAACCACCAGTTCTCGTCCCATAACTGAAGTTAAACAACGTCGGGCCCGGTCAGTACTTGGATGGGTGACCGCCTGGGAACACCGGGTGCTGTAGACGCCTTTTTAAAACCGACAACCCCACCCCCCAAAAAAGATCAATAAGCAGGTCAATTCAGGAAAAGTATAACTACGGGTTATGTCCACCTTCTCTCGTCTACGGCCACACCACGTTGAAAACACCAGTTCTCGTCAGATCACTGAAGTTAAGCAACGTCGGGACCGGTTAGTACTTGGATGGGTGACCGCCTGGGAACACCGGGTGCTGTAGACGCCTTTTTGCCCTAAACTCATTAATTTACCATTTTGTTGTGAGCGGCTTGTTATTCTTCCTATATGACATATTGCACGTTTCTGATTTCAAAGGGGGGTTGGGCGGCTGAATGGTTAGCAGGCGTGCCTGTCATTGTGTTAACTAGCGTGTTTTCGAATGCCCGGTTGTACGTGACAAGGAGTAAGGTCGCCTGTCCAACCTGCCATTTTTAATTTTTTTTCCGGCAATTTTCATTTCATTTTCTCATCCGTCTCATTACAGCAATACAAATTTCGGTTATTTCCCTTTAGTTTTCAGATTATTGTTATGCCTAGGTGCAATGTTTCATACTATATTTAGACTTGTAATTTTGCGAGTTTTTGACCAATTTTGATAATGTTTTCTTCTTATCCTTTTATTTAGGATACTTGATACAATCAAGAATTACTTAATATGTATTAATAATTTTAACTTTTGGTTTAAATTCACATATAAACACAACTCATATGGTCATATAGATATCATAAAATTGTTTCTAACTTGTTCGGTTGCCGAGAAATAGACGGTTTTCTACAGGTCACTTTTGAAGGTTTTGGGGCCATAAAAGTGACAATTATTATTCGATTTTCATAAACGTTACACCATGTTATACCTAATACCATTTGGGATTTCATACAAGTAATTTAAGATTTTCGTTATCACCGGAAGTAACGTCATTTTGGCAAAAACTGTATTTTTAGCCTTCAAAACAGATATTTTATTCAAATGAGTCTGTTTTGAAATCTTTTTCAAATTATGGTATTTGATGCCAATCAACAAATAGAATGAACCCATACGATCATACAGATACCATCAAATTGTGTCTAACTTGTACGGTTGCCGAGAAATAGCCGATTTTCTACAAGTCACTTTTCAAGTTTTTTGGTCTTAAAAGTGGCAATTATTATTCGATTTACATAAAATTTTCACTATATGATATCTATGCCATTTCGGATTTCATAAAACTAATTGAACATTTTCATTAAAACCGGAAGTATTGTAATTTTGTCAAGATCATTTACAAGTAACAAATGTATAAAATGAATTGATATTGCTGGATTTGGTTGATTCCGCGTCCATTTTATTTGATGTGAGCAATGATTATTTGGAAACCTGTTTAATGGTTTCGTTGGTACCGGAAGTGACATATGTTCAAGGGTAACTTGGCACCGGAAGTGTCATGTTCAAGGGCAACGTGGCATCAGTGAAACCCGTCATTCCTGCGTGCAGGTCTAGTTATTATTATTATTATAATAACATACATCCAATTATATGACTTGGAGCTTACATTTGGAACGGAATTCTTCCTCTTCATTGTAGCTAACACATTTAAGTTCATGAACTATAGCATCGCTACGAGTTGTTTTCGCTTTGGTAGTTGATGCCAACATATCATATTATCTCTGGAAGCAAGCTTACACAAATAACAAAAAACTTAAATAACTGATAAGCTAGAGCACATAAAAAATTACAACCTGGAAGAGAACATTCACAAATCATCTCCGATACTCAAAAATAACATTCATCGAACACTTCCATCACCGAAAATATGATGAAATAGCACAAAACAAACCAATTTTGGGCGTAAAGATGGACTAAAATCATTACTGATCCATACAATCATATTTTTTAACACGGCATCATACTCAGCGACCCATAAAAACATAGAAAACATATATTACACACCATATTTCGCATCATTTTAGAGTATAACAGCAAAAACGTCATATTTTGACCCCCATTTTGAAAAAATGCGATTGTACTGACCTAAGCACACACTTTAGGTCAAAAATCTCTTCAGATTTGGATTCAGTGTCGAATTTCGCCTTAAGAAACACTTGTAGTTTCAGTGTTTTGTAAAAAAGTGTTGTATTTACCCTACCCTACTAATAAGCATATACACCAAGCTTGAACATTTTAACTCAATTAGAAGGAGAGTTATTGAGTTCCAAAGTCTCGGCCAATCAAATTGCGTATCGCTCTGCTTACCTTGAGCAGAAAATGCTCATTATCTAACTTAGTCAAGGTATTACTGTAATGAAACTATACACCAAGTTTCATCACACTCACTTAATTAGAACTAAAGCTATCGTGTCCCAAAGCATCAACCAATCAAATTGCTTATCTCTGCTTACCCTAGGCGGAAAATGCTCATCTTCGAACTCCATCAAGGCATTGACCTAATAAGCATATACACCACGTTTGAACATTTTAACTCAATTAGAAGGAGGATTATTGTGTTCCAAAGCCTCGACCAATCAAATTGTGTATCGCTCTGCTTACCCTGAGCAGAAAATGCTCATTATCGAACTTAGTCAAGGTATTATTGTAATGAAACTATACACCAAGTTTCATCAATCTCACTTAATTACAACTAAAGTTATCATGTCCCAAAGCATCAACCAATCAAATTGCTTATCTCTGCTTACCCTAAGCGGAAAATGCTCATCTTCGAACTCCATCGAGGCATTGACCTAATAAACACATACACCAAGTTTGAACATTCTAGCTCAATTGGGAAGAGAGTTATTGTGTCCCAAAAAGTGTGACGGACAGACAGACAGACAGACGGACGAACCCATTTTAATAGTTCCCCAACTTTCTTCGAAAGGCGGGGGACAAAAATATAATGAAATAACTCACCGTCAATCGTGTACATATATATTGCAAAGTGAAACAATGATTTAATCTTCATTCCTTCACCAACTGTATATCTTAAATGAAACAAAAGTTAAATACTGCTTCAAATAACAATAATAACATGAGACAATATAACAAAGTCAACCAGCAGTTTAATGAGGTACTAGCGACAAGAAATATTTTTTTTCAAAACCCCTTTGAAACGGGGATTAGCAGTTACGAATGTTATTATTTAACCACGTGACAAAGAGGTCGCTTGTGTCTTTTCGTAACCTCTATATCACTATGTTTAACCTTGCTCATCTACCTTGATGTGACGCTCTTCTTGTCCCGTCGCTTTATGAGTATTCATATAATAAAATATAAACATGGCTATACCCATTAATGATTCATACATGTGACTAAAATATTAGCGTTTATTTTAAAGGGATTGCATGTGTCATGAGCAAAAAAGAGTTGTTGAAAAGATATTCTTCTACATTTTGGACTCTTTGTAGTTTGTCAAAAAATACTTCAGATCATTGTGTTATCTAGACTCTAGATTTACAGATTTGTTTGTTCCCGTGATCGTCTGTGTAAATTATTATTGTTAACACATAACCGTTATATATAACATATATAATAGAATTTGAATTATATATAAGTGAAAAGTGCACGGGACTTTAACAATGTTAAAATGTTACTAAACCAGTGTTAAAATAAGTTTGTGTCGGCACACGTTTTATCTTATATGCAGATGCTACATCTTTGTTATCTACTTGTGTAATCTAAAAGTTTAGTAAAACAAATTACAAGGCTATAAATTCTGAACTTCTCAAAGACTCCATTTGGCTCACTGAGCACAGATTAGCAGGGTGACCCACAAGCTTATTTAAAGAAGTATGTTCCAAATTATATAAATCCACTGAGCAAACGTTGACAAGAAAGCGTCGCTTTTTTGTCTGGCATGGACCTGTCTATAAGTAATGCTATTTCTGTGGTATATACGCAGATTTAAATTTGCCAAACAAAGAATTAGAGCCTATATGTTATTGGACTCTACATGGAAAAACAAGTGAATCAAATTTGCAAGACGCGCTTCTTTCATTTGAGGTCCATACTTCGAATTCGCAATTTGATTACAAAAGATGCAGCACATGCGCTGGTTCGATCTTTAATTTTATCCAGACTCGAGTACTGCAATAGCCTTCTATATGGCATAAACAATAGTCTTATACACAAATTACAATTTGTGCAAAATACCGCGGCTAGAATTGTTTGCCTATCTAGTAGAAATTGCCATATCACACCACTGTTAAAGGATTTACATTGGCTTCCAGTGGAAAGCAGAATAAAGTTCAAAATTCTGTGCATAGCTTGCAAATGCCAGAGAGGTGAAGCACCAGAGTACTTGACCTCAATGCTAATTGATTATGTCCCCTCAAGAAATCTTCGGTCCCAACATGAGCTACGTCTGGTGGTACCCAACTATAGACTTAAGACATTTGGTCGTAGATGCTTCTCATACACTGTACCAAACCTATGGAATTCATTATCCTTGACCTTGAAGAATTCACAATCCCTTATCTGTTTTAAGAAGCAATTAAAGACTCATCTTCTTTCGACTGCTTATTAGTTATGAACATCCTGTGATAAGTGGAGAGCTAAATACGCCTTGGGCATTAACTTTAACGGATCTGTGCGCTATATAAGAACTCACTATTATTATTATTATTACATCAGTATCCAATACTTTCGATCTGGAATCGAACATTTTAAAGTATATTCTGATCTACATTGTCTTTCCCCAACAAGAGACGCACAACTACTTGTTTTTGAAGAATGACACATTCTACTTTTTATACTAATATTTATTATTTTAGTCATAAACGAAATAATTATATCTTTTGGGCTTGGAGGAAAGAATTATTTCGGAGATTCCTATTTCTGTAAAGGTTGACCATTCAAGAAGAAGCTTACTCTAGAAAATGGAGACTGCAGTACAAATATACTATTCAAAAAAAGTAGGGGATATTTGATTTTTAAGTGTTATTAAAGTCACCTAATGAAACTGACGAAGAAACAACTGACAAAATGAAATGAAGTTCACATTCATCGATTTATTCCAAATGATCGTTAGACTAAGTAAGGCACAGACTGACCATTATAAGGGTAAAATGATACCCGGGGTCAAACAGCAAAGTTACCACAGCATCACAACAAAGTCAGTAACGGGTAAATCCTCCTCTGTTTGCCAAACAAGCATTGATCCGACGTGGCATACTCCTAATGAGACGTCTAAGGTCATTTTGGTCCAGATTGTCCCATTCCTGTTGCAACGCAGCAGCAAGTTCTTGGACATTGGCAGGACGTTGTTGACGTTGACGTAACCTCTGTCCAAGCATGTCCCAGACATGCTCGATGGGGGAGAGGTCGGGACTCAGTGGTGGCCAAGGTAATATGGTGATGTTCTGTTGTTGGAGGTAACTGTAACGATCCTGGCCCTGTGACATCTTGCGTTGTCATCCTGTGCGAACGGCACAACATGGACTGCCAAGATGTTGTCCCGGTAGTACTGGCCCGTAACACGCCCTACAACAACATGTAAAGCCGTTCCAGCAACAGTGATGCCTCCCCACACCATAACAGAACCACTCCCAAATCGATCATGTCTTATGACGTTAACGTCTTGCAAGCGCACGTTTCGACGAGGCCACACCCTCCTACGTCTGTCCAAAAAATCAACAGTGAACCTTGACTCATCTGAAAACATCACATTGCTCCAGCGTCGATTATCCCAGTGTTGACGATCCCTACACCAGCGACGTCTTGCCTGAATGTGATGATCTCTCAAACAAGGGATCACGCGAGGACGTCGGGCGCGAAGGTGACCCCTATGCAGTCGATTCCGAATCGTCTGGCCACTCACTCTCATACCAGTGTCTGTTTGAAGACGAGCGCTGATCTGATTTGCTGTGATGACACGATTTCTCAAGGCCAAGGTACGGATAAATCGATCCTGGGCTTGAGTTGTCGCCCTTGGTCGACCTGAGCGTGGTCTGTCCTGTGCAGATTGTGTATCACGGTGTCTGGACCATAGCCTGCTTATGACAGACTGAGAAACGTTCATCGTCCGCGCCACAACCGCCTGTGTTGTGCCGATCTGTAGCATGCCAAGGGCACGTAACCTTTCATTTTGGGTAAGCCGACGCATATCAAAATTTGTTTTCTGGTCACTAAAACAATTAAACTGATGTTTCCACCCTGGAATTCAATGCCACAATGACTGTAACATTCAAAGTCAGAGTCGTGCAAATCTTGGGTTGGACCCCCATGATGATCCCAAGCATCACCTGCATTCCATGCGGTAGCTATTGATGCGCTTGGGCGTCACATGTAACTGGAAATGTTTCTTCTGTTAGGTTCTATAGTGACTTTTTTCGTAGTCATTTGCATATTTTAGTATTATGCCCCCAAAATCAAATATCCCCTACTTTTTTTGAATAGTATAATTTGTAATTTAAATCAAATAATTGCGATCTTGTGGTCGGGAAATTTGCTAAATGAATCAGCAATGGCTTTAGATTGTTTTGCATGCTTTTTATCCAAGATTAGAAATACAAGATTATAACAAAAAAAAGCTATAAGTGAGAATTAGTGTTCTGCAACCAGGCCCGTAGCTAGCCCAAAATTGTTAGGGGGCACAGGCTTCTGGGGGCGCCGATGTACCTACACTCGACGGTCCTCGGCGAACGGTACCGTGGACATGGCTCTCTTGGGGCTGAATTTGCGACTTAGGTGTATTATGTTATTTTAATATGAACATTATAAACATTTGAAGGAAGGAATACGACTTAAACGTACCTATAATAATTAATGAGAACAATGAAAAGTTCGGAATCGGGTTAGAGTGCGATTTCTTTGAATTTTGAAGACTATTACGCCATTTTGGGCACCCAATTCATTCGTGGGTGCATAACCAATCTCGGCATTATGGGCGGCCCACCAATCTCGGTATAACGTATCCCACAGATCGAGCGGTTTTGGGCGCCCCATTAATCAATTTATTTTGTTAATCGTGTGAGTCATTATACAGCGCCTCGCCATTTCGGAGGCGCCTCATATATAACGACATGTTAAGCGAGGCGGCCATAAAACCAAGTGACATTCAGCTTTCATTATGTGGCGCCCATACAGATATGTGCACGTTGGTCGTTGGCTTCGTATTGCGTCCAATGGAAAGGGCGCCTTCATTGGGGGTGCCGATCCCCCCCCCTCCATGAACAAAGGGCGCCATCGGCGCCCATCGAATTTTTCTAGGGGGTGGGGGAGCTACGGGCCTGGAAAACTTATGTGCTGCCTAATGCGTAACACTATTTAATGTTGCATGTTCAATCCGTTTGTGAATATACCATTGTAACACAGATAATGTGTCAATAATAACGGTTACTGTTTATATTTATAATACGCTTATGCAACGTCGCGATTGAACCCGATTGCCAAACTAAGCGCAGACACGTTCAAAATTGACAAAAAAAAAAAACTCTTCAATACAGTTATACAGTTTGGGATTTTCTTCCTGTTGTAAAGTCCCGGAGAATACAAGTTTTGGTTAACCTCAAAAAGCAAAGACAGCACCGAGTCGTTAATGCAGAAAAATAGAACGTCAAACCTCATTTCGTATATTTAAATAAATCAGTTCAAAGGCTGTTTGTACCCGATTGATATAACATTGTGCTTTTATAAATATGTCCACATTCTATTATATATATATTATATATAATACTCACTTGTTTCATACAGGAAATTGAAACCGTGTGTGCTCTCAATGTTGTAACAAGGGTTATTTTCTATCAAAATATTTCAAAGTGTTTATTATGAGTGATCCAACCTCCGTTCGTCTCAATGTAGCTTTCTCATATAGTATTTACATACTCCAAACAACCTCAAAAGGAAAGTTTCCTGTGGTTTTCCAGCGTGGCTTCCCTTTGTCAGTTGTTGTCGATTCTTTTGTTTCAAGAGTTTCCAGGTTAAACTTTCCGCTATTCTGTAATCGTCAATTACAGGTCTGTTAATTGTAGGATGACTTCACCGTGGGGTCCTTCAACTCATAACCCGTTAAACTAAGTATATATTTAGTAAAATAATCACAAACGTTGATTAAAGGAATGCAAGTTGACAAGTTAAGCACAGAATGGAAACATCCACATGCAGGATTAAACAACCAAACGCCCTCTTACAATATTTTCTTTTCAGGATCACAACATCGACAAGGATATCGCTCTAGAAAAATGATAATGAACATTGCATTAATCTACAAAAAATATCGTTAGATGAAAGGGTTGAAGACGATATCATTTTGTCGCCCTTTGATGATCAGGATTCGTTTTTGGTAATAAAACCTAATTTTTATTAGATTCTGTAAGGTATTTTCTTACGTTCGATCAATTTATGCAGGATATGGACATTGGATTTAACCAATTCAAATCAGAAGTATGGGGACAAGGTCATTGTCTTTTAAAGGATTGATTTCAAAGATTAATTACAGCTGAATATTCTTGAGCTTTAACGTCCACATCGACACAAACTAGGTCGTTTCGGGACTAACATATGGTTTAATTTTATTTCAATAATTCGTTTGCGCGTAGGAGTCTTTAGCAGTGGGGGGAACCGTAGAACCCAGAGAAAACCGACGAGGTTGGACAGGCGACCCTACTCTTTGTCACGTTCAACCGGAGATTCGAAACCACGACAGTTGGCTCAACGACAGGCTTTATGATACAGCATGCACGTGCTAACCATTCTCCCCCCCCCTCCTCGCCAATAGAAACATGAAAGGAGAATACGAAATCTAAAAAAAGAGACAATTTGTCCACTGTTTAATGCAGCTACAGGGAACGAATATAATTACCTTTGCTTAAGCCCGTACGATGAAATAATAACTGCCATTTCAAAATGACACCTTCTTAATATTATAATAAGCCAGCATTTTTGAGTGTCGTAGATGTACTATGTACACGGTTCGAATTAAATATCAATTTTTGTACCCCCAAATTTTATTGAGAAGGTTGAGCAAGTTATAAGTTTAATTAATTAGTAAGTAGTTTGCATGAATTGGCCCTCATTATAATATATAATTGGTTCCATATTGTACAACCGTTCACTTTGATTTTGAATATTGTTAAGAGAGACAGAGAGAAATGGGGTTTAACGTCCACTCAACACAACCAGGTCATTTCGGGACTAACATATGGTTTCGATTTTATTTCAATAATTCGCTTGCGCGTAGGGGTCTTTAGACGTGTGAGGAAACCGGAGTGCCCGGAGGAAACCCACGAGGTTGAGAAGGCGCCCCTATCTCCATGCCACATACGCTCACATCAGGGCTCGAAACCACAGTCGCAAGCCAGATGTGACCGGCCAGCTAGAGGTCGAAGCGCGGCACTCTAGACCACTACGCCATCCCAACCCCCGAATATTGTTAAGATAAACCTGTCTAACACAAGTCTTGTGTGTGTGAAGTTAACTCTTGCCTTATAAAAGAAATTTACTAGTTGAACAGGACTTCATTATATAACTTTCAATACATGTTGGTTATTTAAAGTTATAGCCTACCGGTTAGGAATGCATTTTACAATAGTAAGAGTCGATCACGTGACACCAACGAAGGATTCGTGGAAAGACGAAAGTGCGAGAAGCTCTATCCTTGTAAGTTGTTCTTTATCTGTATTAATTCGCTCTATTTTATCTAAAAACATATGTTGTTTGTTTCACATATTGGTTAAGCTTAATATTGTTGAAAATGTAAGAACCGCCTTTCATTGTGATTGTCATTGTGATAGTCAAACCTAAGCTACCACGGATACATCAAATAACGAAATATTGACGTAGCAAGGTTTTCGCTGGGGGGTTTTTCTAATCCGTTCAAAATATACAAGATACAAAATATTTATACGAAAAGTATCTTCGAATTCATTTTACAGTAAAAAAAATCAACTGATATGGTTGAGTCTAATGGCATGGTTTAAGCCCCACCCCCTGCCTACATCCACCCTCGCCACACACACAGAGCTTAAGATCCTTATGCACAATCGAATATTATAATACAAGAGAAGCATATGTTAGTCCCAAAAAGCAACATCTGGGCTACCGAAGACGGACATGCAGTATGCTGTGATGTAAGGTTTGTCCGAACTATGTCACGCCAGCATGTACGCTAGCTTCATTTTCAAGTTCGTTCTTTTTTGTGTTGTTCTGTTTTTTTACACTGGCAATGTGGTTTCATAGACAATGCGGGGTATTTGCTATCTATTCAAAAGATATAGTGAAAACATTTCAGGATAGGTAGTACATCTTCGTGGATGTACAATAGTAAAGTAATTATCCAGTGTTGTCTCCCGGTGATCACGGTGTAAATAATAATTTCCTTGAATCACAATCAGAGAGAGAGAGAGAGGAAGAGAGAGAGAGAGAGAGAGAGAGAGAGAGAGAAATGGGGTTTAACGTCCATTCGACACAAACTAGGTCATTTCGGGACTAACATATGGTTTTTAATTTTATTTAAATAATTCGGTTGTGCGTAGGGGCCTTTAGCAGTGTGAGGAAATCGGAGTGTCCGAAGGAAACCCACGAGGTTGAGAAGGCGCCCCTATCACCATGCCACATACGCTCACACCAGGGCTCGAAACCACAACCGCAAGCCAGAGGTGACCGGCCAGCTAGAGGTCGAAGCGCGACACTCTAGACCACTAGCCCCCCCCCTCCAAAATCAACAAACAATAGTGGGCACTAACAAAGATTATTAGCAATAACGCCTGTGTGATACCATTAAAGTTTATCAACGAGTTTCGTTAATTATTCGACTACTTCCATATTTATAAATTCACGACTACCATAATATTTAAGTGGAATTAGTTTGGGAATTAAAGATAAATTATGTAAGATTCAGATAAAGAACTTAATGTTCTCGCTGTTATAGTTTTAAAAAGATAACGAAGAAATAATATACTAAAACAATTTAATCCGAAGTACATTTTTTGAGGAAAGTTATGGCTGTTTGAAGACATAGCGTAGAACGTTCATTGTCATAGCAATGGTAGTGACCATCAGAGATTTAGCGTGTATTGCCATTCTATCGTAATTTTTAAATTTCGCAGATGTTTAAATCAATTTAAATACCGACCATTCATGATCTAGAGAGTTGGTTACAGATTTGCCATGTTAATAAATGACATAATAATAATTTACATAACATTTAGAGCTAAAAGGAATGAATGACTTTGGAGTTTAACGTCTTACTATGCTGCTCCGGCTGGGCTAATGAAGACGGATTGGGTATTGATAATGATCTGAGAATAAAAGATGGAAATTGTAAATAAAAAACAACATGGCATTAACACTGTGTAATTTACTAACTGTGCACCACGACTAAACCAAACGAATAATTAGATGAAAAAGTAAATAATATATTTCTCATTAATTACTAATTATATTTGTGTAAGAAAGCCTATCGGAATTATGTGAAGTTAATAATTTCAAGGTCGACCATTTTCTGTGACAGATACGGGACAAAGTAAACTCATTTGGGAATGGAAATATATAAACAACACGTTGTCGAACTGGGTACATGTCTAGACGATTTATTTCTGTGTATATCCATTCTCAGTGGAAACGTAATGTCAAAAACTGTACTAGGAAAATGTCGATGTTGATTAAAACGAAAAAATGCTTTATTTACACAAATTAGAGATGTATGCGAGAGTATTCAGAGTTTAATAATCATAATTATTTTAATATTAGGAGTAAATTTATGTGCAGTTGGCACCACTGTTTTTCTACCGTGCAATAAAACATATTCAAAATTATAACCTTATTTGAAATAACAATAAACGAAACAAGAAAAACAAGCAGTCTTATCTATAATACACTATTGGAAACTTTCCAAACATGGATCAAATTAAATTGTAACGAGTTAAAAAATTTGTTTATAAAACTTGTTTAGGACAGTCGTCAAGTTAACTCTACCCGTTTGTAGAAACATGAATGGTAATACCTAATAATAGTCTATACAATTAAATAACACTGAGATACATGTAATCTTACAGATAATCAATTGACAAGTACTGACACGTATAACGGAGGACAGCTTATTATGGCGGTATATATATTACATTCAAAATTCTAAAGTGCTATCATGTAATTTCTAACTTCTATTTATGTATTTATTTTATTTTTATATTTAAATTAATAGGGTGCTGGATTGCCCAATCGTTAGCACGTGCGCGCTGTATCACAAGGTCTGTTATTGAGTTAACTGTTCGATTATCTGGTTTTACGGGACAAAGAGTAGGGTCGCCTGTCCAACCTCGTGGGTTTTCTCAGGGTCCTCCAGTTCCCTCCCATTGAATTGAAAAACATTGAACCATGAGTTAGTCATAGATTGTGTCGAACGGACGTTAACACCCACCCCCTCTCTCTCTCTTCCTCTTCCCCCCTCTCTCTCTCTCTCCCGACAATTTCTGTATTTGTTGTGTAAATTTTAATTTTCTTTCATCTTATTGCTATTATTTAGACAAAAAACGTGTAAAGCGACATTTGTTCGTCTTCAATAGCCCAGTCAGAGCTGAATAGTAGGACGTTAAACCCCCATTTCATTTCATTGAAATTTGCTCTACATTTATCACAGAAAAATGTCGACCCCGAAATTATTAACTTTAATCATTAACAGGCGACCCTACTCCGTGTCACGTTCAAGCAGAGAATCGAAACCACGTCATTTGACTCAATGACAGACCTTATGATTTCACGCGCAAGCCTTAACTAGCTAGACCAAATGTTCTAAATATAACAAAGGAACCTGTTGAATATCTCGATTAAGAGGCGTACGTACAAAATGGCGAACATGCAGGTATATTCTTGTAGCACTCTCATGGGAATGGGGTATTCCGCTGAATAATTGTTAGTCATTGATTATTGCAAATCATAGTCTGGTTTTTGGCATATAGAATAATTTCCCAAAGATCGTCAATAGGCCTATACGGTTTTGTCAGGTTTTGTCACCCCAGGTAGCATAAAATGATTTTGCACTTGTTTCAATGAGAGTTTGAAATATCAAGCTATAATAAGAGAAGTAGCCGAAAGAATAATATGATGTGGATGAACTCATTTTCAAACTCTTATTTTTCATTCCAAATGTTACTTATTCTCTGTTTTTACAGCGTGACGACAATCTGTAGGACCCGACCCGTGTTAATTTATTTTACGTCTGTCTGCTTTGTAGTCGTGTGACAGAGCATTTGATACCCTACAGTATTTTGTAAAATACGTTTATGTAAACGGTTGGGTGGGGGTATATCTTGTTGCGGCACATACAAAAATACCTCTGTGGCCCTTAGTCCAATACTGTCTCTCTATAAAGTTACCCACGTCTATCTAACGGGAATCTTTCGGAACCAATTAAAATATTGTCATCAAACACTAATCACGTAGAATTCCTCAGGGAATTAATACTGACCTCTAAACCCATCAAGTATGATGTCTACCGTAGATTAATCAACATAAAATTAGAGGAAGATTAGTTTTAAAATTTTCTATTCATAGACAACTTGGTGTTATGGTAAAGTGCCAAAGATATAACTAAATATAGTTGTATCTACCACCGAAGTGAAAATGTATAAATTAATGATTTGCTGCTTTGTTATTTTATTTAAAGGTAAGTAAAATTCACCCGATGAAATAAAAGAACTGAGGGTTTTGTTGTCTAAATATATTTATTTCGTTTGTCCTAGTTTCAGTTGAGTATAAGGTTAGTGTTGGTATTCATTATGTCAGAATATGTATGCTATGTTGGGTGTACAATAATTTAGATTACATAAGATACTAGTCCTTCCAAATCGTACCAACATTGTGAATATTTGTTAATACCAACAACTGTTACGAATCTGAAACCTGAAACATCACGATCTGATGACATATTTTAATGTATTATTAATTGAAGAGAGAGAAATGGGGTTTAACGTCCACTTGACACAAACTAGTTCATTTCGGGTCTTGTGGTTCAATTTTATTTCAATAATTCGCTTGCGTAGGACCTGGAAAAAATCCACGAGGTTGTACAGGCGATCCTACTCCACGACTGTTGAGTCAATGACAGACCCTATGATGCGCTAATCATTAGGCCACCACATCCCCAACTATTAATTGATTTTAAGGGGATTTCCCTGAGGTTACGGACGATTGTCCTCTAGGTACTTACGTCGAAGACAATGCTCCCAGGATATGTTCATATTACTATTAGACCTTGCAGATTCAGCACGAATAAAAGCGGTTCTAATGTTCTTCCATGGTGTGGGACTCGTAGCAAATAGTACCTATGGTGTCCGTAATGGAAAACGCACATGTTCAACACTCACATGATACCCATTTATCAATGCATTCGGACAACGTTGTTGACCTTTTAATATATTTGAATGATCTGGATAGATGCGTCTTTGTGGTTAACTGAAATCCAAATAAACACTAATATTTGTATGAATATATGGCATTTATGATATTGATAGTAAATTCAATTATTTGTATGTTTTTTTGTTTTTGTTTTTTTTACATTTTAAAAATAATGTGTCATTTCTCTGAGTATGGGCATATAACAGATCAATTTACTACCATTTGGCTACAAGGGTTTGGGTTACCGAATGGTTAAACGCGTGCAGGTACGTGGTGTCGATTCTCCGGATGTTCATGACAAAGATTATGTTCGCCTTTCCAGCCTCGTGAACATCGTTTGTGTTATAAGACTATATCTTATCTCCTCATTCCTTGTCTATAATCTTTAAAAACAATGTCACCACGACTATATTGCTACAATATGAGGTATAACAAATGTCACGTTGAAATTAGTGTGGATGTTTTCAGAGAAATGCCTATATTTTATAGCTGCAGAATCTCAAAATTTGGGAATTGGAACAGCAAATAACAACGTATCTGGTATAGTGGGTTTTGATGTTCAGCTGAAATGGGATGTACACGAAAATATCAGGAGAAAACCTTACTCTTTCTTTAAAGTAAATATGAATGCATATTAGCACCAAACATGTAAACTCACAAAACAAGTAGGCCATTTGGTACATTTCTGGAATGGGAGGTGTAGAAATACAGAAATTGTTACAATTGGTGACACATATCCTGTGTCACAGACCCAAAAAGACAGATATACGACTATGTATTCGATCCGCTGTATTCGGTGTCACATTTCCAAACCCTTAAATGTGACAGTGTCTGTTATTAATCGGACTTTCGCATATTGTGTACTAAATAGATACTCAGAAAACCTGTGTTCTGATAAGGTTCTTGTTTATATACCAAATACAGGAAAATACAACATCTATGAAAGTACGTAATAAGTCATAATAATATCTACAGTCTGGGGTTAACAAACCTAGAAATCAGACTAAATGACTGAAACACAATGTGTTGTCTCTCTCACAATCTTACACAGAAATTAACATGATGAAATGGGTAACCAGAAGGCCCAAGGTCGTATTTCTAGATAGACAAATTGCATTGGAAGTATCAGTTACAACGTTCAAAGGAGAACATCGGTTTAGACAATCTGAACCATTTTGAAAATATGTTGCAATTAATAAGTTGAGAGAGAGAGGTCCACTCGACACAAACTAGGTCATTTCGGGACTAACATATGGTTTAATTTTATTTCAATGATTCGCTTGCGCGTAGGGGTCACTAGTAGTGGGAGGAAAGTCGAGTACCCTGAGAAAACCCACGAGGTTGGACAGGTGACCCTACACCTTGCCACGTTCAACCGGGGATTCGAAAACACGCCAGTTGACTCAATGCAGGCCGTATGATACAGCGCGCACGCTAACCATTCGCCCCCCCCCCCCAATTAATAAGGTATGGGTAAAAACTTATAAGACGATTTGGGGGGTTGGGATGGCCTAGTGGTCTAGAGTGCCGCGCTTCGACCTGTAACTGGTCGGCCACCTCTGGCTTGCGGCTGTGGTTTCGAGCCCTGGTGTGAGCGTATGTGGCATGGAGATAGGGGCGCCTTCTCAACCTCGTGTGTTTCCTCCGGGCACTCCGGTTTCCTCCCACTGCTAAAGACCCCTACGCGCAAGCGAACTATTGAAATAAAATGAAACCATATGTTAGTCCCAAAATGACCTGGTTTGTGTCGAGTGGACTTTAAACCCCATTTCTCTCTCTCTATAATAAGACGATTTAAAACAAAAATATTATCAACGAATGGAAATAAACGATGTTTAAAGTCGTGTTGGTATACATACATATTATCGCGATGTTTATTATGTTCAGATAAATTTTCGAAACTTTGGTTATATTTTTGTATCACGAACAGGGTTCAAAAGTAGGAACCAGCTGTTGAAGACGAGTTGAACCGAGTGACGCCCCGCTTCGCACGTATAACTCTTTTGTTTTGAAATCCATAATTTGCGTGGAAGTGTACCTGAATGATTTGGTTAGTGGATTTTAAAATCAAACGATGAAATTTACTTTTACGATTATTCGTGGTCGTGTCCAGTTTATACTTTTAACGAAAAGCCATGTGTGGAAACTGTAAAGTGTAATCTGTGTTTCGAACAGTTATTCATTTGAGCTGTGTTATGGTTATTCGTCATTGTGCATCATGGTTCTTTACCCATTCTCTTTTAGGTTAAAAACAAGATAACCACGCAACTAGAGAACACTATAAAATATACCCATCAACTAGATGACACCGGGATTGTTTTGACTATTAAAAATGTCACATTAGATGATGCTGGTATATACAGATGTGCATTGGATAGTGCTGGTGAATATACAGACATAGACATCACAGCTGTATATTCAGATATAGAACTAACAGTAACTGGTAAATACTTTAAGTTATGTATTGGCGCAATCCCAACTGTCTTAGAATGAGTACCCTTTACCTAGAATATACACATTAAAATGAATTCCTGTGACGAATACATACACAATATAATCATTCGTAAATTTAAATGTTTTTTTTACCAATTTTCATACAGAGATTTGAGATTTAATGACTATTAAAGAAATTCATACAAAA
The DNA here is from genome assembly GCA_963678685.1 of Patella ulyssiponensis. NCBI lineage: Eukaryota > Metazoa > Mollusca > Gastropoda > Patellidae > Patella > Patella ulyssiponensis. The sequence continues at coordinate 7,456,224 of OY783227.1, read as the reverse complement.
CGCACACGATTAAATTATATCCGGGTAGCAGGGAACGATGTCCATCAGATTAACGTTGTCGAGTACTATTGTCTTATACTGTTATGTTTTATAGATTGGGAATTTAAATGGATTTCCACAACAAATCCAGTTGTATCGAGACTCCATAAAGACGTAGAATTGGTGTGGAAATATCAAAGTCGAAAGATGGTCAATGAAATCACCTTTATTCGCTACAACAATCTTACCAAAGCTGTAATTATAATACACAATTTTCTCGATATAGAGATAACGATAAATTGTATTAAAATAGGTGATAACTGTATTGACAAATATTGCCGTACACCTTTATTGCAGCTTTAATAACTGTATATCCCAACAACAATGCTGTATGGATATTGTCATTACCAGACTGGTTGATCATCTGAAATGCAACGTCCCAATTTAAATGAAACAGTTGGAATCTAATTGGTCCTATCGTAAGTGTCTTCTTGACATATTCAGTTATCCTGTTCCAGTCTGTGATTTAGCGTGCATGCGAACGGCACTAACATGCGAACTATCGATAGGGATAACTGTATGTTGATATTTTCAGGAATATGAATTTGGCGTTTGGACAACTAAAGATGGTTTTAAAACTGATGTCAGTAATGTTAAGATGGTCAAGACAACAAATAAAGAAGTAGTCGAATTACGTTTGGAACTTAGGACGCCAGAGGAAGTTCATTTTAACATCATCTACATTTGCCAGGTATCTGATGGGGCAAACGTTAATCAGAATGGAATACAATTGAAGATGGAAAGTAAGTGAAAATTGTAATGTCTAGCAATATGTCGGTATTTAAATAAATTGGTAATTTACTTTCGCATAATTTAAAATGTTCAAGCCAGCTTTTCTGTTGTTCGTGGTGCTGGACACGCCAAAAGAAATGCAACGAAGAATGTCTGATGAACCGAAATTCAATACAAGCATACCTCATTTTGGCGTGAGATTTTAGTTTTGAAAATAACTGAATAGCTTAATGGTTGCTTTGATAATTTGCAACGACTGACAATTAATAAAGATATAATGTTATGTTTTAGAACCTAAAGTATACAGCAATAGACCGGTTTTAAAAGATGATGATATTGAATTTGAATGGCATTATGAATATGATTATCCCGCCCGTGCCATTATATTTACCCGACATTTAAATGCAGAGGTAAGATGACCACCCTTGCATTATTTATTTATTGATATGATGTTGGGTTAGGAAATTTGCGAGTAAAATGATTAAAATGAAAGTAGTAAGGCTGTTGCTAATCCATAATACAAATTAAGCCCAGTGATGTAACACAAGTTATTCGCGAGGTGTGTATATAAAGTCGTATAAAGCTATATAATAAACCAACATGATACCAGTACAACGGACAAAGTCAAAATATCTCGAAGGGCAAAGTTAAATGTAAAACGTCAAAAGCAATGCGTCAAATGACGAATAGTTTATTTGAAAGGTGTTAATGACGTTTCTACATTTCCCTCGTTACATTTTACGTTTATGCCATGCCGCATCTCATTTGTCGTTTACGCAGAGCAATAACTCGTCCAGGGCTAAACACCTACGCGTAAAATCTCAAGTGGCCTGGTTTCGATGTTCCCTTTGGATGTGCCAAGCATTAGGATCACTTGTCAAACCTTCGTAAATTATTGCTTCGAGTCCTCCGGTTTACTCCACATCCTATGCGATTTACTCAAATAAACTTGAACCATGTGCTACTCCCGACTGAACTCGTTTGTGCCGATTGGACGTTAAATTATCTCTCCCTGGACAACGACATCATCGCACATCTGTAATCTCTATTTAAAAGATTTCCTTCTCACCAACCACAGCTACAAAATAAATCTGGTATAGTGGTTTTTTTGTGGATAAGCTTTTTAATTATTGATATGCAAAAGCAAAACAAGATGGGCGTTGAAAACCTACATAATGTATAAAGAACTTCCACTACCTAGTATGTTTGTAGTGGATTGTATATATCCGTGTGCATATAATTTAACCGGATACTGAAGCATCTGTTGTAAACACAACTGTCAACTCAATACTCTTTATGGAAAACTTTGAAGGGGAAATTGATAATTAGGCTTGCCATGGAACAAAATGAAGTGTCTGGTATTTTACGAGAATTGTGTATGTAAATTAAATAAAGGATACACATATTTGACTGTAAGAAATAACGATTGTCGTCAAAGATATATCCGATGTTTGATTCCACATTTACTCATTTCTTTTAATATGTGTAAAAGCCTCTTAGCGTTGGATACTGGATAGAAAAGAGGTTTAAACCAACACTAGATGGTGGCAAAGATCGTGTGAAATTTGACAAAAAAGATCTAGAAGGAGGCAGAGGCGCAGACATAACTCTAAAATTATTGAATGTAACCATGGATGATTTCAGTTACATTTACACCTGTAAATGTGTTTTTGATGATAGAGAAACCAAAGCTGCTGATGTGGAGATTGGTGAGTAAATATAAATGATAACTGCACACCCTCGTCGCTGGTTCTTTTTTAAAACGAGTCGCCGTTAATGAAAATGTACAATTAACGCTAGGTGTAATGACCAAAGATTACTATTTACTATTGAGTGCACATATAATCTGGGGAAAAGCATGATGTAAAAATAACCTGGCATAGCTAATTCGTTTCATCCGATTATCACCAGACCACCCAATTGTCTTATCCGGCAATGCACTTTTTTTCGGCTGTCAGACCCCCTACCCCCAGTTGCTGTTTTACAGATGCACACTGTATCTAGAGTGTGTAAATAATATTACCCTACGAAGTCATAAAAGTTTTCATTGAACATTTTCAGAGCCAGTTTCCTCGTCTGGCAAGTCTAACAAGCAGCCAAATGGAACAAATGGTAATACATTGTTTAGATCGGATGATGGTTGGGTGACTATTGTTGTAGTGGTAACTACAGTTGTTGTGATGGCACTAATAACGGTGATAGTGGCTGTTCTACTATACAGTGAGTGACTTCTTCAACAAGTTAGATTTGATGTGACCCATTAAAGTCCTTTACTTTATTATGTCCAGACGTTTGTTTGGGTCCTTCGTTAATCTGATGGGTTTGTTAGACCTTGAATAATTGGGCATTTGTTAATGTAGCATTTGACAGGTACATGTATTTTAATGGTCGACTGCTCAAAAAGGTTTGGAAAAGTTGGACAATAAAAACTTTTATCAAATATTTTATATTTATTATGCTGGAATATTAATCGTTTATCCCATCTACGAGATCTGTGGTGTGAGAGATCAAAACCTGTGGAACGTTGATACCAAATAAGAATATAACTTAATATAAGGGAGTCTGAGAAGATATCGTGTGAAAAGGTAGTGTTAAAAACCACATACCAAAACAGTGTATACAAATTCTTGTGTAATGTATTTAATCGAACGTCTGTCTTTGTATTTGCAAGTCAAATATTTTATGGAACTCTTTTGGTGAAAAATTCCACACATTTGACAATAACCCACCAATTAATATTTACATTATTTTAGGACGATGTAATTCACAATGGTATAGAACGGTAGAAAAAAAAGAAGTGGAAGGTATTACAAAATTAGTTGATTCAATATTAGAAAAGTATTTCCTTAAATGTGTCCCAAACCTTGACATAAATGTAGAGAGAAAGATAACGGCCTACGTTTTATACGAATGTTTCGCCGAAACTTTGAACGTTTTGAAATTGATTCCACCAATAATATTATTTTCAGTGCTGAATTCCGTACCTTGAAAAGTTGTATTGTCGACCTTACTATGACCTAATTATCCAACGTTGTGTACTACCACTTATTGCTAAATTACCGACGACACGTTATTTTTGGACATAACTTGAAAATTAATTAAAATTTCCATTTCGTAAATTGGATAAATGTCGTGAAAGGAAATTAATTAAGTCTTTAGCGAATGTATTAAGAGGGGTCCGCAGGGGAGTTGGACAAAAATTTAATCTAGAGTTAAACGATTTACTATTCAGCTCAAATTGAGCTAATGAGGACGGCTATACACCATACAGTGAGTGTGCTATGCGGGAAATTTGGACTGGACAGAAGCCCTAATCTGATATAGAATTACAACTGCCAAGGATTCTTTTATGTGCACGCTAATGAGTATGCGGAGAATTGAGTTGTCCCTTGTCCGGCCACCTGTCTGCACCACTGACAATTGGGAACGAAGCCGAAACGTCCAGAGAAACTTTCTACAGGAACAACGGGAGCGAACCTGACAACTGTTGGTAAGAGGACCGAGGTCTTACTTACTAAAACATCTCGGGGAAGTTTGTTTGATCAATATCTAATTAATATATTATTGCATTTTAATCTCATTCGATCTCAATCGAGGAAACAATATTTCTTTAAAACAATATTATCATTTACCATGTCGAGTCTAGTGGTGAGTATTCGGTTTTTAGCCCCTGTAAAGCCCCTCTCCGTTGACAGAAATCCATTAATTAATATTTACATACATATCAATTCTTTACAGAACTACTTAGTGCACAATCATATCAACCGGTACTGAATAAAGAAACTGCAGGTAGGACAATAATAGGGAGACATTTTCTATATATGAACAGAGTAAGATTTAGATATAGAATTGATCGCTCCCGCTAATGGCAGTTAAGAAGTACATACCCCCCCCCCGCCAAAAAAAAGAATACATTGAACATTTCATTCAAATGCATTTCAGTTGAAAGTTATGTCTGTTTAAAGATGTTGCATGGATGATCATTTATTACCGTAGCAACGGTTCTTGATAACCGAGACTATAGGTCCCAATTATCCAGGTTTGTGAAATCTCGCGGGTGTTCTAATTCGTCTATAGAGTGGTGATTTCAGACATAATATGAAGCCAGAAAAAAGGTCCGCAATAGGCAGGTTCAGCTCTTGCATAATGCATCTTTAATACGCGATTGGGCATTTTCTCACCCTTTGATGGAACCGGAATGGTATGTTTAATGTCCGCTTCCACTAATGTGATATCGCAGACTAGAAATAGGAGAGCCGAAGCTGCTACCTGTTGTTAGAGTATGATTTTGCAATCTCACCCTTTGATGAGAATTAAAACATTATATACAATCTAAGACAGCTAGTAGTAAACTCATTGTTCAGATGTTCTTATGTTTAACTAAATGTGCTTCTATGGAATTTTGAATTTTTATAATCACCTTTATTTACAGAACGGGATGAGGAATACAATCTGCACGCTGCAATAAATGAAGTTTTTGAAGGTAGACTTATAGTTGTACATAAACATTTGTATACTATTGAATAACGTATACAACATGAATTATAGATTTATAATAAAGGCGTGTATTCGTGTCATATCATATATGGTACACACGATGAATTATTTATTTTCTATGAAGTGAATGCAAACAATGTGAGACAACTATTATTTGAAATTATGTAACGATTATTTATTCTTATGTTATCTTTACAGAAACAGACGAAGAAGATGAACCTGTACAAAACGAAGACAGTGGAGGTATGGTTTCGTAATCTTTGGACAACAATTTTAATCATATCTATGTGTGAGCATTGTATGTGTGAATTTGGCAAGTTGTTTATTTTTGGTTAAGACGATGCTTCTACCTGTGTCACAAAGCGTTTGTAGCAAATACTGATCAATTATTTTACATGATATTTTATTGGTTTTAACTTAAGTTAGGGGAAAGGGCACCATTAAAGATAAAAGCTTTATGAAGACAAAGTTACTCACATTGTAGTTAATATACGTTTCTGCAAATCGGATTAAAATATCAAGATTTGTATTGTGTTGTTTTGTATCCAAATCTGTGAACAATTCTTTAGTGAATAATAACCCGATGTCAATATTCAAAGTCAAAGCAATTAACAAACTTAACAATTTATTTTGTTCAATATTTTATTTACGATGTAAATTGATGTATTGATAGATATCTATCACCTACAAAACAGGACGACTACTGAATTTTAACTCCTGGTGCAACTTGTGATATTATGATATCAATAGACTATATGGCGAACGTTACATACAATACACACATATATAGTTATATGTTAGCTTTCATCTTTATCGTAAATTCCCAGCGTGGGTTTACAAAGTATCACTGATCTTCTAGTTTCTTATAATACATGCTGCAGTAAAGACTTTGTAAATACCCTTCAAATGATAACAATGGACAGCTGATCAGCTCCTGAAATAATCTCGACTATACTAACCATATTATCTTTAACCCTTGGGTGAAGAAATTGCGCATCTCCTAGTATATTGTGTATGGTGGAATCCCACGCTTTAAATATATTAATAGAAATGGTATATACTATATGCCTTGTATTTATTGCAGATGATGTTGATCCTACTTCTATAAATCCTGAACAAACTTTGGTTAGAAGAAGACCAGTGAAGGTGTAACAATTATCACCGATCATCTTAGATACCTGGCCTTGAATTTCCAGCTAAAATAAGACGGGAGCGAACATGTTTTCTACATCGCTAATATAGATCGGGTTGTCCACTTGTCCCAATTATTGTACCGTTTCCAAAATCATCGCCTTTCCTTTCCTAATTTTATTTGTTTGCTTTCCATAATCAATAGCTTAATTCTTGGGAATCCGGCATCCAGTTTTAATGACATTTATTGAAGTGTTGAATTTGTACTTAGTAGCTCAAGTATCTCCCAATACTTTACCACTATGGTTTTAATGACACACAAGATAAACAAAATTATACATTGTGAGTCATGACCTAACTTATAAACTTCTATGAACAATTATTTCCGCCAAAAACGATTTCCATCTTTGGTATTCGCATTCAACCTCGTTTGTCTCCCATTCATTCTTTATGTATATATAGATAGAATGTTATGTTATATGCAATAACTGGTGGTTTTTTTTTTGCTTTGTTGGCCTTCAAAGCTGAAACATGTCAAAATTAACGTAATCTTTTCTGGTCAAAAAGGCTAAACGCTAAGTATACCTATAATCAAATAAAAGCTTTAATAAATAGCTGTTTTAACATTATTTTTTAAAAATGACAAAACTTTAGGAGCTGCTACTGTGAAAGAACGTTCACTAAATAAGAGATCTGGAACGTAGTTGACGCGAGGGTTCGTGCTTGTGATCTTGGTCAATGTAAAGATGAATAAGTGAGACAGATAACCTTAAAATCAAGTCTAATGAAAACGGAATCAGTGAAGCCGCTTTACAACTGGACTAATGGAAGAAATTCAAATGCTAGGCTAAAAGAATTTGAAAGCATTTTACATGTTTCAGAGTTTAGCTAGGGTAGAATTCTATCGATCTTATATAGGTTGAATATGCTGGCTTTATAGGTTTTTACTGACAAAATATGTATCTGCATTTAATGATGACTCGAACACGACTCCAGGGTTGCGAACATTTGAGGCTCCAATGTTCACGGAAACAGTTAAAACTCAGTACGAATAACCTAGGCATTATTTTGTAACGTCCACAATCTTATTTAAGTGATACATTTTTCTAGTTTATTAGTATTCTTTTTTGCATTGATGCCGGTCAGTGCAATGGATGTCTAAGGACCGACCGTTGTGTGACAATTTATTGACATGAAATAAAATTAAATGAAACTACTGTTCCGCTCCGGCTGTGCTAATGAAGTAGGGTATACGCCATACAATGTGCAATGATGGAAATTTTGCCCCGACAGCGGGACTACGGCGTATACTTATATCAAATTCAAATTGCCAGGGGATATCTTACGTGTACGCCAATGTATACACCGGACCTTAGTTTTGTTTGTCCCAAGTAGGAAAATCCCGATGAACATTATCGGCCAATTCAGAGATCGAACACCCGGGAACCCGGGTTGTGAGCCAGCATCTTACCCACACCTCATTGTTGTCGATATTCCAAAAACAGAGGAAAACAATGCGCAATTTGATTGGTGAAGACTTTGGAATAAAGATACTATGCGTTGGGTAGTATAACTTTGTCTCTAAATTTAGTTTGGTTCGGTGAAATAATCGCCCCGAAACGCCGCTAACAAGTTAAAGGGCCATATTGTCTGGCATGTTTGATTTTACTATCATCTAATCACCCCACAACATAATAAATACTTTCAGTGTATTCTGTGACCCCATGAACATACGGTTAGACACCCAAATTATCATCCTAGAATAAATACTATGGGAGATATAGGGAATTATTTGATGTGGCGGTCGTCTTGGACGCCATCTTGAATTTATCAAAACGCGCAAGGGTGACCGAGGTTCACCCTGCAGATTCTGACCGAGGACACTATAGACTATTAAAATCAATCATAAAAACACTTTGTATATAATTTCCAGGTTCACTCGAAAAATTGTTGCCGTACTTTCTTGAAAACGTTGAGAGAATACTCTTCGAAACTTCGCCTAAATAAATCAGTAATTGTTCTTCGATAAGTATGTGTTAAAGTTTAATGCCGGACTAAGGTGTTTAAGAAATCTAGTGGTGGGAGAGTCGAACAATTTATTGATATATCAGAACAGTCCATTGATAGATATCCTTATACAACCTAATGCGTGTACCGAATCTACCACGTATTTCAAAACGGGCAGGTCCATGGTGTTTTATATTTTACCGCTTTAGCTATGATAAATAGAATGACAACCTTTTGAATAGTATCAAACATATTTTGAAAATACCATGACTTGGAATCACCTCATGTAACTCGAATACACTACTAACAGCGGATGTCGAACAAAGACAACATGCGTAATCGATAATAATACAATGGTAAAACTAAGAGTTTTGTAATGCAGTTTAAGAGAGATATCGGGGGTTCAGCTTTACTTCAATAATTCGTTTGTTCCTATGGATCTTAAGCAGTGGCGAGAAACCGGTGAAAAGCGACGAGACTAGAAAGGCGACCGTACACCTGTTCACGTATGAGCTTGAACTCGAAACCGCGGCCGTTGACTATGGGAAATAAAACGAATGGTACCTATCCGGTGACTATCAAATCCGATAATAAAGAATATGATAATTTATCTGATATTGCTAATATTATGAATAATTATTTTACCAATGTTACCGATGATATTAAGCCTGTATATAACCCTCTTTCCAATAAATATTATATCTCATGTGCAGATGAACACAAATATCTAAATATGCTCGAACCAAGTAAGGCTACTGGTATTGACTCAATAGAACCAACAAGTCTAAGGATTGTGACACAATTTCTTCTTTAATCAAGTTCTGGAGGCAACACTGGTGTGACTTCAAATATAATATTTTTATTCTACTTCTTACAATAGGTACAAACATCGTGATGTAAACGACCGTAGAACTAACTATATGGAAGGAGTCATTAGCTTGGCTTAGCACGAGTGTGCTAACTCCAGAAGCTCTCGTCTCGTCTCGTCTCGTCTCGTGCCAAGGCACCCATGGCCCGCCTAGCATGGCCTCCTGGACCTCACTGACCATTCGTTTATGTTCTGAGTTTATAAACGTATTCAAGACAAAAGAGCTCATTAGACACCTGTCTAATGTATCATGCATAATATGAAGGTTTAACATTCAATATAGTTTATCAGACAAAGAAAGTTAGATAAGACATGCCAACAACAGTTATAGTTACGCAATGACATAAGGAATACTACCAAGATCTCCAGCCGGGTCTTGATAGCAACAGGTTTATGTTACAATCACTAACACGTATTTTGATATGGCAGGACGCTTCTATGACATATGTCATTGTGTAATATACCTATCCCTCTTTTTAGAAAAAAATATGAAATATTTTTTTAAAGCCTTTACAAATTTGAATATAACTGGGATCGATAATATCTACCCTAATCTTAAAAGATAAAAATAACAATAAGAATGAAAAGACATATAAATACAAACAACACTTGTAAAATGTCGTATACAAAAATGTCTATAAACTAAAAGAAAAGGTAAATGAAACACACACGAATTTAAAAGTTATATATACTTGTAAAATGTTATCATATCCAAAAATGTTTTTAAACAAAATGAAAAGGTCAATGAAAAACACACGAACTTAAAAGTTATATACACCCAATCGGTCACACACGCGAGTCAATAAAAAAAAAACAAACGAGATCCTGGAATCACAAACACAGACTACTCTTATTATTCATATAAATGGTGGAATCGCGAACACAAACTACTAGTACTATAATTATCTTCTTAGACCGATTATTTGGTGGAATCGCGAACACAAACTACTGTAATTATCTTCTTAGACCGCTACTGCACTGTCGTAGCCAACTGCAGGGGTGGGGTACATATGATGCCCTTCCTCGTTCCAGTAATGTTGAGGGGTCAGAATTTTCCCTGCTCCGTTTAGTTCAATTATTGTTGTTGACCGGTAGTCTTTTCATTTTCCATACCGTCTGGCAAAACGGCGTGTTATGACATGTGCTATGAAAAGTATATATATTAACTGCCACCCGTGCCGAAGTTTTATCATCTGCTTATCATATATATCATGGAGTGAACTTAATTAATAGTTAATCAAATTAGCAAGTGGAACAGACTTGACTTTAGATAACGATCTAACGATATTTACAATTGAAATTAGGGAGTCATATTGTTTTAACTCAAGAATAATGAATGATCTGAACACATTTAACCAATCTTAAATAAGATATTTTTGAAAGAACTAACGGTTTATCTCTATAATTTTTAAACACAACACAAAACAAGACAATACGTTCGCTCTAAATCCGAGCACAACCCTCCTGGGGTTAAACCACTTAACATAAACTTCTCCCGTTACATATCGGGGCATTTCCCATTAAAACTTTGGGGTATTACAAATAAAACTCTCTACCGTAAATATCGGGTCTTCCCATTAATATTTGGGTCACTACGTTACATCACAAATAATAATCCCGTAAACCTCGGGGCATAAATATATATACACAAACAACAACAAAAAAAACTTATATGAGACAAAACCGTTAATACCGTGTGAATGTTTAAAGAGTTATATCTTTCAATTAGGATACGCTTAACTCTATTCCAGATAATTAAACAATCATAAAACATTTCACTTCGCAGTTATTAGCCTGATAATACTTAGCTACTACTAACTTTAAAAGCCAAAATATGTGTTCAAAACAAATAATTATAATTCATAATCTTTTAAAAACAACATGACGCATTTTAAAACAAATAATATATATACAATTTTGTTTTAGCCATTTTCCTGTTCCACTACTAGCCAATATTAAATTTAGTAACTACACCATGATATTGAATGACGCGTGATGATAAACTGCTGGTTTCCCAGTTAAATTTTAATCCATAGCACTTATGTCATTTATGAACCGTCGCCATGGTAGGATTTAGAAAAGACTTACCCGTGAATACTAAAATCTGTAGCCTGTGGTCGTCTAGTGATATAAGACTTCAAGCGTTGCTCTGGTCTACGGCATCAATTAATATGTGACACAATTTCTTCTTTAATCAAGTTCTGGAGGCAACACTGGTGTGACTTCAAATATACTATTTTTATTCTACTTCTTACAATAGGTACAAACATCGTGATGTAAACGACCGTAGAACTAACTATATGGAAGGAGTCATGACTTAATTAGCTTGGCTTAGCACGAGTGTGCTAACTCCAGAAGCTCTCGTCTCGTCTCGTCTCGTCTCGTCTGGTGCCAAGGCACCCATGGCCAAGGCACCCATGGCCCGCCTAGCATGGCCTCCTGGACCTCACTGACCATTCGTTTATGTTCTGAGTTTATAAACGTATTCAAGACAAAAGAGCTCATTAGACACCTGTCTAATGTATCATGCATAATATGAAGGTTTAACATTCAATATAGTTTATCAGACAAAGAAAGTTAGATAAGACATGCCAACAACAGTTATAGTTACGCAATGACATAAGGAATACTACCAAGATCTCCAGCCGGGTCTTGATAGCAACAGGTTTATGTTACAATCACTAACACGTATTTTAATATGGCAGGACGCTTCTATGACATATGTCATTGTGTAATAGGATGTCGGCAGACTATATTTTTAAATCATTAACTTATATAATAAATTTATGCATCTCAAAAGATATTTTCTCTGAACAATTAAAATTGCTAAATTTATTCCAATCCACAAGAAGGAAGACAAGGATCTACCAAATAATTATAATCCGATTTCTGTCTCACCCACAATATCAAAAATATTTGAAAAACATATTAGTTCTCAAATTAAAGAATATTTTGAAAATAACAAACTATTTTATGAATTTCAATCTGGTTTTAGAAAAATATTCATGTTCAACACCCTTATTGCGAATTACAGATATTTGGCTGAAAGAAATAGGCTCAAGTAATATGACCGGAGTTGTTTATCTCGATCTTAGTAAGGCTTTTGATCTTATAGACCATAGATTAATCCTCCAAAAATTATACAAATTTGACTTAAAATCTCTTCAACTAATTTCATCCTATCAGGAATTTCGAAAGCAACAAGTAGTCTTAGGGGCATGCCATTCAAATATTACTGATGTGAAATGTGGGGTCCCACGGGGATCAAATATTGGTCCGTTACTTTTCTTGTGTCAGTAAATGCCATACTGATCTATTTGCTGATGACAGTACCCTTCATTTCTCTAGCAACAATATAGCCAATATAGAGATTGCCCTTCAAGAGGATTTACTAAATGTATTTAATTGGTGTAATGATAATGGTATGGTAATTAATGCTAAAAAGACAAAAGCCATGCTAATAGCTTCAAAACACCAAACAAACACAAACAGGTTATCACTAAAAATTAATGGAGAATCATTAGACTATGTATCTGAAACAGTGTTATTAGTACTTATTGTTGACCAATATTTAGATTGGAATCTCCAAATTAACAAAATTTCCAAAATCATATCCTCCAAAATCTACCTCCTGACAAAGTTAAAACGTTATTTACCACATCATCATAGAATTTTATTTTTCAACGGCTATATTTTACCCTACTTGATTATACTGTTCCACAGTTAGGGGCATTGCAAATAAAGGTAAACTAAAGGTCCTGTATAAACTCAAAAAGCGTGAAAATTCGAAATTGACCGAAACTAACATGACATTAATCTTTGAGTGGCATTTAGTAACTGGATAGAGCAATAAACTATAACACATACTTATGGAAAAACAGCTACTTATTTATTTAGGCAACGTTTCGAAGAGTATTCCCTCAACGTTATCAAGCTAATACAGTAATACAAAATTACTAGAATGCTAACAAGTTGTGATAACAGTACAATACAATAGCATGAGTTATGTGGATACCGGCAATAAATTATAATAACTATCTTATATGTAGTGATTATATGTACAATTAAAATAAAAGGACCTATTTTTGTAACCAGTTTTAAAAAAAGATGATGAGATGACATGATATACCATAGGATATAACTTAGAAGGAATGAGATAATCTAATAATATAAAAAATTAATTACAAAAAATTATTAATAAAATTATTTAATAAGCCCATGCTATTGTATTGTACTGTTATCACAACTTGTTAGCATTCTAGTATCTATCACCACAGCCACTTAATTACTCAAGCTTACTTAATGGCTTCACTTTACCCTTGTTAATTAGTTTTCACAGAGTAGCACCTCCTTTGAACCTGTTGTTGTCCTGTGTGGTTTCAGGAATTGTTGTTATAGTTTTTCTGTATATATTGACCCCACAATTTTGTATTACTGTATTAGCTTGATAACGTTGAGGGAATACTCTTCGAAACGTCGCCTAAATAAATAAGTAGCTGTTTTTCCATAAGTATGTGTTATAGTTTATAACATGACATTGAGATCAGAAAGTCAATAAATTAGCAATTCCAAAAAGTAAGAAAAAGGCAATGACAAGAACATTCCAATATACCGGCTTCTGTATTCTGGAATTCACTACCTCAAACTGTGAAACATGCTTCTTCAAGTTTTATCTTAAAAAGGAGTTAGTACAACACGTTAAATCTTGGAACCCTTGTTAATTACCTTCTTTGATTGGCATTTAGTAATTGAACATATTAACACAATTACTGAGTTTAATACGTGTATCCGCTCAGTATTAAACTCAGTAATTACTCTTGCCCTCTGAATGTATGTTTATTTGCTTTTCTTTTCTATTATAGGCTTATAATATTGTTTGTTTGATTTATTTTTTTATTATAAGCTTATATAATATGACATATATGTACTATGTAAATATTATTACCATATAGTTGCTAGTTTTAAAGAGTAGGAGGGACATGTTGAAAATTAGAACCCATGTACTAAATATGTTCCCTCAGAAAATAAAGTCATTATTATTATTATTACTCATTGATAGACCGTGTAATCCAAAACGCACGTGCTGGACCTTTTCTGGGCATAATTCCCCGTTTTAGAGATGGACGGGCAGTTGCTATCACACGCAAACAGTATCCGCTACTGCTGCCAAGAATACAAATCACTCTGTCACGTGGGGAAAATCAATATCGATGATGACTATAGATTGTGACACAATAACTATTGATTCTAATTGGAGGTAAAATGTTTAAATTTTGGTGTGCACTGGGTGAATGAATGCCTTGACAGGGTTTGATGCTAAGAATTTGGAATACGACGATTTTCAGCAATACAATATACCGGAAACTATCGGAAAACACCATGTTGTACTGAATACCGGAAAACACCCTAAATATCGGAAAACGCACTTTGTACCGGAAAACACTTTAAATAGGTGACCTGGAGCCTTATCCTCTGTGTGTGGGGGTTAGGGTTAGGTTTAGTTTTGTGTGTGTTTTCCAGAGGACCAGGGTTCGAGTTGATTTAGGCTGTTCTCCGGTATTTAGTGTATTTTCCTGTATTTAGTGTTTTTCCGATTCATTAAAACATGGTGTTTTCCGGTATATCGTATACCCCTAGAGTTTGATTCCAATTGGGTAAGAGAATAGTTGCATTCCACCAATACCTCGACTAAGTTCGATGATGATAACTTTCTGCTGAGGCTAAGATCCGAAGATTCTTTGGGGAATGTCTTGGCGCAGTACGGTGCTTAATAATTCATAATATTTCAACTAAAGCAATGGAAATATAAACAATTTCATTGTTCGATTCCTTGGGACATGGTAACTTTTAGTTTAATTGCGAGGAGGGAAAGGGGTGATAACACTTATTGCATAATATATCTGGATCAAGAAATTCTGCTTATGTTAATTTTAGGTTAGTCAGCGAGTTATTTGTTTGGGCGTATGAGTTGCGACAGTCCCGTGGTGATCAGCTAAGCTTAAAGTATCGCCATACATACATGTACAATATCAAATAGAACATGACAAAGCAGGCGAGAAAATGCTAATTTATTTACGAACCAAACTAAAGGAGAAAACATTGCATTTATAAAGCTTGGTGTTCCCATAACATGTAATCACCCCATATAACACAGAATACACTATTGACAACACATACAGGCAGATATTATATTATACATAATCCACAAATAACCAAATGTTAATAAAAGAATTATGAAACACAATAACATTTCGGGTCGCCAGGTATCGCATAGCACACATAAATGGCATCCATTTCTTTTGTTAACAAATATTTTCGATTATTTATTAATATCATGTCAATTCATGTGACTTAAATCCGACAAATGATTTGGCAAATATTAAAATGACACTCCTACAACGTATATTTTCGGAGAATAAAAGAATATCCGGCCAGGTTAAACCAATGTTACTGTTTTAAGAGAAATGCCCTACAAAATAATGTTTATTGGATTATTTGCCTATTTTATCTTTTGATGAACCTTTCTTTCACCTAAAAGTAGCAAGCCCTGTATCAAGGACAAGGGTAATACTGTTTTAGCATCTGTCTATTTAAAACATTCAAATCGCCACTTAATGTTTTTGATAGCAAAACGACAAGCTATCCGTACTGCAGTAGTATAATAATGGAGCTCAAATACATACAACTGAATATATCAGTAACTATTTTAGTCATATTCATTACTATTTTTAACAAATCGATAAATTAACTATTTTTTCAAGCTTATCATTAAACCAATAATATTCTAATATTTATTAAATAGTTATTTCTTGATTTGCTAGGAAGAAGACACTCTAATTTGTTTTGTTTTTTGTTTTTTTTATCAAAATTATATTTTTATTCGGGATCAGACCCTACCTCTCTGATTGAAATACATGTATACACACAGTATAAATATAAACAATATATAGTCATATACATACATAATTATATAAATATAGAACCTACAGGATACGTAATGAATAATATAGAGACATTTTTATAAATATTCTAATAGATGTAAATATATTCTGAAGGTTTGATATTGGTTGTTGGTTATCCTAACGCCCGAACAGCGTCATATAATAACCAAAAATCTCACAAACCGGTTTAGGAGACGAGAATATACTATGATTCTTGACAAGTAAGGCAGTCGGGAAACGGGGGCTTTGTTTTGATACTTTACGCATTATTAACCTTGATGCTTAAAGCAATGTATAACATAAAATGTAATACAGACGTAACATACACGCGTGCTGGTCGCTACACTCAGATTTGATGGAAACATAAGTAAACATAATGCATGGGTCAGTAAAGTATAATACAGAAAGCAGTTCACACAAAAAAGTGAAGTGCATGTAAATATACATTATGCAAGATTTAGATAAAGAGATAGCCATTCATACTTAAATAGTTCAAAAATAAATAAATAATGTAAAATTAATAATTTGAAAATTTCATTCAATTTACTCTATTGAGAACGTAGATATTAGCCTTTGAAGGTTTGCCAAGACGTGTGCATTAATTGCAACCACCGTACTGGTTGTTCGAAGCTCAATTTTTAAATTAAATCAAAATATGGCTTAAAGAGAGAGAGAGAGAGAAATGGGGTTTAACGTCCACTCGACACAAACTAGGTCATTTCGGGACTAACATATGGTTTAATTTTATTTCAATAATGCGCTTGCGCGTAGGGGTCTTTAGCAGTGGGAGGAAACCAGAGTGCCCGGAGGAAACCCACGAGGTTGAGAAGAACCGCCTATCTCCATGCCACATACCCTCACACCGGGGATGGAAACCACAGCCGCAAGCCAGAGGTGACCGGCAAGCTAGAGCCCGGCACTCTAGACCACTAGGCCATCCCAACCCCCAAAATATGGCTTAACCGTTCTAATCTAAGTAATATCGGAGGGTTGATTAAAACAGGACAGATCTATAATAAGCAGATTCGCGTCTTACACAATGCATGTTTAACATGCCTAAATATGAATAAACTTTAAAACACACCGACTTTAATATTAAACGTACTATATATCAGTCATTTTTTTAAATGCTTGAAATGTAGATTGCGTGTTTATTAAACCAATAATGATCCCTTTACCATTCTTTTTTAATTTAAGACATTATAGAGAAGTATACACAAAAACTATACTGACCCAACAGATTCATTTTAACCGAAATGAATAATATAAGGTTTACAAATATATAGCAGAACATATGTTATACACTTGTCTTTAATGAATCGGTAAATACGTCAACAACGCATTTACGTAATCATGACACTTTAACAGTTTTACCTACACCACTACAACCCGTAACGCTATCTGCCTGTGCCACCCTCAGATTTCTTCTTACTTCTAAAGACTCCTACGCACCAGTGAGTTATGGAAGGAAAATGAAACCTTACATTACTCCCGAAATGGTCTAGATTGTGTTTGTGTAGAGTGAACGTTAAACCTCATTTCGCTCTGCATCGTCGGCATGTGCAATTACAACTCGACCCCTGTCTGCGCATTGCAACCCTAGCCATGATTATGCTAGCTCAGTCAAGTGTAACACATACTAAATAGCAAGCCATGTTTTTAAATGTTGATTATTCTAATTGTAAGCATAACAGGTGGGTGTATAAATGCACGAAACTCATGAACAGTTGGTAAATTATTATTATTTAATTAATTAAACCAATAGATGAGAGTCCATGTTTATCGTTGCCACCAAAGTGCATACACATATAGGACTTGTATCCAATACTGGATTCTGCATCTTTTCCGATTACCAAAACACACCCACCGCTATTGCCCGGCTGTACATGGGCATCATGTTTCAATAATACCACATCCTTCAGAGGAGGACAACCTGTGGGTACATTTATTTGTTCACATGGAATTAGACAATCCTCGGTCTTAAGATCAATTATCGGTTTTCCAACAGTTATTTTCTTTTCGATGCAAAATGAAATCACAATCACCTGTTGGTCATCACTTGTTTTCCATGGCAGATCTTTGTGGAAATGGTTTTTAGCTTCAGGCGGTACCAAGTTCTGATCAAAATAAACACGACTACAATTATCAGAACATTGTGTAATTTGCGTACATCGCTTTACAGCATAATTTTTGAAGATAATGGAACATTCTGAATTAGGTTCAATAGATTTCGAAGCATGAATAACAAAATTTGGGCTATAGTATTCCAGGAGACCTTTTATGAATCTCCCCTTTCCCTTTATTCTGATATCAGCAACTAGCCACTCGGAATCCTTGATATCCATATCCTTGATGAATTTTGGAACTTCGTCTATAGCAAAAATAGCTTTTTCGTGAGAATTGCAATTTCCAACCATTTTTGTTTCTTTTTTAAGCGTTGTATGTCGATCGCCATCTCGGTCTTCAAACATAACTTCAACACTGTTGCAAACTCGAGCTTTATGTTCACATCCGTGACATTGTGTACCCTCTGGAACAAGACCTTGGTTATGTTTCCTACAAGTTTTAATTACTACATGTTTGGACGTCTGAACGTAGAATTCGCCATTAGCTTTAAAAACGATACCACTGCCAGTTCTTGACGGACCTTTAACTTGAACTACTCTGTCTGCCATGTTGCTAATGATAGTTTCAACTGCTGCTACTCGAAAAGTTTCTTTTAATTCGTCTAATTGGAACATTTTGCTGAATCTATAAAGACATAAAGGGCGTATTTAGATATTGCGATAATACCTTCTTTAATGAATGTTATATGACCATAAGAGATTACAATATGAATTACTGCTATTGAGAAAAGATAAAGTATGGGGTGCTCCAGCATTAAAGCATTATGCATACGCTGCATGAGGATGATAAGGTATATTTTACAAATGACCGGCACTGTATTTTATTTGCATGTTAAAATGACAACATTATATTTATATCTACAGCTAAACATTTTTATTTGGTATTCCATTTAAATAATTTTTTGAAACTAGTCATAAGGGTTGCCATTGAGTCAAATGTTTGTTGTTTTAAGCCCACCTGTGGAAATAACTGTTAGAAATATATTATTAGTACTGAAAAGTATGTCCAAAAGATCTTGTTTGGGCATAATGTTTGTATGTTAGTTACATTTAATATATCAATAAAATAGTTTATAAATTAAACTATCTCACCTTAATAATCACCAATATGTTGGTCTAGTTGGTGAAACAGAATATAAACTTCTTAATTTAAATATAAACTACGCGATATGTGACGCTAAACCGACTGGAAATAGGGTTTATTATAGGGGGCCCGACAAACTTATAAGTTTTTTTCTAATGCAGTGTTGTAACCAGTGATACAATATTGCAACATTACCGATTAAAAACGCCTCGTCAAGGCAATATTTCTATGGCTTATAAAACCCTTTTACAGTAAGGACATTCATACTATGAATATGTTATTGGGGAAGCTATACAATCCTTTATGACTTTTTGATAATATCTATTGTAAATTACTCTCTTGGTTAAATTTACAATAGTATTCCCGGGGAAGACCGTTTCATAATACTAAAAAAGGATTGGTCTTTTTGTATAGTAAACAGATTTATATAAGCGTTGATATCGACATGCTCTTCGTTATCAAATTAATTCTCTAATCTAAGGAATAATTATACAGAATATAACAGCAAGATCTTAGATCAGGAAAAGGGAAGTAGCTCCAATTATCATTTACACACTTTTCATATTTTAGCGTAAAGATGAATGACTATTATTGCGGAAGCACACAAAGCTACTGATTTGTACAGAACAATTACAATAGTATGTTTAACTATTAGTAAACATAATGTTATAATTTTGATCAAACATCTTGATAAAACTGTTCCAATGCGTATACATGTAGCAAAAAAAACTGAGTGGTTATCCAGTATAATAAAATTACAGTTTGTCAGGCTTCGTACTGCATCCATCACAAGCAACGTCCATGCTAATTTTTAGATCAAAATATCTACTAACTTCGATCTGATCGGCGGCTTAAAATGGGCATAGAGGAACCAGCATGATTAATAATAACGCCCCCCCCCCCCAAAAAAAAATAATAAATAAACCAAAAACAAAATAAGAAAAGAAAACAAATAAATAAAATATGGAAGAGTAAAACAGCTATTTATTCAGTGTTCTTTTAAGATTCTTGTATCGTAATCATTAGTCCTTAATTCTTGTATCTTTAGGTGATATGGATTTCGACATTGTATCTTAAAATTAATATTTGTTTTACAAATTAGAAATTTGTAATCAATGAAGGAATAAGAATTCGGGACTTGGAACTTTTTTTGCCAATGAACACTCATCGTCAAACCGTGGCGGCTTGTTGGGGGATTAGGGTGGATACATATCATAGCATCCGCACACGACTTGATGAAATCAGTAAAGCACCCTATTGCGCAATTTATGTCATAGATATCAAATAACTGAATTCGTGTTTAAAACTGGTGAGACCACAAGTGACATTATGTTGAAATTTCTCATAGACAATATATTTTTCTCATTTACCATATATTTTGTATATGGACGATTTTCTACTGTATTGCTGATCAGTAACGGGCCTGGAACATTGACTTCCATCTCAAACGATAGTGGAAGATGGTCTGATTCCGTCCGTTGATGAACAGAGAAATGTTTGATAGATTTAAATAATTCCGAGGAAACTATGAGTAGACCTACAACACTAGCACCGTTGTGTAAATTCGCCATGCCATGTTAATCGTCTTCAGTCCTTCCATTAACGATATGAATGTTGAGAACAGAACACAATGCAAGTAGTTTGATACCAAAGTTGTTAATTTCTTTATCCTTTGAAACACTTTTCAATTCAAAATTATCGACCGACTATATCGCTTCTTCGAGCCCAAGAGTATATTTTGTTTAGCCATTTATTAAATAGTCTTGTTGTGTACCAGTCCAGGCGTACAAGGCGCCTACGACCACCAAATAAGATTCGGGAAAAGTAGAATAGATGTCCACATAAGGAGTCCTTATTTCTTGTGTATAACTTGTTAGAAACAGGGTTAGGTAGTTTTGATATTGTAATCTGGCCACTAAATATATAATCAAAGTCAGAGGTCCTAGATCGCCTGCATAAACCGATTGGAACCTAAAACTGCTCGTGGTTGTAAGTTACTTGTTTTGTTTTGTTTTAAGGCTCTTGAAACTTAAAGACGTGACTTGATTGACATTTTTCTGCCTATGTATTTGTTTAAATCAGACATATTGTCACAACTTGTTTTCTTTTTAGATCAGAAAGATGTTTATTTGTCGCAGAATCCAGCGCTTTAAGATATTTGCATGATGTTTTAAATTAGCTGACGAAGAAGTACTAAGTACAAAAATGGTAAATATTATGCTTATTTGTCACAATTATAAGGGATTAGAAAAATACAAATATAGTCACTTCAACAAAACACTTACAACATGCTGTTTCTCCAAAACCCCACCGATAGTAATATGAAGAACCAAGTTCCCTACCTGGGAAAATCCTAAGAAAGTCAATGTTAACAGACTCGAAAACGCAGTGGAAATTGTTATTTAGCCCCAAGGCCAGAATGTAGTCGGAAAGACAAATTTCCAGAAATTGTTCGATCCGAAACCGTGTTAATATTTGGTGAATCAACTATAATTAACATTTTTTTGCCACTTCGAAACTATCTTCGTTTGTTCAATTTTTAAATTTTAGCATTCTGTACACGAGATAAATTTGATATAATGGAGTTATTTGTTCTGGACCGACTAGGCTAATGAAAACGAGAAAACGCCATACAGTGTGCGATGAATGAAATGTAGCCTGGACATTGATACTACTGCCTACTCGTATTTATAATTCTGTCATGGTTTATGACATGTCACAGCCAATGCGTACGCGGGACTTTGGTTTGCCCTTCCATTCGCACCATTAGACATTGACATTGCCAGGCCCTCAAACCTGTATGAATTACTAGGGAAACAACTTCGGAAAACCCTTTAGACACTTTCTTGGTCAACTCCCGGTTGGCAAGCAAGAGTCATACACACATCGGCCAATTTGATCGGTAATTGAATTCAGTTATATTATTTTCAAATTGAATTCATGGATCATTGTTCCATTATCAAAAGATAGTATAGGTGATAAATCTGGTTAAACACATTCCAGATATAATTTTAACAGAAAGATCATTGCTACGATAGATGTGTAATAAAGGGTTCAACAATCGAAGGTGGTGAACGCAAAAGGAAAATACGAGTTGTCTCTCTGTATGGCGTGACGAACGTCAAAGGAAAATACGAGTTATCCTTCTATATGGCGTGGTTTCGAATCTTCGGTTGTACGTGATAAGAGGCAGGGTCGCCTGATGTCCAACCGCGTGGGGTTTTTTTCCGGGTCCTCCGGTTTCCTACCACTGCTAGAAATTAAACCATAAGTTAGTCCCGAAATTACCTAGTTGGTGTCGAGTGGGTGTTAAACCCCATATCTCTCTCCCACAAGTGATAACAGATTCACGGCCGAATTTCTGCTCCCTTATAATTCCTTCGAAGATCAAAAGTTGTTATATGAGACTGTTGAATTGACCGCAGCCCATCCGTGGTGGACAAAAGTACAAAAGAACATCATTGGTTGGAAATTCACCACACAATTTCATCCACAAACACTCCGCCAACGTTATATGGGCAATGAGCTAAATTCAGTGGCTAATATCTGACACTTTCAGAAAGGGATTACACAAATTAAAGTGTCAAATGAAACTAACTATATCTACTCACTATATCCATCATAGTTGAAGTAGAGTCATCACTAAAGGCACAAAGTCCATACGAAAAATAATCTGTTTTTCCATAGGCCGGAGGTAGATCAAACCCATGATCCTCCTCTAAGTTACCTATCCTTGTAACAACCCTATTGTAGTAACAACCCGTATTGTAATGTCACTTAACGCCTATTGTTAAACCTATTGTAATAACTGTAATAAAATCTCTTTTAACCCTATTGTAATACCACACCCTAATGTAATAATTGTAATTAATGCCATTTATCATGCAATAAAATCGACATTTAATTTTAAAAGTCTATGAATTTTTATCACCATTTCTGTATGAATGGACATAAGAGTACTAGTATCAAATGGAATATTAAGCCTTATTATATTTAATGACACTTAATTACGGGGAATATCTTATCTGAAATCTGTTGTTTGCTCATCTTTTCCTTAATCCTACTGATAGCATTCACTACACCTAGACACAGTTAGTACAATGGGGACTGAGACACATTTATTACATTGATATTTTCTATAGGGGAATACACGGTATAACCTCTATTGTGATAAAGGTAATAACTGTTTTGAAATTTCTGTTAACCCCTTGTGTAATATTTGTGGGACGGAGAAATGGGGTTCAAAGCCCACTCGACACAAACTAGGTTCATTCGGGACCAACACATGGTCCAATTTCATTTCAATAATTTGGTTGCCCGTAGGGGTCACTAGCGGTTGGACAGGCGACCATACTCCTGGTCACGTACAACCGGAGATTCGAAACCACGCCAGTTGACTCAATGATAAACCTTATGATTCAGCGCGCACGTGCTAACCATTCACCCCCACCCCCTTGTAATAATTGTAAGCGATGTATTTTAGCATTCAATAAAATCGACATGTAATCCTTCACTACACTTAGAAGCATTGTACAATAGGGGTTACACGGTATAACCGCTATTGTAATTTAAGATAGCATTATGCAAGAGCAAAATCTGCTTATGACAGGTCTTGCTTTAGGCCTGAAATGGTATCTAAATAATCAATTCGACATTAATTAACATATCCAGACCATAATAAACTCTTGATTTCAAGGCTAGCCTTCGATGTAGGCGGATTAAATTCCTATATGCTGCTTAATGGCCGTTGATAATTAAATCAATCAAGTGGATAATCGAGACTATGCTGCTTATATTAATGATTTGAGTAATGATGACCAAGGCTATGTGAATATTTCAAATGCTTTTTTCTCGGCTAATTGTGGATCAATTTGTCTGAAATTTTCAGCAAATTACCTTTCCACTATATAGTTTTTAACTATTATAGTGAGAACTGCCATCTCTTTATCTTATCTCCCATAATGTAACTTTAATTTCTCTTAACGTTTACTGTAATAATTGTACTTAATGTATTTTGCAATACAATAAAATCGACGTTTAATTTTAAAAGTCTATGGGTTTTGCAAACCGTTTCCGTTGATTTGATAACACCGACGGAAACCAGTAGACGTGGTACAAGCGTTAATCAGTGAACTGGATGTATGAGATGTGTTGTTGACGTTTGGGAAAGTAGGTCGAGGGGAAATGTGTAGGGAGTGATAGTTAGATGTATTATGAATGGTTAGAGTGGCTGTGGTGTTACGGTGAAATACTATGCCGCTACCGTAACACCACAGCTTTATGATTTGTTAGACAGGATTGATACCGTAAGTCCGACAATAATAAATAAACTATTTCTGATTTTAATGTTGTCTTTTCCCACCGGCACTGGCCGTACGCCAGCAACTGAAAATAGCTGACGAAACAGCTAGGGTGTCGATTGTTAGTTCGCGTACAACTTGAAAAACCGAATGTCGTACGCCATTGTGAAACTGAAAGTAGCTGACGAAGACAGTTAGGGCGCCGATTGTTAGTTCGCGTACAACTTGAAAAAACCGAGTGTCAGTATGGTATTTCCGACATAATTGGTTATCGGTGACCTGAAAGCTGGTAATCTCGACTCAAAGCGAGTAATCTCGACTCAAAAGTATAGTGTATAACCTACTTACTGTCTACAGTCGTCGCTAGTCTTATTATAGTTCCTTCATGATTGTTTGTGGACGATTTACTACTCAGTAAGAAAGCCTGTGCCCAAAAAGAGTTCTCGTCTGTTATTATTAGTATAATGACTTCCTCATGTGCGGCAGGTTCGTTTGTTTTTAAAAACATTGTTTTTCGTTCCAAAAAATAGAAAAGTAATTTTTTACCAGATGATCATGGTTTTTCACCGAGACTAGATAATTTCTCTCGGTGTAAGGATATTATCGCTTATGAAAAAGTTCATACATTGTTGAGAAAATAGTCCCATTGGTTTGCTTAGCTGCAAATACAGCGAGAATAAACTCTGTACTGAAATATTTTCGCGTGATCTATATAAACTGTCTTCACACACTCGATTTGGCTAATACCTCAAAAGTACCTCCGCGCAAAAACCCAGATTTTGGTACATGCAAAAGAAAAAGAAATAGTGCCCGTGCGCGTGCCATTAATAGGAAAACTAAGAGTTCACGCATAAAAATGCACGAACGTACCAGGCGCGATGTCATCAAGATGAAAGGCCGTTAACAAGTTTGGAAAAATTATTAAAATAGATTGTTAACCTCGATTGTAATCAATAATAAGTATTTAAAGATCTAGCCTTTCGTTCTATAAAACATCAAAAAAACGATATTTAAAATGAAAATATTGAAAATTTCATTCAAGTTATCACTGTAGCTTTAACAAGATGTGTGCATTGTCGTAACTAGGGTACTGGTATATTCGAGACTTCGCCTCGCTCTCTCCATTATGAAATTAAATTTTCAAATGGCCAACCGTTCTAATCTAATTAAAATCTCGGGTTTTCCGATGCCATCGAGAGTTTATTGTATTGTTGTTTTGTTGATAAATGTCTTATTAATAATTTATATAACATTTCCTGTCTTAATAAAAACCTGCAATAGGCAGATTTTGCTCTTGCATAATGGATGTTTAAAAAATGCTGCCAGTCGCATTATTTAAACTGATGTGAATGTGTAAAATATTATCAAAATCTTCACGTTAATTTAAATGTCAATGCTTTGCAATAGGGGTGGACATTCCATTTTAATAATTTTTCCCAGCTAGTATGTACAACTGATTTGTTTTGCGTGGGAGCCGGGTGAATCGGTGTAGGTTTTTTTGTGAACAATATTTTAATTCATTTTCAATGGATTGGAGAACAGGCTAGGCTCTCATCCATGAAGTGTCATCAGGGAGTAGTCTAATATTCGAGTTGAAATCATTAATTTATAAACAAATAATAATGACATGAAATTTTTGACAGATAAATAACTCATAACTTAAGCGAAAACTAATACATGTTAAATGTTTTAAGTGATAATGACATGACATTTTAGAATGATTGTCTAAGTAATTTCGGTGGACATTGACAGTTTTATCAGAGAAATATCAACTAACGTGAGCGAAAACTAAATTCATGTTAAATATTTTCGATTGATAATGGCATGTCATGTGTAAAGAAAGTGGTGTTTATTACCTTAAGTAAAAACTAATGCATTTTAAATATTTTCCATTGACAGTGATATGACAGTTTTTTTTTTAATAAGATTAACTATATCGGGATCCTGGCCACCCAACCCCCGTTATGGCAAACATCACCAATGAATGTAAAAGTGTGAATAATTGCATTCATTATGATGGCACAACAGTTCTTATTTAGTACAAATATAATATATTAAATTTACAGATCTTATTATAATGAACTTAATTATTTGTCAGTGACGATGTAGTGACGATTTAACGGAAAAGTTAAATATAATCGATAATAATCATTTATAACAATCCGTTCGTTCCTGTGGTTTAACGTCCACTTCCACCTAGGGTGATATCGTAGACAAATTTATAACAATATCCCCGATATCCCCGTTATAATCATTTATAACAATTCGTTCGTTCCTGTGGTTTAACGTCCACTTCCACCTAGGGTGATATCGTAGACAAATTTATAACAATATCGCCGATAATTTAGATAGTGATTTCACGCTCTATTGACGTCGGCACTAGTAACTGACGCACATCAAAGAAAACTGTCGGTTTGGCCTAAATAGTGAACGGTAGTCTTAATAGTGACGTTTTATTCATTAGTCATTCTTTTGACAAATTAACTTAGATACTCACTTTATGAATATTTGACCAGTTATAGGAATACTCTGAGGTACGGTGCGAGTACTAATGGGATTAAGCACATATTTATTATAAGTTATTTGTTAAGCACATATTTATTATCAGTTATTTGTTATATAAAAAATATTTTATGTGATAGTGTTTAAATCATCTAGTTATATTTCCAAAGTTTACTCAATTTACTCAACAGTTCTTATTTAGTACATATATAATATATTAAATTTACAGATCTTATTATAATGAACTTAATTATTTGTCAGTGACGATGTAGTGACGATTTAACGGAAAAGTTAAATATAATCGATAATAATCATTTATAACAATTCGTTCGTTCCTGTGGTTTAACATCCACTTCCACCTAGGGTGATATCGTAGACAAATTTAAAACAATACCCCCGATAATTTAGATAGTGATTTCACGCTCTATTGACGTCGGCACTAGTAACTGACGCACATCAAAGAAAACTGGCGGTTTGGCCTAAATAGTGAACGGTAGTCTTAATAGTGACGTTTTATTCATTAGTCATTATTTTGACAAATTAACTTAGATACTCACTTTATGAATATTTGACCAGTTATAGGAATACTCTGAGGTACGGTGCGAGTACTAATGGGATTAAGCACATATTTATTATCAGTTATTTGTTAAGCACATATTTATTATCAGTTATTTGTTATATAAAAAATATTTTATGTGAAAGTGTTTAAATAATCTAGTTATATTTCCAAAGTTTACTCAATTGGAGCTGAGGTGCCATGAAACGCAATTTTAATCATTTATTTGCTTCACTTTATTTTATATTTTAGGAGGAGGGCGGTACCAGCAATAGTCCAAGTTTTCAAACCACGGATGAAACATTTCAGATAAACCTTATTGAACACAATCTCTCCGAAGACACGGATACAGAGTCTGAAAGGGATGAGGTAATATGTGTCGTTGACGATGTCGCACATTTTAACGATACTGAAAAACATGGGTTGGCTTTCAAACATGGACTGGAGGGTTACGTTCTCAGCATACGGACAGGCATAAGTGACACAGACAGTGTCTGTTTTAAGTTAAGTCCAGATGACGGAGATTACGAATTAGTTAGTGATTATAAAATTGTTTTGGATTATGGTAGTGGCAATATGATTATTTACCATATAGCAAACATGGTAATAGACAATCTGCAACCTGGTCCAACAGTTGTTCATATAGATACGGGTGCAACATATAAATATCGCGCTGGAGTGGTTCGAAGCCATGACGAAGAAGATGTTATAGTTCACACCAACATCCAAAAGTTACCTGATGCCACCATGTGTAAGATCATATTTGGTGATAATTTAGAGGTACCCTGCTCTAAGATAAGAACACATCAAAACATGGAATATAGCAGTTTAATTGTGAAGAGTGCTGAGATACCAAATTCTGTCAACCTATTGGCTCTTGATCAGTGGATGAAAAAACTTGATATACCACAGGTAATAGTGATTACATAATATTACTATTTTTCAGCGCCGGACTGGGTCCACCTGTCATTAAAAAAGTGAGCCTAAGCTCAACAAAAAAAAACAAGAAAAAAGAGAAAGAAAAAAGGAAAAAGTTTCAAATTCATCTAATGATAGTGCTCTTAGGTCATTTTAATTGTATCAGGAAATCAAAACTTTGCCTATTTTTGCTTCGGTCTGAAATGCTTGGAAAATGGGTTTGTGGTTGTCAGTATCCCAGACCCCCGCTCGAACACTTGCGCACCTTCGTCGCGCTCATGACGCGCATCCGGAATTTCCGTTTTTTCTTTACCCAAAGACATTTGGCAGATTACTGACAGACATATTTGGACACTTCATAAAATATCGGCATCAAGGTGTGAAGGTGTTGATACTTTGCACCTGTTTTTTGCCGCATAATACTGATTATTGTATCCATTTTTTCAGATATCTATATTTCTTCTCAAACTAAAATTAATAATTTTTTTGTAAATAGTTATTAAATATTACTCCCCTTTTATTGTAATTTGACAAAATATATAGGGACTCGGGGCATCTTTGTACTGCTAAAGGGTGTCGTATTAATTCCTTTGAACGTCTTTAAAATGTAAAGTAATGTTTAAGGGAGGAAACAGATTTTGATTACCTCGCTAGAGTCAATATGTGCGTCAGAACACGTTGTTATCCCGCGCCGAACGAAGTTAGGAGGGAGGGATATTGAAACGTAGTCCGTCCGTCCGTCCCGATTTCGTTTCAGGAGCATATCTCATATACCGTTCAAGATATCTTTCTGAAACTTTGTACACACATCAACCTATCACAGTAGTTGTTCCTTTTGCTATTTAGGAATTTCTGGGTTATACGTTTTTTGTTGTTTCCATGGAAACAAATTTGACTTAGTTTCTGGTGTATCAATTTGTTTCCGGAGCATATCTCATAAACTGTTATAGAATATTTTTCTGAAACTTTGTATACACATCAACCTATCACAGTAGTTGTGCCTTTTGCTATTAAGGAATTTCTGGGATTTATATTTTTGTATTTCCATGGAAACAAATTTGAATTAGATTTTGGTGTATAAATTTGTTTCCGGAGCATATCTCACAAACCATTCAAGATATTTTTCTGAAACTTTGTATACACATCAACCTATCACAGTAGTTGTGTCTTTTGCTATTTACGAATTTCTGGGACTTTTATTTTTTGTGTTTCCATGGAAACAAATTTGACTTAGTTTCTGGTGTATCAATTTGTTTCCGGAGCATATCTCATAAACCGTTCAAGATATCTTTCTGAAACTTTGTACACAGATAAACTTATTACAATAGTTGTGCCTTTTGCTGACAAGGAGTAGGGTTGCCTGTCCAACCCCATGGATTTTCTCTGAGTCCTCTGGCTTTCTCCCACTGCTAAAGACTTGTCCCATGGATATTCCATGTGTTGGAATGTGACATTTATGATATTGTCTACATACTTACAAGTCTTAAATTTGACAATTTTGCTAGGTTTCTTATCACAAGTAACATTCGTAGTAATAATGAATATTTGTTTGTAGTAAATCATTTACTCATAAAGCTCATTTAAATACACATTCAACTATTCATCATTTATTTTACTAACCTTGCTTTTAATAGATTATATACATGTCCATTTATTAGTGTTGCAGAGAGGAGGAAACATGAATAAATGTGAGGATTGTACTAAATCATTTACATGCCCGCCTAAATGTCTGCAGTACAATCCTAATGATACTTTTCATAATTTAAAGTATATATGATGCCTGTTCTAGGTTATTTGGGTATTTTCAATTGTACTATTCTTCCATCGTTTGCGAAATCTGATACATTTTTATATTGATTACCATAAAGAAGTTATTTTTACTTATTTCTTCCAAACAAGTGTAAGGGCGCGGGATTTTGATGACTAGCCATCTTGTTAAAATTACGTTCCCTGCCGCAAAGTTGCTTGAACGCCCTTATTGCACACTAAATATAGGTCCACGCACAAATATTAAAAAGTTGGCGATACGTAGACGAATTGAAATAAAATTTGAATCTAAGAATTTTCAGTCATTTCTTACTTTGCCTTCCACGGATAGATCCCATTTTCTTTCCCCTAGTTGCCTATGTTTCGTTTAGTCTTTGCAAGTTGTTTGTGCGTGTCACAGCCATTTCAATGAAGAAATTTGACCCGACACTGACACGTTATCCCTTTATTTTATTTTTTAAGCTTTGCGATGATCAAGACCATCATTTTTATCAATATTCTGATAAATTTTCCGGTGAAAAATTTTGGATTAACCTTGTAAATAATGGAAACGACGATGACATGGATTCGTTTAGTAACAATATGGCAATAGATATCAAGATGAATGTCAGGGATTTTGACGGCAACAGCAGGGAAGGTTTGGTTTTTCAAAGTGGATCGCAAAGCTATGTTTCCGCAAAGGCGAAAATACATGACATAGACAATGTGTGTTTTAAGTTATGTAACAATGACGGGAGTGACGAATTGATTACTGATCACAACATTGTTTTGAATTGTGGTTGCCGAAATATGGATATTTACTATATACCAAACCTGATATTAGACAATCTGCAAACTGGTCCGACGATTGTTCACATAGACACAGGTAGAGTGTATAAATACCGCGCTGGGGTTGTTCAAAGTCAAAATAATGAACATTACATAGTCCACACCAGCATCCAACAGTTATCTGATGCTAGCAAGTGTAAAATAATATTTGACGATAACTCAATAGTATCATGTTGTGGAGTAACAAAACACCAACAGTGTAACAGTTTATTGGTGAAGTCTGTTGAGATACCAAACTCTGTCAACCTGTTTACTGTTGACCACTGGATGAAACAGTTTAACATAATACAGGTAAGGTGTAGTGATTATTATTTGTATAACTAGAATATTGAATTGTACTGACGTTTAAATTGGTTTGGTATTTTAACAACACAGCTGGTTTAGTTTTCCCATATCCCAATTTGTAATCCCGTACATGGGTTTTAAATTGTGTATAAATACATTGATTTATTGCGCTACCAAAGGTCTTGTGATCTTACAGATGCAAATAAATTCCACCACATTAAAGGACAATATTGGTGTAAGTCATTATCACATATAAGATAGGACTGGTTAAACACATTCTAGATATAATTTTAACACAGATATCATTGCTGCGATAGAGGAGTAATAAAGGATTCATGAATCGGAAGTGACGAACGCCAAAGGAAAACACGAGTAATCCCTCTATATAACTGACTGAAGTGACGAGTGATAACAGATACATGGGCGAATTTCTGCGCACTAATAATTCCTTCGAAGACAAAAAGTTGTTATAAGGGACCCCAAGAGGATATCTGACGATTCAATAAAGTAATTAAGTATCATAAGATAAGAGAACACGAGAAAAATAGAAATAGTCCGTACAATCCGTTGTTTTTATTCCTTATAGAGGGAGACCGGGGCACATTACAATTTTGTTCACAAACATGTTTGTCCTCAATTCATATCAATTGCTTTTATTGGAAGATCTCTTTACTTTTTTGTATTGTTTGAAGACATATCATAGTTGCTCTCGTGTATCAGATTCAATTAAATTAATCTTTAACTTATTTTTTTTTTTTAAAAAAAACACACACATTTTAATCCGCTTTACCGTAATGGTTCAGTGTAACCCTCTTTACAAAATAGTCGGGACAGGTTTAACCAAATGATGGGGCACATTGAACAGTGGTAAAAATTCCATGTTAACATAGATCTGGACTTAGATCTCAATCCTAGTCACTTATTTTGTAGTGGTCTAATGATTCTCCAAACAATCAGTGTACAGTTAAAACAGATTTGACATCCATGCAACGATCGAAACAAGCAGGAGTCTGGATTTCCTATGCTCCTACAAATCGCGATAAAATGCACATAAATTAGCAGTAAGGTGGGATCAAATTCAACTTTTGTAGTGAATTAAATAAAAATTCGTCCAATATTGTCTAAATTCGCACAGTCTGATTGGCTGACGAGCGACTCTAGTCCGGTAGACCTATTGAGAAATGGGTCTAAGAAATTGTCTCACTTATGTATAGTCTTGTGGTTGTCTAGCCTTATTTATAAAGGATATATCCATGGCGGTTCAATGTACCCCGGTCTCCCCTACCTTATAAAAACATGGTAATTCACGGACTTTTAATCTGTTTTTCTTTCGTGTTTTCTTATCTATTGGCAGTTAATTCTTTATATGAATTGTCAGATATCCTCTCACAGTGTCACACAACAACTTTTGATCTTCGAAGGAATTATTAGTGAGCAGAAATTCACCCATGTATCTGTTATCACTAGTCACTTGGGTCAGTTATATAGAAGAACTCGTGTTTTCCGTTGGCGTTCGTCACTTCCGATTGATGAAACCTTTATTACCCCTCTATCGTAACAATGACCTATGTGTTAAAATTATATTTGGAATGTGTTTAATCAGTTCTATCATATATATGATAATGACTGACACCAATATTGTCCTTTAAGAATCTCTTGACCTTAACAGCTTTGATTTTAATTTTATTTACTGTGATAATTTTATTTATGCATTCTGTTTTTTTTCTGTATTAATATGTCTCGAATAAATCATCATATTATTTTTGGTGCAATGATTCCCCATTGCCATTGTAGGAGGAAGATGGTAACAAAGATAATCCAGGTTATCAAAGTATTGATTCAACCACTGATGAAGCATTTCAGGTAAACCTTGTAGAAAACAATCTCTCTGAGAACACGGATACAAGGTCTAAAAGGGATGTGGTAATATGTGTCGTTGACGATGTCGCGCATTTTAACGATACTGAAAAACAAGGGTTGGCTTTCAAACACGGAATGGAGGGTTATGTTCTCTCTATACGGACAGATATTAGTGAAGCAGACAGTGTCTGTTTTAAGTTAAATCAAGATGACGGAGATTACGAATTGGTTAGTGATTATAAAATTGTTTTGAATTATGGTAAGGGCAATATGATTATTTACCATATAGCAAACATGATAATAGATAATCTACAAACTGGTCCTACGGTTGTTCATATAGACCCGGGTGCAACATATAAATATCGCGCCGGGGTGGTTCGAGGCCAAGACGAAGAAGATATAATAGTTCACACCAACATCCAAAAGTTACCTGATGTCACCATGTGTAAGATCATATTTGGTGATAATTTAGAGGTACCTTGCTCCGAGCTAAGAACACATCAAAACATGGAATATAGCAGTTTAATTGTGAAGAGAGCTGAGATACCAAATTCCTTCAACCTTCTGACTCTTGAGAAATGGATGAAAAAACTTAATATACCACAGGTAATAACGATTACATAACTTTACTCTTTCCTTGCCGGACTGTGTCCACCTGTCATTGAAAAAGTGAGCCTAAGCCTATAAAGAAAAAAGAAAAAGGTTCAAATTCATCTAATGATAGTGCTCTTAAGTCATTCTGTTATCTAATTGTATCAGGAAATCAAAAATTTGCCTACTTCTGCTTTGGTCTGAAATGTTTGGAAAATGGGTTTGTGGTTATCAATTTTGAAAATTTGCCTAGGGGGAAATCCTCCAAGACCCCCCCCCCTCCACACCTCTCGAACACTTGCGCGCCTTCGTCGCGCTCATGACGCGCCTTTACCGAAAGACATTAGGCAGATTACTAACATACATATTTGGACAGTTCATAAAATATTGGTATCAAGGTGTGAAGGTGTTGATACTTTGCACCTGTTTTTTCCCGCTAATACTGATTATTGTATCCATTTTTTCAGATATCTATATTTCTGCTCAAAGTAAAATTAATCATTTTTTTTTAAATAGTTATTAAATATTACTCTCCTTTTTATTGTAATTTGACAAAATATATAGGGACTGGGGGCATGTTTGTACTACTAAAGGGTGTCGTATTAATTCCTGTGAACGCATGTACAATGTAAAGTAATGTTTAAGGGAGGAAAACAGATTTTGATTACCTCGCTAGAGTCAATATGTGCGTCAGAACACGTTGTTAAAATTACGTCCCATCCTGCTAAGTTGCATGAACGACCTCATTGCACTCTAAATATAGGTCAAAGCACAAATATTAAAAAGTTGGCGATACGTAGACGAAATGAAATAATTATAGGTCAACGCACGCATTTTAAAAAGTTGGCGATACGTAGACGAAATGAAATAAAATTTGAATCTAAGAATTTTCAGTCATTTCTTGCTTTGCCTTCCCCAGATAGATTTCTATGTTTTCATTGATTCCATTTTCTTTTCCCTTGTTACCTATGTTTCGTTTAGTCTTTGCAAGTTGTTTGTGAGTCTCACAGCCATTTCAATGAAGAAATTTGACTGGACATTGACCTTTCATCCTTTCTTTTAAGCTTTGCGGTGATCAAGACAACCATAGTTATCAATATTCTGATAAATTTTCCGGTGAAAAGTTTTGGACTAACCTTATAAATAATGGGAACGACGATGCCATAGATTCGTTAAGTAACAAGATGGTAATGGATATCAAGACGACTGTTCCGAATTTTGAAATCAACGACAGAGAAGGTTTGGCTTTCAAAAGTGGATCGCATGGCTATGTTTCTGCAAAGGCGAAAATACATGACATAGACAATGGGTGCTTTAAGTTATGTAACGATGACGGAAGTGACGAACTGATTACTGATCACAAAATTATTTTGAATTGTGGTTGGCGAAATATGGATATTTACTATATACCAAACCTGATAATAGACAATCTACAAACTGGTCCAACAGTTGTTCATATAGACACTGGTGAAATATATAAATATCGCGCTGGGGTTGTTCAAAGTCAAGTTGGTGAACATTACATAGTCCACACCAACATCAATCATTTACCCGACGTTAGCAAGTGTAAAATAATATTTGACGATACTTCAATAGCATCATGTTGTGGAATAACAAAACATCAACTATATAGCAGTTTACTGATGAAGATGGTGGAGATACCAGCCTCTATCAGACTATTGACTGTTGACCAGTGGATGAAACCGTTTAACATAACACAGGTAAGGTGTAGTGATTATTATTAGTGTAACTAGAATATTGAATTCTACTGATGTTTAAATTGGTTTGGTACTTTAAAAACACTTGTTTAGAACTAAGTTGTCGTGTATTATTTTGTCATGTGAATGATACGGCTGGTTTAGTTTTCCCATATCCCAATTTGTAATCCCTTACATGGATTTTAAATTGTGTATGAATAAATTGATTTATGAGCGCTGCCAACGGTCTTGTGATCTTACAGATGCAAAAAAAATTTCACCACATTAAGAATCTCTTGACCTTAACAGATTAAATTTACTATGATAATTTTATTTATGCATTCTGTGTTTTTTTTCTTTAATATGTCTCGAATAAATCATATTATTTTTGGTGCAATATTTTCCCGTTGTCGTTGTAGGAGAAAGATGGTAACAAACATAATCCAGGTTATCAACGTCTTGATTCAACCACGGGTGAGACATTTCAGGTAAACCTTGTAGAAAACAAACTCTCTGAAGACACGGATGTAATCGCTGAAAGGGGTGTGGTAATTTGTGTCGTTGACGATGTCGCGTATTTTAACGATACTGAAAAACAAGGGTTGGCTTTCAAACATGGAATGGAGGGTTACGTTCTCGGCATACGGACAGACGTACGTGACACAGACAGTGTTCATTTTAAGCTAAGTCAAGATGGTGGAAGTGCCGAATTAGTTAGTGATTATAAAATTGTTTTGAAATATGGTAGTAGAAATACGATTATTTACCATATACCAAACATGGTAATAGACAATCTGCAACCTGGTCCAACAGTTGTTCACATAGATAAGGGTGCAACATATAAATGTCGCGCAGGAGTGGTTCGAAGCCATTACGATGAAGATGTTATAGTTCACACCAACATCAAAAAGTTACCTGAAGCCAACATGTGTAAGATAATATTTGGTGATAATTTAGAGGTACGTTGCTGTAAGATAAGAACACATCAAGACATGGAATATAGCAGTTTAATTGTGAAGAGTGATGAGATACCAAATTCTGTCAACCTATTGACTCTTGATCAGTGGATAAAACAACTTAATATACCACAGGTAATAATGATTATATAATATTACTATTTTTCAGCGCCGGACTGGGTCCACCTGTCATTTAAAAAGTGAGCCTAAGCCCACAAAGAAAAAACAAGAGAACAAAGGTTCAAATTCATCTAATGCTAGTGCTCATAGGTCATTCTGTTATCTAATTGTATCAGGAAATCAAAACTTTGTCTACTTCTGCTTTGGTCTGAAATACTTGGAAAATGGGTTTTGTGGTTGTCAATTTTCAAAATTTGCCTAGGGGGAAAATCCTCCCAGACCCCCCCCCCCCTCCGTCTCGAACAATTGCGCGTCTTCGTCGCGCTCATGACGCGCATCCAGCATTTCTGTTTTTTCTTTACCCAAAGACATTAGGCAAATTACTGACAGTTCATAAAATATCGGCATCAAGGTGTGAAGGTGTTGATACTTTGGAGCTGTTTTTTGCCACAATACTGATTATTGTATCCATTTTTTTCAGATATCTATGTTTCTTCTCAAACTAAAATTAATCATGTTTTTTTAAACAGTTATTAAATATTACACCCTTTTATTGTAATTTGACCAAATATATAGGGACCGGGGGCATCTTTGTACTACTAAAGGGTGTCGCATTAATTCCTGTGAACGCCTGTACAATGTAAAGTAATGTTTAAGAGAGGAAAACAGAGTTTGATTACCTCGCTAGAGTCAATATGTGCGTCAGAACACGTTGTTAAAATTACGTCCCATCCTGCTAAGTTGCATGAACGACCTCATTGCACTCTAAATATAGTTCAACGCACCAATATTAAAAAGTTGGCGATACGTAGACGAAATGAAATAAATATAGGTCAACGCACACATTTTAAAAAGTTGGCGATACGTAGACGAAATGAAATAAAATTTTCAGTCATTTCTTGCTTTGCCTCACCCAGAAAGATTTTAATGTTTTCAAAGATCCCACTTTCTTTCCCTTCCCTAGTTACCTATGTTTCGTTTAGTCTTTGCAAGTTGTTTGTGCGTCTCACAGTCATTTCAATGAAGAAATTTGACTGGACACTGACCTGTCATCCTTTTTTTTATTTTTTTAGCTTTGCGATGATCAAGACAACCATAGTTATCAATATTCTGATAAATTTTCCGGTGAAAAATTTTGGACTAACCTTATAAATAATGGGAACGACGATGACATGGATTCGTTTAGTAACAATGTGATAATAGATATCAAGATGAATGTCAGGAATTTTGAGGAAAACGACAGAGAAGGTTTGGCTTTTAAAAGTGGATCGCATGCCTATGTTTCCGCAAAGGCGAAAATATATGACATAGGTAATATATGCTTTAAGTTATGTAACGATGATGAAAGTAACGAATTGATTACTGATCACAAAATTGTTTTGAATTGTGGTTGGCGAAATATGGATATTTACTATATACCAAACCTGATAATAGACAATCTACAAACTGGTCCAACAGTTGTTCATATAGACACTGGTGAAATATATAAATTTCGCGCTGGGGTTGTTCAAAGTCAAGTTAATGAACGTTACATAGTCCACACCAACATCAATAATTTACCTGATGCCAGCAAGTGTAAAATAATATTTGACGATACTTCAATAGCATCATGTTGTGGAATAACAAAACATCAACAGTGTAGCAGTCTACTGATGAAGATGGTGGAGATACCAGCCTCTATTAACGTGGTTACTGTTGAACAATGGATGCAACAATTGCATAGAAAACAGGTATTATTGCATATTAATATTATAATTTTTTTTTTAAAATACAAAGGAAGTCTAACTAAATTTGTCTTGACTGCTGTAAAATTCGACATCACTATAAAACACGTATGCTAATAAAGTAGCCCCTGTGTTGTCATTTTACATGTTGCAATTGTTCATTCTATCGTTATTTCAGTTTTTATTTGTTATCTATCCAATTGAAAGTATATGTTTTATTGAGACGAAGAAAAATATTGTGTATTTTTGTTTAAAAATGAATGAACTAATGACAATGGGTCACCTTTGTTACTAAACCCTTATTTTTAACTTTATAGACTGCAATTATTAACGTATCTGTATATTGATTGGGTGACATATTTTTATGGGAAAGCATATTTAACTTCAATTATAACTTACAGCGTTATTGTCCTGCGGTCATAAATTCCAAACTTCATCAGCCCAGGCCCTGAAACCAGTTGGACGTTAAACCCCATTCCATTTATTAGCACTAAAAGTAATTACATAACTTTACTGTTTTTCGTTACCGTTACCAATAGACATGGGCAGGTTACTAAGGGATAAAATAAAATAAAACCAAGTACGAACAATCCAAACCATTAGTCAAAATTCGAAGTCCAATAAAAACGGTCGAGGCAAAATAGTGTAATCAGCAGATGGACTGTTCACCGTGTACAAAATACACGACAAACAGTGGTAACAGGTGTCCGGAAGAGTAAGCTTACCCTGCCTGGCGCCACACCCGCCATCGCTGCATCCAAACTATTAGACGAAATCTCAATGAAATAGCATGATTGGCCAATGGACTATCGGTATACAAAATGCACGTGATGAACAATGTTAACGATGTAATAGACAGACATAATTAGGAAGATAATATTTTACGAGTCAATAAAATATATCTTGAATAATAGCCGAGAGAGACATGTTATATTTACCAATCAAGTCAATATGACGTCCATGAAACTTTTTAAAGGTTTTAATGAGTTTAGTGCGCAAGTATCCCTGTAGTTGAAGCCTAGAGTAAAAGGAACAAGCTCTCGTGTAACGTATTAGCTGAGACACAAACACTCCATAAGCTGGTGATATTGGAATGTTACTACTAATAAATGGAAAGTTAACGATCGGAAAGTCAAAGTCATCACGTTTATCGTACAATTTAACACTAAGTTTATGGCAATTGTCAAAATCGAGACGCAGATCCAGGTAGGAAGCGTGATTGTCACTGTCAGTAGTGTTTTTAATTTCGAGCTCATCAGGATATATGAATTCTATGTAATCACTAAATTTTAGATTGTTCAGTGATAGAACATCATCGATATATCGATAAGTGAAATTAAAATGTCTGACTAATCGTTTATTAGTTTTTACGAGTGCCTGTATGTAATCGGCTTCGTACGAATAGAGAAATAAATCAGCAAGCAAAGGTGCACAGTTGGTACCCATGGGGATACCTACCACTTGCTGATATATTTCCCCTCCAAATTCAACAAAGATATTATCAATTAAAAAATCCAACATCTGAATTATCTTGTTGGGGGAGAATTTATTTTTTGAATCACTATGGTTCTTGACAAAATATGTGGAATTGTAATTAACAACTAGATATTGATATCTAGTAGTTCCTGATTTTGATGAAAAGACACTGTGAATAATGTCTTTTAATCGAGCTTTTAATTTACTATGGGGAATTTTCGTGTACAATGTAGAAAAGTCAAAAGTTTGTATAGAGGAGACTGAAGCAAGTGATCTCGATTGTAAACCATCAAGTAATTCTTTGGAATTTTTTAATATCCACATCTGATTAATACCACTACGAGAGTATATTTTGTCACAGTATTTTTAACTGCCGTTAATATAGATGTCAATACTTTAGAAATTGGTTTTGTGGAACAACGGGATGAACCTGCTATAAAACGTTGCTTATAGGGATTTTTATGTAGTTTAGGTATCCAATATAACAAGGGTAGATCTGTATAGGTATCTCCACATGGAGTACCAAAAGAAGTTAGTACAGATCTGTGATTGGATATAATTTCATTAGTACTAAGTGTAGTACGTTTATACGTAGCACTGTCAACTGATGTCCCAAAACCAAGTTCTTTGAACAGACAGTCATAATAGTATCGTTTACATATAAACAATATGTTATTGGACGCTTTGTCAGCCGGAACAATGATATACTTGTCATGTAAGGCGTTGAGATTTTCAACAATGCTAACATCATTGAAAATAGATTTAGGCCTTGTGTCAACTAACAAACGTTGCATGTAAGTTCTTCGTTTCAGTAAACGACTAATAGACTTAGTCCAATCTGAGAGGGTATCGATGATAACATCTTCCCTCTTGGCCCATGATCTAGCGTAGTCCTCTACGGCATCCATAATAAGTTTGAAATTTTATGAAAATATCCGGATCAAGGTGTAAGAAGGGGCACATACCTTTTGGCTGTTTTTGGCCTATAAATCTCATTATATCCTCCATTGTTATACGCCCACATTTCCATGTGGACGTATATTGTCGTTGCTCCTGTCCGCCCGTTCGTCCAGACGTCCACAGTTGTTTGTGAACACTCTACAGGTTACAATTTGTATCCAATTTCAGTGAAATTTGAAATATAAGTGTATCACACCATAAGATCTCGGTTCCTTTCAATAATGGCATACATCGGACTGTAACTTCGTGGATTATGACCCCTGATTGTACGAAAAATCAGTTTTTAGCTTGTGAACAATGTAGAGGTCTATTACACAATGACATATGTCATAGAAGCGTCCTGCCATATTAAAATACGTGTTAGTGATTGTAACATAAACCTGTTGCTATCAAGACCCGGCTGGAGATCTTGGTAGTATTCCTTATGTCATTGCGTAACTATAACTGTTGTTGGCATGTCTTATCTAACTTTCTTTGTCTGATAAACTATATTGAATGTTAAACCTTCATATGATGCTTGATACATTAGACAGGTGTCTAATGAGCCCCTTTGTCTTGAATACGTTTATAAACTCAGAACAGAAACGAATCTTGAGTCAGGTCCAGGAGGCCATGCTAGGCGGGCCATGGGTGCCTTGGCCATGGGTGCCTTGGCACGAGACGAGACGAGACGAGAGCTTCTGGAGTTAGCACACTCGTGCTAAGCCAAGCTAATTAAGTCATGACTCCTTCCATATAGTTAGTTCTACGGTCGTTTACATCACGATGTTTGTACCTATTGTAAGAAGCAGAATAAAACCATTATTTGAAGTTATACCAGTGTTGTCACCCAAGCACCTGATTTAAGAATGTAATACTGTCACATATTAATTGATGCCGTAGACCAGAGCAACGCTTGAAGTCTTATACCACTAGACGACCACAGGCTACAGATTTTAGTATTCACAGGTAAATGTCATAGAAGCGTCCTGCCATATTAAAATACGTGTTTGTGATTGTAACATAAACCTGTTGCTATCAAGACCCGGCTGGAGATCTTGGTAGTATTCCTTATGTCATTGCGTAACTATAACTGTTGTTGGCATGTCTTATCTAACTTTCTTTGTCTGATAAACTATATTGAATGTTAAACCTTCAGATGATGCTTGATACATTAGACAGGTGTCTAATGAGCCCCTTTGTCTTGAATACGTTTATAAACTCAGAACAGAAACGAATCTTGAGTCAGGTCCAGGAGGCCATGCTAGGCGGGCCATGGGTGCCTTGGCCATGGGTGCCTTGGCACGAGACGAGACGAGACGAGAGCTTCTGGAGTTAGCACACTCGTGCTAAGCCAAGCTAATTAAGTCATGACTCCTTCCATATAGTTAGTTCTACGGTCGTTTACATCACGATGTTTGTACCTATTGTAAGAAGCAGAATAAAACCATTATTTGAAGTTATACCAGTGTTGTCATCCAAGCACCTGATTTAAGAATGTAATACTGTCACAGGTCACAATTTTGAACCGATTGTGATGACACATGAAAGGCATGTTTATAACCCAACGATACTGGGTCTTTTCTATATTTGTGCATATCGGATCGTAACTTCTTGAATTATGATCCCTGATTGTCCGCAAAATTGACTTTTCTGACTTGTGGTCCCTCTGGATGTCACAATTATTACCCGATTTATAAAAAAAACCTTTAATTTAATTTTAACTAAATTTTGATGAAATTTAAAATGCATTTTATAACCTAAAGATCTTGCTTCCTTTCGATATTTGCACATGTCAAATTGTAACTTCATGAATTACGACTTTGATTGTAGGAAAAGTTACTTTCTTTTTTAGCTTGTTCTCTATCTACCTCTCGAAAATGTGGGCGTATCCTACCCGGCAGCCGCTGGTTTCAGATACAAAGTATAATTGGGCATGTTATTTTTTAAAAATAGTTAACAGTTATTAAATATTCCCTCTCTTTATACCGCATTTTAACAAACTTTGGTGAAATATGCCAAAATTGTAAAGCTATCGGAGCTGAGAACTAGTAGTATGCAACTGCCCTACCAAAATTTCCCGATTAACGGGCAGCACTTGCATATTGTGATTCATGGGATTAGTTTCAACAGTACAATGTAGCTAAATAAACAGCTATCCAACATAACGTATTTAGCACATTCGTCGATTGAATATGGAAAGCTGAATCGAACGCTTACAACCTGCGCCGTTTGCTTTCGCCTTTATCGTCTAGGTTTGCCTGGCATGAATGATATTATACTTTGGACATCCCATTATTTATTTAATTAAGACTAATCACGTCAGGAACAACAAGAGTTTTTTTATAAACGGTTTTATATGGAAGCATGATAATCGTTATAAGCGGAAGACCATGAGGGTCAATCAAATGAAAAAAAAAATATTCTGACTACCTTATAATTACAAGATAGTTTTCTTGTATTACAAGATACGGAGAAGCCCCTTAGGCTGCGTTTCCACCAAGTTTCACGTGACACGTGGCATGTCACGTGACATGAAATAGAAACATATGATTTTGGTAGGAACCGTTTCCATCAATGTCACTTTTCACGTTTCACGCGTGAAAT
The DNA here is from genome assembly GCA_963678685.1 of Patella ulyssiponensis. Classification (NCBI taxonomy): domain Eukaryota; kingdom Metazoa; phylum Mollusca; class Gastropoda; family Patellidae; genus Patella; species Patella ulyssiponensis. Next base: position 7,412,673 of record OY783227.1, on the reverse strand, counting down.
GACACGTTTTTGAAGAATGGACATGTTCATTCTTTTTACATGTGTCACGTCTGTCCGATCTAGGTTTCCCCCTGGGTTTTCCACAGCTTTTACTTTCCCTTTTGATAACTCCACGTGTTCGTATCGAATGTAAAAAGAACCTGTGTTTTGATCGTCTAATATTAGTTATTTACGCTTGTGCTAAACATGAATGACTATAAGCACAACTTGATATGCCTTGTGAAGAAGACCCCACTTCTGTGGGACCCCTTTCTGGACGCAATAAGTAATGTTCCCTGCACCATATTGAGCGCCTGGTGCAGTTTCTCTTCCTATCCTAGCTCGCCGGTACAACAGACATAGAGCAAGAATTTCCTCGTCAGATGAGTCTGAAACGTCACCCATGGCGAACACATAGGACGAATGACATGTGACATGTTCGATGTGAAATCCAGTGGGAACCCCTAATGTCACGTATCACGTGTCATGCATGACACATGATACGTGACACGTGAAATTTGGTGGAAACACAGCCTTAGGGTCAATCAGATGAAAAAAAAAACTAGTTTTTGTCAAGGTCGTCCTACACTGATTTATCGGATAGTTATAGGCCAAAGAAGTGTGGGAGAGGGAGAGAGAGAGGGGGGGGGGTAACGTCTACTCTAGGTTATTTCGGGACTAACATATGGTTTAATTTAATTTCAATAATTCGCATGCACGTAGGGGTCTTTAGTACTGGGGTGGGGGTTGGATGGCGAATGGTTAGCACGTGCGCGCTGTATCGTAAAGCCTTTCATTGAGACTACTGATGTGGTTTAGAATCCCCCGTTGTACGTGAGAAGGAGTAGGGTCGCCTGTCCAACATCGTGGGTTTTCTACGGACCCTCCGCTTTCCTCCCTACGCGCAAGCGAATTATTGAAATGAAATTAAACCATATGTTAGTCCCGAAATGACCAAGTTTGTGTCGAGTGGACGTTAACCTACCCCCTCTCTGTTTAGCAGTTGGAGGAAACCGGAGGACAGGCGAGGTTGGACAGGCGATCCTACTCCTTGTCACGTACAAACGGGGATTCGAAACCAGTTCACTCAATGACAGGCTTTTAGGATATAGTTGGTACGAGACCTGAAATCCGTGACCAATTTGCGGGGAAGTTGTTTTGAAGGTGGTTTCTATATGAAAAAAACTTGCTGAAGCGATTAAGCTTGGGTGCCTCTCTCTAAAATGCTGGCGGAAGCCGCTAGAGGGCCAAATTCAAAATGGTGGTCAGATGTGGCGGGGAAATATAAAATTATGTAATATAGTCTTATGATGTGTGTATTCGTATGTTTTAAGGGTCTCTGAATCGAAATATTGTAATCAAAAATCAATCCAGCTACTAGTTTTGCCAATATGGCCGAAAAATCCAGGATGGCCACCAGTTTTGCCCTGGAAAATAGTTTTGGGGTCGAGGTCTTCAATTGTGATGAATTTGTGTCGATAGATGGCAACCAACAACGATACTTACCGATATTTAGCATCTGATATACTCTGTAGTCAACTGATTTTGATTTTAATTTAATCAACGCTTTCTAATGGACCCATGTAAGGCCCCGAATCCATAGGTTGTTCCCTTGTGACGCGCCACAAGGGCAATGAACCTTTGTTTTTGTAATGTGGCTGTTCCCATAGGTTGTACCCAAACATTGACTTTGACTGGATAAGTTGGTGATGTTGATTATAATGCGTGATTAAATATTACATGGGTCCATTATTAAGCGTTGATTAAATTAAAATCAAAATCATTTGACTATAGAGTATATCAGATGATAAATATCGGTGAGTATCATTGCTGGTTGCCATCTATCGACACAAATTCATCAAAATTGAAGACATCGACCCGGAAACTATTTACCAGGCCAAAACTGGTGGCCATATTGTTCGGCCATATTGGCAAAACTAGTGGCTGGATGGATTTTTGATTACAATATTTCGATTCAGAGACCCTTAAAACATACGAATAGACACATCATAAGCCTATATTACATAATTTTATATTTTCCCGCCACATCGGACCACCATTTTGAATTTGGCCCTCTAGCGGCTTCCGCCAGCATTTTAGAGAGAGGCACCCAAGCTTAATCGCTTCAGCAGGTTTTTTTCATAAAGAAACCACCTTCAAAACAACTTCCGCGCAAATTGGTCACGGATTTTAGGTCTCGTACCCAACTAATAAAGCATGCACGTGCTAACAAATCGACCATCCAACCCTTTAGCCCAACGAATAGCAAATAACGAAAACGAATACATTTTTGTCATTTGAATAGCTAATATCCCCTGTCATTCGTTATTGCTCTGTATGTATAATACAAAGTTCATATGTTTCGTGGTGCAAATTCTCAACTTTTTTCTTACCGATAAAGTTTTCAGGTGACACAGGAAGTGACGTGAAGGCACACCTTCTTGAAAGCAGATATTACTTTTTACAAATTTGAGTAATGAAGAAGAATACCCTGTGACAGGCGCGAAAAATGTCGATCTCAGTTTTAAAACTCTGTATTTGCGCCCTTGCGATTTAAGGGTAAAAAGAGTGTAAAATATAGCAATTCAGCCTCTTCGTACTTTAAAATATTTCTATGTAATGCTTATAAACTTGTAGCATATGTCTATACGAATACATAGTTTGTAATATGAGCAGTTGCCGAGAAATGAGTAATTTTGAATGATTCTCTTTACACGTTATTTTGCCTGTAAAAGTATAACCGTGCTGATTATAATAGTTCTATGTTAGACTTTAAATCTAGAGTATTTCATTAAATACTTTGATTCTAAAAAGGAAAGTCATGAAATTGAATTATGAATGTGTGTAAACTCTAAGAACAATAATTATTATATTTCTTCAAAACATTGTGTGTGTGCTATTGAAAGGTGACTGTAGCCAATGGTGAAATGTTACGTAATTCTAATGACATTTTAATTTATCATAATCCCTTATTGTTTATAAAACTGTTATAGACAGAAATTAACTGAGAATACAGCCTATCTGGTGAACTTGCCAATCGTATGAATATTCTCTTATTTTATATATTGTACATCATTACGTCAATGCTTATTTATGTCAACTCTTGATCTAGCCAGGTGATTAGAAGTGATTCCATATAAATATGTGATTGCACTTGATACGCCAGTCATTTAGGTACTAGTCGGTTATCCGCGGTCCTGTAAGTGTATGTAGATAATTCTATATATAAGTTTCCAGTATTAAAGATTTGAAGAACCATTCCAGACTCTTGTAATATGTGAAGGACCTCACGGTCACAAAAGGGTCAATTATTAATGGATTTCCATAAAAGTAATACCATTTGATCCATAAAGCAAAGGTACGTTAAATGAAATTGATTAAAGTTTATAATTGACTCCGGAATTGACGCCATTTGGTTATCCGATTCATTGATTCAGGTACCTCTACGTATGGATGATCAAGAACAGTCAGCAGTCGTCCAAGATACTGCAAGGTAGGTAACGAATGGGTTGAAGTAGTTGGGTAAATGCACACGGGAAGATTTTATTTCATCTATCAATAAACCAATTAACGAATATGTTTTTTGGTTATTATAGGTAGGTTTGTTCATGGTTGGTGTAAAATAAAATTGAATTGTTGAATAAATTAAAACATAAGAAAACGACCAAAAATGACGATTGGCTGTAGTTGATTCCTTAGTAGTTTAAGATCAGGACAAATATGTATTCTTTAAAATCACACATCTTTTGAAGAAAGGATAAATATATTTATCTTGAAACGTATATAAATATACAGAATGAGAACTGCAAATCAATAAATCAACCTACATTTTAATAGAAGATCCCAATATGTATTGTGAAATATTTTTTTGTTGTCAATTTCTTCTCAGTCTTCCCAATGATTTAGAAATATTTGTATCATAGGATGAACGAATGACCTAATAATAACGCTGATTTTCTCGTGTTTTATACAAATGTATGTGATCACATATAAATGATACGCCTAATAAAGCTTGTCTTGTTACTTTGCGTATTTAATGTAACAGAAACAAATTATTGTAAGTGATATGAATACATATGTTATTTTTAAAAAATATTAATAACGCCGGACATAATAATGTGGACTCAGTTTGGACCATGTGCTAATTTGACAGAAGACAGGTATCAACGCAAACGCATAACCGAATTTACAACATACGGCATTGAAAGTAGTAACCCGTCACAGATGTTCACCTGTTGTGTAATCGTAAGAAAGAACAACTTATCAATCGTTGAAAGAGTTGAAGTTACTGGGATTAAGCATTTGATCGGGATGTATTTATCTTGTCTGTATGTCAGTGTTATAAATATACTACTTTCTTTCTCGCTTTGTGTAGCATAAAATCAAAAGAAAGAGGTCCGATGACTGGTGAGGATCTGAAACGCATGGGGGAAGCTAAGTTGAAACTCATTGATGGGATTAGTGATCCCCAGACTATATGTGATTACCTAGTCGATGAAGGTATACTTTTACCTGAAGATAGAGATGCAATAGACATGGTAGACGCGCCCATCAAGAAAACCATCAGGTTGTTAAATCTTCTAATTAAAGAATATAAAGGAAGTTTTTCAGTCTTTGTTAGGGCTTTGAAAGAAACACATAATTATAGTTTGGCTAAACTTTTAGAAGGTAGGTTTATATATTAATCATTATTTTATATATATGTTTTCTACGATGTACAGTATGTTTCAATGTCCAACATGCCTTTAGATGTATTGGAGGGTTAAATACATCTATGTAACGTGTTCATTTCTTTTAATATCTAGTTTAGTCGATATTGTAATGTGCAAAAGACTTGCCATGCTATCATTAGTTCCGGCGTCGCTTTATGTAAACTTTTATTTGTTGTAAATAGCATATAAAGTGATAACAGAACACAATTTTTATGGGAAACAATCACTGGTTTATTCTAATATCACGATGTTTCGACAAGTATCCTCTTATCGTTATCAAGCACTATGACATTTAGTAAACTTGGGTTTAATATGAAACCAACCCATACAGATCAGTATATTAATTGCAACCCCACTACATCAAAAAAGCCCTAATATCAACACTGGTACGCAGAGCCATAAGCATTAGTAAACCTGAATTCCTGCAGGATGAATTGGAACATCTACGTCATGTGTTTTTCAACTTGAACAACTACCCTTCAGAACTAGTCAAGAAGCAAATCAAAGAACCAACAAAAAACGTCAAAAGAAGGCAACAACCAACGCCCAAAGAGATTATCAGAATAACATAACCATTTTATGGCAACCTATCTTACCAAGTCAGCAATCTACTCAAGAAGTCTAACATTGATACCACATTCTCTATCCCTACTACCTTAAAACAGATACTGAAAGCGAATGGCAAACTACAACCAAGCCTTAGGGAGTTGTCTACCAAGTCAACTGCTCCTATAATTTTTCATATATTGGCGAAAGTAAACGTCCCCTAGATAAACGAATATGGGAACACAGATCTAAAGCTACTACCAACAACTCAGCCATAGCAGAGCATCTACGAAACCATCCGCATCATAGAGTCGAATAGAACGATGTGCAGATTCTTACATCAAACCAACAGAACAAGAAAACCAAAAAAATCCTAGAAGCCACCAACATTAGAAGATATTCACCAGAACTGAACAGGGACGCAGGACTTCACATTTCAAGGGCCCTTGATCATGTTATCAGGATGAATAAAACCACTCAAATGGGTTCCAATTTCTTAAATTCAACCGCTTTTCTTTTACTTCAAGTGTTACAAACTGTCCAATATATCCCCCTTATGGTTTCTGCCTACCTATACTATTTAATCACCTCATATTGCTTATTTAGTATTAGAAAACAGTCCGGTTTTCTCAATATTATAGTTTATTCATATTTTGTTATGGCTTTCATCTGTTTAATATCATCCATATCCTGGATTGCTTAATAAGCAAGCACATATTATTCGTGTTTATTTAGTCAACTGATATAGAGTCATGTGGTGTTTATATTTCATTGAGAATGGTCCCAACTTTGATCACCTCGTTAACTGTAATATGGTTTCACCCAATGGCTCCCTTTAAGGCATTCAGTGTTAAGTTTATCCTTTGGTTGGACCGTGGGCCAATTATATTGTGTTGTTTTTGTTTAATCCTTTACTTCTTATTGTTATTATTATTTAATTTTTGTAAATGGCTTCATCGTGAATTCTTATATATTAAACCCTAGTTTAATAAATGCCATTGTGCTTGATAACGATAAGAGGGTACTTGTCGAAACGTCGTGATATTAGAATAAAACCAGTGATAGTTTCCCATAAAAATTGTGTCCTGTTATTGTGTTCTGCAATCACTAAATGCCACTTAAAGATCATATACAGTGAATATAGCGTAAAAACAACATGTGTTTCATATATGCTATGCATTTAAACATGTTCGAGAGTTTAATTCGACTCAACTGGAGACTCATTAATCTGTTTTATTTGTCTAGTCGATGGACACCTTCTGTTTGTTGTAACTGTCATGTGATTCTTAGGACAAAGGACGATTTATTTAAATTATGTATTGTTGTAGATGGTTTAGAAGGTGAAAACTTTGTACAAACTATGGGGAAAGATATCAACCAATCAGAATTAGTCACTGCACAAAATATGGCAACCTATAAACCACTTGGAGCTAAACCTGCCGATCAAAGTAAGTATCGATATAATATATTATGGAATGCATTCTATCCACCAGATATTCAATCGGGCTACAATTTGTTATTAGAGAGGGGATGCGAGGCGTTGATGAGACGCGCATTTTTAGCGTTCTGCTATCCTACGTACTTGAGTTGTGTCACTTCTACCACAAACTGTAGAGGCTACTGTTTTTATGGATATTTTTGTGATCCATCAGGTCATGGTGAACACAAACCTTATTGTGTTTTTAAGATTATGCGATCTTCCATTTCCAAGTTTCGACCTTTTTATCCAGAAGAATATTTTGAACGTGATAGATGCTACAGTTATTTCCAAACTTGGTGTGAAACATTGGGAACTGTGTGATGATGCATTCGGATGTTTTCCAGCCGGGGATTAAACTTTACTGCTTTTCAAATATGATGCGAAGCATTAGGATTGGATAGGATAAACCCTGTTGAAACATTCTGAGCTGTAGGACGTTATACCCCAATTCATTTCATTTTAAACATTCTAAGACTTTCCAGAGATATGTTATGTGTCCGGAAAAACTTCGGATGATTGTAGCTATCTATTTTTCAACACATAGCTTTTATGTAGGGGTACTACCATGGCTATAAAAAAGAATGGACATATATATCTCATTTTACCAATACATTTCACTAAATATAACTGCCGACCATTGACTAAAATGTAAAACAATTTTGACGCAGTGAAAACATCAGGGACACAAGGAACTAACACACTAAGTGTACTTTTAAATGATTTTCTGAGAGAGACTAGAGTTTGTAACATTCCGAGGTAACACCCACGTTTCTAAAGCGTTGTGAATGCGATAGAGGCTCTGGTTTTAATGAATCTTTCAAATCGAAATCACGCTGTATCATTAGGTTTGTCATCGAGACAATTGGTGTGATTTTGAAACCCTGTTTGTACGTAACAAAAACTAAGGCCGCCTGTCAAACCTCGTGAGTTTTTTCGGGGTCCTCCGGTTCCTCCCTCTCACAGCTAAGGACCCATACCCGCAAGCGAATTATTGAAATAAAATTGAATGTTAGTCCCGAAATGACCTAGTTTGTGTCACCCTCGCTCTCTCTCTCTCTCTCCCTCTCTCTCTCTCTCTCTCTATCTCTCTCTCTGTCTCCCTCTCACTCACTTAAACATTAATGTCATTTTATTTCAATTACCGTCTCCAATAGTCCAAACGAGGAGCACAGCAGTAGGGCGTTAACCCCCATTTCATTGCTATTTAAATTATTAAGACGTGATCAGCATGAACATCAAACAAATAATTTAGATATGTGACATTTCTACCCGGCAAGCATCATTATGAAGTCGTTTGGTGTCCCCACTTTGTGTTCCATTTGGGCGCCAGATCGGGAACATTACGTTGATATAAGCGATTAATCCTTCGTCGGGTTGAGTGGTTGGACGGAGTGCTAATACTAGAAACAATTTCGAACGTAATATAGTTTTTATACGCCCACATTTTCATGTGGACGTATTATGTCGTCGCCCCTGTCCGTCCGGCCGTCCGTCCACAATTTGTCCACAATTCTTATCTGATTTTGACGAAACTTGAAATATAGGTTTATCCCCATAAGATCTCGGCTGCTTTCGATATTGGCATGTATCGGATCAAAACTTCATGGATGATGGCCCCTGATTGTACGAAAAATCATGTTTTTAGCTTGTGGATCCTATAGAGGTCACAATTTTGAACCGATTTTGATGAAACTTTTCATGCATGTTTATAACCCAAAGATCTTGGTTTCTGTCGATATTTGCGCCTATTGGAACGTAATTTTCTGAATTATGGCCCCTGGTTGTCCGAAAAATCACCTTTTTTAGCTTGTGGTTCCTCTGGAGGTCACAATTATTATCCGATTTAAAAAACCGTTTGATTATATCACCGTTACACCCTAAGAAAGGTTGGGTTCGAATTTCGGGAAAATCGGACCAAAATTGCCATACAAAATGACCGCCGTTTGTACGCGAATACTGTTAAAAAATGGTATATCAAGGTTGTGGACCCTGTAGAGGTCACAATTTATTTTTATTGGATTTTGATGAAACTTGGAATTCATGGTTATAACCCAAAGATCTTGGTTCCTTTCGATATTTGCGCATATCGGATCGTAACTTTCTGAATTATGGTCCCTGATTATAGGCATAATCGCCTTTTTTTAGCTTGTGTTTCCTCTGGAGGTCACAATTATTTTCCGATTTAAAAAACCGTTTGATTATATCACCGTTACACCCTAAGACAGGTTGAGTTCGAATTTCGGGAAAATCGGACCAAAACTGCCATAACAAACAAACAAAACAGTTTATTTATAACTATAAGGCAACAGCCTACAGTACACATACAATAAATCTGAAAGATAATGTTATAAGTAATATTAAATTTAATACAAGCTATGTTCTAAATTGACGATACATAATATGTTTAACTAAAGTAAGACATACTCAACAAAAGTGAAGCTTACGAGATTTTAAATATATATTTACAAGACTAAATTTACAATTTAAATCATGTCGTTTTAGTTAAAATATTCACAATTAAGTTCGGGTTAATAGCTGAGCATTATTTGTCTTACTTCTATACCTTTTGATATAAACAAGGCTAAATTCCTTAATACAATGGGATCAGTCGAGTTAAATAGTGAAACTAGATTGCTTACTGTTGGTAATCTAATAAACCATGATGGTAAAAAATTATGTCTAAGATCTCGCAAGATTGGACAGTATATCATGAAATGGATTTCATCGCCCACTTGATTAGTGTTACACAATTTGCATATACGTTCTATCCGGGGGGTTTTGTCCCTTCGACCTTGTTCTACCTCGAGAAGAACAGTTGAACATTTAAAGTTTGCTAATGCAAATCTCAGCTTATGAGGCAGATTGCTGTTTAAATAGGATTCACAATATATACTAGATTTAAGTAGACTGTAAAACATACATTTTGGGGAATTGGTAATAAAATTGTGCCATTCTTGAAGACTTACATCTCTAACGCGTTGTTTAAAGCACAACATAAATTGTGCAATATTAACAACACCTTGATTAAACCAAACATGACCAAATCCGTATTTTAACAAAATCATACGTACATTAGTGCACCAATTTATTCTATTATGTACATCCAGATCATACAGCATTTTGTAACACAATTTCGGTAATCTGGAGTTATCCATGCCCAACAATTTAAACCAATACTTAATGGGTTTACATATATAATTAGTGTATAATTCATATCTACCACATTCGGCTCTTGCTAAAGCATTTGTTGTTTTTACACCAGTACATAATAACCACTTACAAAATCTATTTTGGACTTGTTCGATATCTGATCTTAATTCAGTTCCCCACACTTCAGCCCCATAATACAATATAGGAGAAACCTTTGAATCAAATAGTTTGAATGCGATTTTAACATTTTTGTGATCTAGTTTGGAAATGCATAATTTGATGACATTTAATGCTTTAGAAGCTTGTTGTGCTAATGTTGTACAACATAGATTCCATTTGAGTCGATTTGAGAATACAACTCCTAAGTTTTTATATTGATTTATGACCTCAATAGACTTTCCTTGATAATACCACTTCTCCCTCCTAGACAGAATACCCCCATTCTTGAAGACTACTATTTTGGATTTCTCTAGATTGACTTTCATGTTCCATTTTGAACAATATATATCAAGAATATCCAGCCTTTTTTGCAGATCTGCCGGCGTATCAGCCAGGAGGGAAAGGTCATCAGCAAAAAGAAGTAAGAATACGTCACCGATACTAGGATCAATGAAGATTCCAGAACCACTTTGAGCGCTGGTTAACAAGGCTAGCTCGTTGATGAACAGTCCAAATAACCAAGGGCTGAGAATACAACCCTGTTTAACTCCAGAAAAGCATTCAAAGGACTCAGAGAGAACACCATTAGCTTTTACTGATGATTTGGGTTGGGTTAGGGTTAGGGTTAGGGTTAGGGTTACAAAATGGCAGCCGTTTGTACGCGAATACTGTTAAAAAATGGTATATCATGGTTGTGGACCCTGTATAGGTCACAATTTTAATTCGATTTTGATGAAACTTGAAATGCATGGTAATAACCCAAAGATCTTTGTTCCTTTCGTTATTTGGTCATGTCGGATCGTAAATTCCTGAATTATGGCCCCTGATTGTCCGAAAAATCGCCTATGGTCCCTCTGGCGGTCACAATTATTATCCGATTTAAAAAAATGTTTGACTCTATCATCGTTACACCCTACGGAAGGTTGAGTTCAAATTTCGAGAAAATCGGACCATAGTGTAAAAATATGGTATATCGTGGTTGTGAAATCTCTACAGGTCACAATTCTTATCCGTTTTTGACAAAAAGTCACATTTCTAGGTTGTGTACCGTCACACCATAATCATTGTCGGCTTTGAATTTCATGAATATCAGACTGGAACTGACCAACAAAATGGCTGCTCCCAATACAGTATGAAATATAGGACTTAATGATGTGGGAAAAATCACTTTCGGTATTGCTTGTTCTCTATCCATCTCCCGAAAATGTGGGCGTATCTTGCCTGGCAGTGCCAGCCTATCTTTTATACATTCGATGACCTATACTACATGAAGATCTGACGCGGTTGTAGGGAAAAGTCATGTCAGAGGTTATACGAGTGGCTTTTGACCCTATAACATGAGACACTTGAATAACAAATCATCATTGATGTTACTAGTGGATTATCCACAGTTCCATGCAAAACACGTCGAAAGTTTGACACCGTTTCATTGGCTAATCCTTCACATCACCCTGAACACGTCAATGATAACACTTCCAGATCCTAGTGTAGTAAAGGAAACTAAAACGAAATTTTGAACTATAAAAAATGAAACGAAATAGGATCTGTGTTTTAATCAGATTGACAATATTATATATATATTGGGTATTTAAATTTTAATTTGTTTTATTTGATTTATTTACAAATAGCAGAAGAGGTAATGTCAGAACACCACAAACAGAAGATACAGAAGAATCGAGACGTTTTAGTAGAAAATATGATACCAGATGACATTTTTAATGACCTTATAGCTAGTAAAATATTAACTACAGCTGATGTTGGTCGTATAAAGAAAAAATCATCTACCAGGGAATCAATCAATGAAGAATTGGTCAATAATCTGGTATTAAAGTCAGATAGGGCATTTTATGTTTTTACTAAAGCTTTGTGTAAAACGTTACAAGAATATTTAGCCAATCTTCTGGACCCTCCACCTAAAGAGAAACGAAAAAGACAACAAAGTAAATATATATTTTTTATACGCTCACATTTTCTTGTGGACGTATTATGCCGTCGCCCCTGTTTGTCCGTCCGTGTGGACGTCCGACCGTACACAATTTGCTTGTGGACACTCTACAGGTCACAATTTTTATGTGGACGTATTATGTTGTCGCCCCTGTCCGTCCGGACGTCCGTCCGTCCACAATTGTTTGTGGACCCTCTAAAGGTCACAATTCTTACCCGATTTTGACGAAACTTGAAATATAGGTTTATCCCAAAATGATCTCGGCTGCTTTCGATATTGGCATGTATCGGATCAAAACTTCATGGATTATGGCCACTGATTGTAGGAAAAATCACGTTTTAAGCTTGTGGACCCTATAGAGGTCACAATTTTGAACCGATTTTGATGAAACTTGACATGCATGTTTATAACCCAAAGATCTTGGTTAAAAAACCGTTTGATGATATCACCGTTACACCCTAAGGCAGGTTGAGTTCGAATTTCGGGAAAATCGGACCAAAACTGCCATACAAAATGGCAGCCGTTTTTTTTATTCGATTTTGATGAAACTTGAAATTCATGGTTATAACCCAAAGATCTTGGTTCCTTTCGATATTTGCGCATATCGGATCGTAACTTTCTGAATTATGGCCCCTGGTTATACGCAAATTTGTAACACTACCGGAAGGAAAATGTCGCGACTATCCTGGTCACGGACTCCAAAAGGAGACCTGTGACACTATCGTGTCTCTTTGTGACTGTCGTCTAGGGTTTTCTTCTAGGGTTTTCTTCTATGGTTTTCTCCGGAGTTCACGTTGTTTAAAATATGATCAATTATTCCGATCTTCAATTAACTGACACTGGAACACTTTTTACGTTAAATATGTTTTCATATCTATCTAACATCCATAATACAGGAAACTACAATATTGTTGAATATAAGTTCAATATCCTTAGCTTGTGTTCTAAGGTGGCATTTCCTCGCCTCTCAGCCGGGAAGGCTTCGGTGTTCTCCCAACCTCCCAATGGTATCTATTTCCTACCGCCGGCCTGTGAGCCAGGGTAGCTCATGGTATGAACTTCCCCTTGAATCCCTCGAATGATATCTAAAGAAACTTAAACTGTGAATGTTCTTATAAAGAGGTTACGTGCATGAGTCAGAATTGAGCCCCGGGAAATTGACCAGGTGCTTCCTTTATCGGATTGGTCAGCTGCACAGACACCACCCTGGATTTCAAGACAGTGTACTTATATGGGCACATAGGAGAGCGGCTAACCACGTTTTTAACTCATGGGATTACCTTTTTTGGATTATCAGACATGATGTCATTGCCCGATTTTAACCACCAGACATATTCTTATTAGCCTAGTTCTTGTTGTCACTATAGTACTAGCTAATACCTTCAATATATTAAACAGACCCTTACAGAACTTTATAACATCTACAGTATATAGGGTCTATAGTGTAACAAATTCGCCTTTTTTTAGCTTGTGTTTCCTCTGGAGGTCACAATTATTTTCCGATTTGAAAAAAAACGTTTGATTATATCACCGTTACACCTTAAGGAAGGCTTGATCTGAAGCGGTTGTAGGAAAAAGTCATGTCAGAGGTCATACGAGTGTTTTTTGACCCTATAACATGAGACACTTGAATAACAAATCATCATTGATGTTACTAGTGGATTATCCACAGTTCCATGCAAAACACGTCGAAAGTTTGACACCGTTTCGTTGGCTAATCCTTCACACCATCCTGAACACGTCAATGATAACACTTCCAGATCCTAGTGTAGTAAGGAAACTAAAACGAAATTTTGAACTATAAAAAATGAAACGAAATGGGATCTGTGTTTTAATCAGATTGACAATATTATATATATATATTGGGTATTTAAATTTTAATTTGTTTTATTTGATTTATTTACAAATAGCAGAAGAGGTAATGTCAGCACACCACAAACAGAAGATACAGAAGAATCGAGATGTTTTAGTAGAAAATATGATACCAGATGACATTTTTAATGACCTAATAGCTAGTAAAATATTAACTAGAGCTGATGTTGGCCGTATAAAGGAAATATCATTTGAAAGGGAATCAATCAATGAAGAATTGGTCAATAATCTGGTATTAAAGTCAGATAGGGCATTTTATGTTTTTACTAAAGCTTTGCGTACAACGTTACAAGAATATTTAGCCAATCTTCTGGACCCTCCACCTAAAAAGAAAAAGAAACGAAAAAGACAACAAAGTAAATATATATTTTTTATACGCCCACATTTTCTTGTGGACGTATTATGCCGTCGCCCCTGTTTGTCCGTCCGTGTGGACGTCCGTCCGTATACAATTTGCATGTGGACACTCTACAGGTCACAATTTTTATACGCCCACATTTTCATGTGGACGTATTATGTTGTCGCCCCTGTCCGTCTGGATGTCCGTCCGGATGTCCGTCCGTCCACAATTGTTTGTGGACTCTCTACAGTTCACAATTCTTACCCGATTTTGACGAAACTTGAAATATAGGTTTATCCCAAAATGATCTCGGCTGCTTTCGATATTGGCATGTATCGGATCAAAACTTCATGGATTATGGCCCCTGATTGTACGAAAATTCACGTTTTTTAGCTTGTGGACCCTATAGAGGTCACAATTTTGAACCGATTTTGATGAAACTTGACATGCATGTCCACATGAGGAGCACAGCAGTAGGGCGTTAACCCCCATTTCATTGCTATGTCAATTATTAAGACGTAAAATGTCTACTTCGTTGCGGCTTTACATGATCAGCATGGACATCAAACAAATAATTTAGATGTGACATTTCCACCCGGCAAGCATCATTATGAAGTCGTTTGGTGTCCCCACTGTGTGTTCCATTTGGGCGCCTGATCGGGAACATTACGTTGATATAAGCGATTCGTCCTTGGTCGGGTTGAGTGGTTGGACGGAGTGCTAATACTAGAAACAACTTTTTAAATTACTATGTCCAATAAGCTATACAACAGTTGTTTATTTTTTCAACCCGTCTTCATTAGCCCAGTCAGAGCAAAACTGTAGGAAGTTAAACCCCATTTCATTTCATTTTTTATGTACTGTTGGCCAATACTATATAACTCCTCTTAAACAAATATCAGTTGTAATGATAACCGTTATAGATATTATGGTATTAAACAGTCTTTAAAGGAGACCGGGATAAACCTATTCATCTAGATAGCGATTATACCTACTTGGCTTTATATTATTTCAGTTGCATTAGGCGATACGGAATTTTATAGATATACATATTTTTGACGAAATTAAACCAAAATAAAATGGGGTTTAGCCAGTCAGTCGTATTGTGTATACCATTCAACTTTTACATGCATCACCAATGTACACAAGCAACGAAACGGTTTAAAATCCATTCCAAGTCAATTGCACAAGTAATTGTAGTAAGAGTTAAGAACCATGGGTTCAACAAGTATTCAAATATACCCATTTGAAGTCTACACTAGATGTCCCCACCCCTTCTTTATGAAAAATATTAACCCAATACGTGTATCATTTCCGTAGATTTATCCGATATCTGTATTTTATAAAACCACGCCCGTAGCCAGAGGGTGGGGGCAAGGGGCGAGGGGCAATTTCCCCCCTAAAAAAATGTTCCCCCCCCCCGAAAGAAAATTTGCCGTCCATAACTCTAAAATACCTACTGAAGACTGTGCCAGGTGTGCCCCCTAAAAACTTCACTGCCCCTCCGCCACGGGCCTGTATCCAATTGTTACACAGTACCATAATTGTGAACCATGGGGATTTGTGACTCATGTAATTTGATACGCATTATTTTTAGCAATTCGTACAAAAAAAATACTGTCATATATTTCATTATTGTTTCTGCTGCAGACACCCCGATAGTGTTGCAAGATAAACACCCTTTTCCGTATTATTGTGTCTGAAAACTGAGATTAATTGAGGTGTTATGTGGCAGTATTAGTTCTTCAAAATATAACTCCATACAATACTTTATTGTTCTTCTAAGACATTAATTTACAAGACTACTTAGACAATAACATAATATATTTGTGGAAATGTATTTGAATCGAAAGAAAAGAAAGCAAACGTTAGTCCATATTTGTTCAAATAGAATTACATTCTCTATATTTGACGGCAAAGATGATGTGCCGGCGTGTCAGTTTGTATGTGTGTGTGTGGGTGTGTGTGGGTGGGAGAGCTCGAGTCCACTTTATTGAAGTGTTACAAAGTTTATTGAATAGTGTCCCCCTGCCGCTTAGTACAGATGGAACGAAAACCGAGTGGTAATTCCAGTTTCTACCGCATGCATTGTATACTTTCAAATAATGGGCATAAACATTATCTTGACGCTGCTCATTTGTTTTTTCAGGGTGGCCCAATCAAGAAAGACAGGAAGAAATAATTGGAGAAGATAAAGATTTTATAATCAAGCAGTATGTATACATTACGTTGTTATCTAATGTACATTTACCAGACTTATTCAGGGACACTTTGTCATCAATGCAGGAGGCACTCAGATTGCCAATGATAATATGCATTTAATTCTTTTCTGAAGACATTCTCAACATATTAATTCACTGCATTGATCAAAAAGTATGGAATATGTCCAATCCTGAATTTCGGCTTTAACATGTTTAAGTTTACGAAAGGTCACTGGGCTTGATTGTTTTTTGGTTAAATAACTATTGGATATTCTATTTTGGTCAAAATCCATTTGCTGTTTCTGATCATGATTGTTGATTTATCAATCAGTAGTTATAGTTATTTTAAGGACCACCATACCAATTGCATTGCAAATGAAATGACAGCACAATATCCCGCGTCCGCATTTTCTATGTGACTTAGCGTCACCATCTTTATGTCAGCTATATTTACCAAAAGTACCCGCACTCATAATAACGAACAGCGAATATGTTTTAAAAAGAAATTACCACGTTGAATACGACAACGACAGTTATTGATTTTTTTATAAAGATAGCTTTAATGGTTAACGACGGCAATAAATTTTGAGGGCTGTCACGTAAATGTAGCTATCTGGTTTGATCACGTTTAATTCTGCAAATGTAATTAGTAGAAGGGATGAATCGCAGTATGTTTCTAACGAGAAATGAACATTAAAACCGTATCCAGGCTTCATTTTGTGTCCCGCCTCTCATCTATGTTATACTTTAATAAAATAAAATAAAACAACGTACGAACAATCCAAACCATTAGTCAAAATTTGAAGTACTAAAAATACGGTCGAGGCAAAATAGTGTAATCACCAAATGGGCTGTTCACCGTGTACAAAATACACAACAAACAGTGGTAAGCTTACCCTGCCTGGCGCCACACCCGCCATAGCTGCATCAAAACTATTAGACGAAATCTCAATAAAATAGCATGATTGGCTAATGACTATTAGTATGCGAAATGCACATGATGAACAGTGTTAACGATGTAGTAGACCGGCATAATTAGGGAGATAATATACGAGTCAGTTAAATATATCTTGAATAATAGCCGAGAGAGACATGTATTTACCAATCAAGTCAATATGACAACCATACAACTTTTTAAAGGTTTTAATGAATTTGGTGCGCGAGTATCCTTGTAGTTGAAGCCTATATGACAAATGCCTCGATCTATTTAAAAAAGAATCAGAATAAAAGAAACAAGATCTGGCGTAAAGCTTTAGCCGAGACATAAACACTCCATAAGCTGGTGATGTTTGAATGTCACTACTAATAAATGGAAAGTTAACGATCGGAAAGTCAAAGTCATCACGTTTATCGTACAATTTAACACAATTTATAGCAATTGTCAAAATCGAGACGTAGATCCAAATAGGAAGCGTGATTGTCACTAGCAGTAATGTTTTTAATTTTGAGCTCATCAGGATATATGAAGTCTACATAATTACTAAATTTGGCATTGTTCAGTGATAAAACATCATCGATATATCGATAAGTGAAATTAAAATGTTTTGACTAATCGTTTATTAGTTTTTACGAGTTCCTGTATGTAATCAGCTTCGTACGAATAGATAAATAAATCGGCAAGCAAAGGTGCACAGTTGGTGCCCATGGGGATACCTACCACTTGCTGATATATTTCCCCTCCAAGTTCAACAAAGGTATTATCAATTAAAAAATCCAACATCTGAATTATCTTGTTGGCGGTGAATTTATTTTTGGAATCACTGTGATTCTTGACAAAATATGTGGCATTGTAATTAACAACTAGATATTGATATCTAGTAGTTCCTGATTTGGATGACAAGACACTGTGAATAATGTCTTTAAACCGAACTTTTAATTTACTATGGGGAATTTTCGTGTACAAAGTATAAAAGTGAAACGAGTGTATCGATGAGACTGAAGCAAGTGATCTTGATTGTAAACTATCAAGTAATTCTTTGGAATTTTTGAATATCCACATTTGATTAATACCACTTCGAGAGTATATTTTGTCACAGTATTTTTGACTACCTTCTTTAACTGCAGTTAATATAGATGTCAATACTTTTGAAATTGGTTTTGTGGAACAACGGGATGAACCTGCTATAAACCGGGACAACGGGATGAACCTGCTATTTTGTTGAGATAAGTCCTACACCGCCCCTTTAAATGACTTTTAATCCTTTAAATCTATTTTTAGGTTGGAGACACATATTGCATCTGGGAACATCCATGAAGTAGAGACATTATTAAAACAATTACAGTCTAGTGATATTAGAAGATTAAGGTGTGACTTTGTTAAATTAACTAATAAGACAATAGCTAAGGGAAATTTACCACTCTTGCATTGTTTATTTATTAACTGTCTAATGTTACAATCTGATATCGGGCTTGGCTTGGAATTACTAAAATGCGATATAAAATACGATTACGTTGAAGGCATCAAGTATCTTTATTCTCAGGGGTATACTTTACAAATTCGACATGAAGATAAATTATGGAGTGCTTTAACCGAATCTGTCAGGTTTAACAGTTTAAAAACAGTTGAATATATTTTATCTTTTACTGACACAAACCTTAAACCAGACCCTGATTATTGTATTCTAATGTTTGCTAAGTCAGGTGAAATGTTATCGATTCTATTAAGTAATAACAGTATTAAACAAATGATTAATTATAAATCTGGGGAGGGCTACACGGCGTTATATTATTGTATAAAAAACGCTGATAATGCATCAGATTGTATTAACTGTATCAATGTTTTAACAGAAGCTGGGTTGAATTTTGGGGATTCTTTACATTATGTTATACAACATCATGGTGATAATATAGATACATGTAAAAGATTAATATCATTACTAATCACTAATATGGATCGACTGCTCAAGAGACGTTTTAGTCTTTTAACATGCGCTATACGATACCATGGTAATAATATATATACATGTATGCAACTAATATCATTACTAATCGAACATGGCGCTGATATTAATGAACTAGACTGGCATTGTAATACTCCTTTAACATGTGCTATACGATATCACGTTGGTAATATAGATACATGTAAACAACTAATATCATTACTAATCAAACATGGAGCTGATATTAATGGAAAATACGGGGATGATCATACTCCTTTAGCATATGTTATACGATACCATTGTGGTGATATAGATACATGTACAAAACTTATCCCGTTCCTAATCAAACATGGAGCTGATATTAATAGAAAAGGTTGGGAGTGCGATCCTCCATTACTATGGGTTATACGATACCGTTGTGGTAGTATACAACTAATATCATTACTAATCGAACGTGGAGCTGATGTTAATGGAGCGGGCAGGTATGATGATACGCCTTTAACATGTGCTTTACGGAGCTCTTTTGTGAATATAGATACATTTATAAAACTAGTATTATTATTAATCAAACATGGAGCTGATATTAATAGAGTGGATAGGGTTCGTGATACTCCTTTAACATGTGCTATACAATATATTGGTGTTAATATAGATACACGTATAAAACTAATATCATTACTAATCATTCATAAAGCTTGTATTAATGGAATGGACGGGAATCGTGAGACCCCTTTAACATGTGCTATACGACATCATGGTGGTAATGCAGATACATGTATAAAACTAATATCATTCCTAATCAAACATGGAGCTGATATTAATGGAATGGACATGCATGGCAATACTCCTTTAACATGTGCTATACAATATCTTGGTGGTTATATCGATACACTTATTAAACTAATATTATTACTAATCAAACACGGAGCTGATACAAATGGAATGGACAAGTATCATTGTACTCCTTTAACACTTGCTATTATATATCACGGTGGTAATATAGATACATGTATAAAACTAACATCATTACTAATCAAACATGGAGCTGATATAAGAAAAAGGATTTTTTTAGGTATTACACCATTAATGAAAGCAGTCGAATTGGCTCCCCAACCTGTCGTCGTTAAACTTTTATTGGGAGATGAAGATAACGTCAATAGTACTGATCGCAATGGTCTATCAGCATGTAGATATTGTTTTCAACAGACCAGGTTTAAAGGGAATTATAGGACTACCCTTAACACATTTCAAATGTTAGTTGAATCTGGTGCTAACATAGTTAGTAATGGAATTAAATTACTTCATGATATTCTTACATTCGGCAATTTACAAATCTTTGAGTATTATATTGGATTAAAGTCACCGGTAGCAGATGTAACTGATCAAACTAATAAAAATATTTTTCATCTCCTTGCCCAAATAAAATATGATTTTACATTAGATGCATTCAAGTGGTTGTTTGATTATCGTGTTGATATAAACCACATAGATTCCAAAACGAACACTCCAGTTATTATTGCTGGTTTTTTACTAAACAACAAATATCTACATTTGTTAACAAAATTAGGTCGGGAATGTGATGTTAATATACAGAACAAAGTGGGACAAACCGCTTTACACGCTGCTGTGATTCGATGTTCACAGTTAAACAGGCGGTTCAAAGATGTCGAGTTGAAGAGGAATGTCAGCAGCCAAAAGCTAAACGAAAAGTCGCAAATTGATCTCATGAATACATTCAAATATCTAGGTTTGCAGCGAAGGATACCGTTAACTGGTGCATTACAGAACAACTTGCATGTGAATTACAACGCGTTTAATGAATGTGTAGATATCTTTACTAATGCGGGAGGAGATGTCAATATGCAAGACTTGGATGGTAAAACAGCATTAATGTTAGCTGCCGAAATCAATGATGCATATATTATGAGTAAACTGCTAAATGCAGGATCGAATCGCCATATTGTAGATCACAAACATGGATTACCAGCCTTTCAATTTCTCGATCTTGGTTTTGGTCGAAAATGTCTGACACTTCTTTTAGATAAAGATTGTAGGTATCTCTTAAATTTACCAAACAGACGGGGAAACCGATTGATTCAACGACTTTTACTCTTCCCATGGTCCCAACCAAACCACAATACTAGCTTCGTTCGGTATTTAGTTGCTGAAAACTGTTGCCTACAACAATTACGGTGTACATCCAGCAAAACCAATCACTACAATGAGCATGTTACTTTGGAAAACTTTAACAACAAAGAGAGACATAAACTTCGACAACTTCTTTATCGAAGCGGAGCGCCAGAAGACGAAATTATTTCCGTTGTTAACTTTAAAATGGAGGATAAAGCGACAACAACAGACGCGTTACATTCACCAAATAGAGAAAGGTTTAATCTGTTCTGTTTCAGCTTAACCCTGAAGGAAAAGTGTGTAAGGATTATTAGACAACATATTGGACTTGATATAAAGAGAAAGGTTGAAAAGTTAGATATACCCACAGAACTAAAGGACGACATCCTTCTCATTCGGTACATTCCTAAACGATATTTCCAAGATAACATTGATGATGTTTTCAAGGATGATGACATTTTAGATACTACAGATGAAGATTGTTTTATTTATAATGATCGACACAGGGATATTAAGAATTTCATCCCGCAAAGATCTGATTTAAACGATGATGAACACGATGAACGTGGAGAAGGTCTGACATGGAAGGGGGGTAGACGGTGTGATGATGGTATTGTGCATCAATGTGCTAATGACGTTTATAACTATGCGTACTATGAAATGAATAGGGAAGTAGAACAAGTTGTTCAAGAAGACGAAGAAGAATTGGATGCATCACCATCATCAAGGGAAGAAAACAGTGATGATGGTGATAATGAGGCGGAGTTAAAGGAAATGTACGATGAACATGGTGATGATGATAAGATTAATGACGTATGTGAAGAGGAGGATATGGCGGAAATACTTGATGATGATGATGATGATGATGATGATGATGATGATGATGATGATGATGCAAAGGTAACGGAAATACAAGATGAATATGATGATGATGATGGTGATGAATATGATGATGAGGCGAAATGATAGAATTACATGATGGTAATGATGATGATGATGATGAGGCAAAGATGATAGAAATATATTATAAAGATGATGATAAGGAAGAGGGGGAGGAATGTATTAACTAGGACATCGATAATATACTCTAAACTATTACTGATCTCTGTAATTACCACACAAGTTGAGACATAAGAAAAGCGAATTCTGTAGGCTGGGGCACCACGGCTGTTTCTCAAGTTATAGAGAACCATTACTCCATTTCATAACATGCAAAACATTGTAAGCGTTCATGCGACTGACTTGTCACGTGGTTGTGCCGTAAACATGATTATTATCAAAATGCAGGCTTATTTTTTTCCGTTCACATTCTACTAGAGTAGATTTGCTATTAATCAGCGCGGTGTTTAATTAGCATGGCTACTATTATATTCATAATTCATTTATCAGCACCACTTCGTCATTAAAAATTAATCATAGCCACGTGATCATGCTTTCATTTATTAGCACCACGTTCTCATTAATGATTTATTAGCACCATGTGTGATTAATTGTTTTATAAGCGCCAGGTTGTAATTAACGGTTTATCAGCACCATGTTTTATCAGCTCTATGTTGTAATCGATGGTTTATCAGCTCCACGTTGTAATTAGTGGTTTATCAGCACCATGTTGTAAATTAATGGTTTACCAGCACCATGTTATAGTTAGGATATAAACACCTCCTGTTTCGCATTTAAAGGGGTGTTATTGTCCAATAGACATGTCCTGAGATCATTAGGACCCAAGACGCGTAAGACTCACCCTTAAGCATGTTACAATTAATGGTTTATCAGCATCATGTTGTGATTAATGGTTTTATTAGCGGCATGTTGTAGTTAGTGGTTTATCAGCACCATGTTGTAATTAATGGTTTATTAGTACCATGTTGTAAATTAATGGTTTATCAGCACCATTTTGTAAGTAGTGATTTATCAGCACCTTGGTGTAATTTGTGTAATTAGCACCATGTTTTATCAGCACCGTATTGTTATTATTGGTTTATCAGCACCATGTTGTTGTAATTAATGGTTTATCAGCACCATGTTGTAAATAATGGTTTTTCAGTATCACGTTATTATTGATTTAGCTAAAATATGAGTTAAGTGTTCAGACTAGAAGTTGTACATATCATGGATTTATAATAAGATTGATAAATACCCAGCTTTGCTTTAAACTATTGGTCAAGAGTGTATTTTTAATGTTCTATTTTTGGATTTTGTTTATGTATAGCAATAAATTATGAACAGTAATTCTATTTGTTTATCAATATAAAACACGTGGCTCTGTCAACGCAAATTATATTGCACTTAGTGGTATAGCAGACGTGTATAACTCCCCCCCCTCCTCTCTCTCTCTCTCTCTCTCTCTCTCTCTCTATGTTAGAATATTCCCCAGCTTAGCAGACGATCTCAAATAGTGATGTACATGTATTGTAATTAAACCCCGTAGTCTGATGTTTACACCTATCATAATACTCACCTTTAATACGCAATGAAAACAGTTGCACTACATCAGTACCGGGTATAGCTACTGTTACATACAATAATAGTACCGGGTATAGCTACTGTTACATACAATAATAGTAGGTATTATTAACTAAATGCATTAAGGTCGCAGGGATGTAAATAGGTTAGTCCACGTTATTGTTGGCGGGAGTGTAAGTTAGGTTTAGGGTAAGTATTGGTGTTAGGGTTGGGACTAGCGCTAGCAATGTTGACATCTTGTGACCTATGACGAACAATTGAGCTAGTCTCATCATTTACCACCAACCTGGTATCATTGGAGTGCGCATGCAACTAGATCTGTAACAGGACCGGTTCATTCCCCATCCACACTTTATCTTCATTCCTTGTTTTATTGTTCCGCGAAAATACTGTCTGCTCCAAGGAACATGAATGATATGAATGTGGTATGTGGCTTATTAACCGAGAGGGGTGCACTATGAGAAATCAAATGTTTGTCAGATTATCAGCATGAGAACCTTTCAAATTAATTTTAATCGACATACAAACATTTAACGTACACTCCCTATGTTACATTATCAATATATTTACCCAGAAAATAATCGAGTTCTAAATATACTACAACGCCCTCCACATTTGTGGATGAAACTATTAAAATACAACATCAATAATAATGGTATGAGCAAATATGTAGTATCGTTTGACAACCCGTCTTCTCGCCCCATTTAATCAATTGTTTGCCTGGTTCAAACTACACAATGAATAAAATCTATGCAAAGTTAGTCCACAAATTGCAGAAAAACTTTTTTACATAGCTAATATTTCTATTTTAAGTCATAGCTGTTGCTATTTTGCTTACCAAAAGACGAATTCTTTACACTGATTGCGGATAACCGAGTTCAAGTTGACAAACATAATGGACTGAAATAAACACGGCAATAGTCGACAATTCCCCTCACCGCCGAATTTGATCAGTTTTACGCTTGGTTCCAAATGTCATAGAAGATGTTTTCTCTCATGTTCCTGAAGCAACGACTGTGAATTCTGCAACATATGGACGTTGTTAGATTGCTTTACAATTCCCGATTATCACAAGAAGATATTTTAGTTGGAAAGCTCGAGACTTGGTATTAGCGATGATCGAGGGATCTGTTAGGCTCTCCATCTGGATGAATACCCAATCAAAATTAGTGCCGAAATATGTAGGTATTGTTAGTGGTTGATTCTCAAAATGATAGCTAAGTTTCCCCATATATCTTCGAAAGATTGACAAGGCTACGTAGCATGTTTTCAAAGCACGGATTTCTTATCCATAGGTACGTTCGCGTCTGCTATCACGTTAAAATAGGCCCTATATAAAGACGAATTCTTTAATGTCAAATGCCAATCTATACCCATCAATTCTACTTTCACTGATTGCGTTAGATAACTTGACAAAATGAAATGTCCTGAACATTTATAAAGCACTGCAATAACCGAATCTGAACAGATTTCTTCCCGGTTGCAACTGTATAATAAATGAAATATATACATATTTATTGGGAATTCAAATATTCAAATGCATTTTCTTAACAAAAATTCCATAGCAGAACCATGCTCTGGGTAGCTGTTGTCATATATTATGCTTTGCAACAGTCACATAATGTGGAGAGGGAGAATCCAATATGAATATGCTAACCCATTCCACTTTTACAATTGCGATGGTGGAAATATTTAGTTAAGTGAGGAGGAGAAAGAAATAGGCGGAGGGGTGTAGGCGTGAATTATTTTCTGGTCCTTCGCACCCCCACCATCCACATAGCTAAAAGTCCTACTAACCTCGTGTTGAAACGGGTGCCTTTAAAGCCATTTATGGCACTCTTTCATTTTTGGGGTTGGGGGATGGGATGGCCTAGTGGTCTAGGGTGCCGCGCTTCGACCTCTAGCTGACCGGTCACCTAGCGGCTGTGGTTTCGATCCCTGGTGTGAGCGTATGTGGCATGGAGATAAGGGCGCCTTCTCAACCTCGTGGGTTCCTCCGGGCACTCCGGTTTCCTCACACTGCTAAAAACCCCTACGCGCAAGCGAATTTTTGAAATAAAATTAAAAACAAAACCATATGTTAGTCCCGAAATGACCTAGCTTGTGTGGATTTTAAACCCCATCTCTCTCTCTCTCTCTCTCTCTCTCTCTCTCTCTCTCTCTCTCTCTCTCTCTCTCTCTCTCTCTCTCTCTCTCTCTCATTGTGTTACTCGCTTAACATTGCATTGGCAAATCGAATCGACTGATCTATGATAAACCAGCGGTGGCTATACATTATAGGATATGTTAATTCAGACGTGGGTGTCATAACATCACCCTTGCAGTGTGGCAAATATAATTGATCTATAACTCCTCCCACTTTTTTTAAAAGCCTTAAACAACACTGGCGCGACTTGGCAAGCATGGTGGAGTCGACGGAAAGGTCAATTACCTGGATATTTCTAGCTGCGAGACTTATTTCCAGCGTTTTCCCCCCTTGTCAGCGGTGCAGGTCGGAACGTCTAGTGATGGGGATGTGGTCAACACATGAGTACGTTATACACCTCGACGTGCATGTTAAAGAAATCCTGAAATCGGTTGGAAAAGCACAATATAAAGCCCCCTTTCACCCGTTCGTTCATTTTTTTCTACCATATTAACCGTTACTTTTTAACGTTTAATAGTGCTATATTAAACACTTTCTTCAATTCAATTTTGTATGAATACAACCTCGATCATTTAATAATAAGATCAGGCTTGACAAAAGCTTGTTTCTTTACAGGCTTCATTTAGATTCTCGGAGAAATACACTCTACTTTGATATGCATTGAGCAAAGAGTTCTATGAATAGTAAAATACTGGCGAATAAAGATTTCGTTGAACCGGCAAATCCCCGGGAATGATCTAAGTCTACTATTACATCTTGATCTATAAAAGGGGTGATATAAGTGTGCTATCGTTGAAAGGCGATTTTGTTAAATTATGACTGTTTATTTGAAGGTGGGATATCACATCCCACTGATCAGCAGTAAATATTCGCTAGACCGCTTTAGTCACTGATAAGCTTTACATCGACGCGACTTAAACATACATTATGCAAGAGTTAAATCTGATTATTGCAAGTCTTTATTTAGGCTTCAGGTGGCATAGAAATTATAAGTTAGATCTTATAATGCACTTTACACCTCTACTATTCCGGGGCCAAGTGAGTCGGATACCATGACACACTTTGCGCCATGGTTTTGATTTCTTGTGCGCCCTCATATTTTTGCACCTCCTCGCAAATGGCAAATATCATGTGTTTTTTTTAACATAATTAAATTTTCTTGTCTTTCGCTTTCGGTTAGGATAAGGTTTAGGGGTAGATATTCACTAACTTTCACTTTTATAAAATCAGCTAAACCACCTCAGTGTGTCAACGAAATCCTGGTTTGAGGTGGCGGGATGGAGGATTAATCAACAATGCCAGTTATGCCAATACTCACCATTATTTCTGCTACTGTTAGTCAAAGTCAATCGGTGGAAACACTCCGTGGTGTATCTGTTTCTGTTCAATCTAAACAACCCTTGGAAAAAATCAACTACACGATTTGAAAAGGTTAACGTAAACCTTTTCAAATGTGTCATGGATTTTAAAATATTTTCGAACCCTCTGGACAAGTAAAATATGATGTAATGGATAATTTACACAACAGGTAGGACACATAAACATCTGGTACTTAGAATAAGACTATTAGTTATTTTCTAGAGCTGCTAAGCCAGCAAGAGTGTTATTGTCCCTTTAATAAACGACACAGTCGACACACCATTCAAGTAATCTTATTTGTATGTGAACTCTGCTACAGCAGGTCAAGTAAGTGACAAATCGTCTGGTAAACTATATTTGTTGGTGGCCTAGTTCAGATTCCACACGGATTATTTCTCGGAAAGAAAACAAAAGTGCAAAAAATGTTTTAGTGTTGAAGAAGTTAACTTTCGGTACAGCGCAGATACGGAAATGGACTTTGAAAACAAAAGCCGGAGTCGGGTTGTATATTGAATAGAGACCTAGATCGATTCATCCCAGGCAACTCAAATACGTCATAGATGTATTTCTGGGTATCAGTAAATCTAATATCATTTTTACCTACGGACCGGTTAAACCTACATTATGCAAGAGCTAAATCTGTCTGTTGAAGGCCTTTCTTTAGGCCTGAAATGGGGTTTAACGTCCTACTTTCTGCTCCTAATCTGAGCAAATGAAGATGGGCATACGCCATGCTGTGTGCTATAAGGGAAATTTTGCCTGGGCAGCGGCGCTACGGCCTATTCTTATATAGAATTCCAACTTCCAAGGAATCTTTTACGTGCACTACAATGTGTACACGGGACCTCGGTGTTCCGTCCCATCCAAACGACTAGACAGTAAGTGTATTAGTAGTAATAGTTTCCAAGGGGTAGCACGATTTAACCAAATCTACCCAAACCCACTCAAATCTACCCAAATCTACAATTTCTGGAGACCGTCTGATGACTAATAAAGACGGACAGATCTTATGTCTTAATAATATCAATAAAAGTATTTTTATTTCCCCAATATAGGCTCGACGCCACTGATGTATACCTATAGATTTAACATAATTGTATTATAACATTATGTCATATATTCAAATGATTTAATGCATGCACAAAATACAAGTAAGAATGGAAATTTACCCTCTCACTCATTTTGTCCAATTGTTATAAAAATCCAAAAAGGAAAAACACAAATTCGGATATGATGACAGCAGACAAAAGACAGCAGAGATTGTGTGGGTGGACTTAACGCCTGTCAATCAAACGATCGGCCATACTAAAAATCGGTGAAGATGGAATTCAATCCCATTTCTAGTCAAAAATTACACAGGTGATAGCTATGTTCAGAATAAAGTAATTATCGCAAGAATGGCTGTCTCCTTATAATAATCTCCCAATATGGATCTTTAATGAGTCAAAAATATTAACTTTTTTCCTCCGACAAATTAAATACTAAAACATTTTTTTGATGTATTAGAAAAATAAATAAAGACGTTTGAAGTATTTATTTGTAGTTAAAAAATATTTCCTATTTAGTGTAAATGTGTATTAAAGTGAGTAAAAGGCATCATTCTGCTCGAAGCAGTCACGTCTTATGTAAACAATGCACGCGCCATTGAACCAATGATCGACGCAATTGACGACAGCCATCTTTGACAGAGATAGTAGAAGATTAAAGGGGCCCATACACGTTCAATAATTCCGTCAATATATTGAATCAATAATATTGAACGTGTGTTGGCTATATTAATGTAAATATTGTCAATATATTGACGGATCAAAACCATTTTGATTTTTATTGATGGTTCATCAATATATTGACGGGCGGTCAATTTATTGGATGACAAATTTCATCGTGTGTGGAGAAGCTGTAAATCAGAGCTTTCAATGTGCCCCAACTGCTGTCTGTATGCTGATTATATATCGACCCTTTAGAAATGTGTAAGTTATTGTACAAATTATTTGTAACGGATTACACTTCTTTAATAAGATGCAGCAATGTCTTATGCGGTTAAATATAATTAAAACCAGACCCCCCCCCCCTTCCGTCTTTACGCTTTGAGTTTGTGTCCTTACAACTAATCGCCCTAGCTACAACAGTCATGTATCTATTAAAGCCTTCTAAAGACATCTAACCTTCTTGTGATAATAATACGTGAATATTAAAGCCCCTATCACACCAAACAAGTTTTCGAAACGCCCTATCTCGTGCTAGAAAATAATGTCTATAATACGATCCTAGTCCTGTCATAAACAGACCTCAATAGTCCATGTTGCCAGCTGTAACACGTCTACAGCTAATTCATTTCAAGTTCTGATCGGGTAAATTTGTCATTCCAAAACAGTCTAAGCCCGACGCTAGTCAGTCTATACGCTTGCGTAACTAGTTCTAAATCGTTCCCAAACCTGGTTCTTAGTTTGTTATGCGACCACCTGCTTCATGGACAGTTCAACTCGATCTCATCTTGTTTTAGTGCGTTCCATTGTGCGGCTATTCCGTGTGCAATCCCGCCCTGCCTGACTCGAGGGCTACAACTACTCTTGTCATTCCCCATTCCTGGAAAGCAGCCACTAGTACTGCCAGACGATCTCCAAGCTCCAGCTCCCTAGTGACCAGCAAGATCGGGACCAAGTTGTTCAGCCTCCTGAACTTTGTAAATACTGTGCATCAATAGATGATAGGGTTCAGCGGAAGTTCCTGGCGAAACCCAAGATAACAGCATAGTTGGGTAGGGTTCTAGAATAACTCCTTGAAAATTGATGCCCGACCACGTCATGTAACACGTCCACATCACGAGGTGGTGTGATTGGGGCTTAACGGTTAAAACTATTATATTTGTTGAACGTTTCTATAACACATCAAATGTCAACTTTCATTGTGCGGACACCATTGTGTGAATGCATACACACATAACAACTTCAACATAAATAGCTTTTAAGATCAAAGGTGACCATTTCTTTATTCAATAAAGCTTTTGTTAGTTTGGTGAAAAGATATTTAGTGGTTAAACGGCGTACAGTCTTTCGCAGATAATGGGATCGACTTGTATTAATAAAAGCAACGGGTGCAATGTAAATCATAGAGAATGTAGATTTCGTGGAAACGTAAATTTAGGGGGATTACATCAAGGTTAAAATACCATAGTTATCTGTGTACCGAATGCCATTAATTGTGAATTTATGCCTATCTATTTAGTGGACATTCGTTTTTTAGAATTAAGGCCAAGCTTCGTAGGCATATGATAAATATCAAGTTGTTGGAAAATTTAGTGATTCACCCCTTGGCCGCTGCAAGTCCGTCTCGCGGTGCATGGCAAACTAAGTTGATAGAGATTCAAGGGAGATAACTACATGTTTCATTGACATAGATATATGGCAGTTAATTCTTCATATTTTGCAGCAAACCTCCTCACCCAATCACTCATACTCTCCGCCTGAAGAAATTTATATTTATCAGATGTTGAAAGATTTTATAGATCCTTTATTGTTGAAGGATAATAAAACAAGAATTTGTTGGAACATTGGATTTATTATGTAACTATCGGAATGAACATGATTGCACGTGGTCGAACCTACAATCCACAGAATTGATGGCTTCTATAGACCCGGTTTATATTTACCATCTTAAAGCAATAAATGTCGGTATTGTCATCGGCATGTGATATTTCATCTTCGTTTAGTTCTTCAGTGTCATAATATTCTTTTCTGCCTGGAAAAATAACCGGAACATGCACCACCCCCTCTCCAAAAAAGGTTCTCATATATGGCCACTACCGAAATTAATTAGTGCTTCCAGTTAGACTTATAACAATGGTGAAAAGCGTGATAGACAGCCAACACAGATGATGAAGAATCCGTAGTTGGGGCATACATTGAAAGAAACCACATTCTAGAAGGTCAGTTTTAACTGGGTTGGACTCGTGTGGCAGGGATGGAAATACTCCTTTACGATACCATGGTGATAATATAGATACATGTAAAAGACTAGTATCATTACTAATCGAACATGGAGCTAATATTAACGGAATGGACGGGGATGGATCTACTCCTTTAAAATGTGCTATACAATAAGGCCGTGATAATATAGATACATGTATAAAACTAGTATCATTGCCAACCGAACATGGAGCTTATTATGCAGGGGTGCTGTATTCGTGAGTTCTTCATTCAAGGTATTTTGAATTGGGGAGCAGAATAACGAAAGTATTACTTCATTGAATGTTGACTGAAAGCATGGCCCCCCAATCACGTGACTTTATTACGCATGAACAAGTATTACTGTAAACCATCTAATATTCAATACATCACAGAGCTGATACTAATAGAATAGGCGAGGATGGTACTCCTTTAACACTTGCTATACGATGCCATGGTGATAATGTAGACACATGTATAAAACTAATAGCATTACTACTAATTTCTGAAATTAGACTACTTTCAATTTATTTTCGTCACGATTAGTCATAAACTACGCACGTGGTTCCACTAGCGTCGTGGTCATTGTATCCTATATATGTTTGCTCGATTCTCCTTTATTAGTTTAAACAATATTTTATTCAGTAAACTGAAATGGATTGAACAACAGGCAAAGGCCTATATAATTCTCTCGTTTGTTGTATGATGACTTATTGTTGACTTCCGCTCATGTCGTCATAGTGTTCCGGTTCAATGATTTTCGACAAATGTTTTTGGAGAAATGTTGTTGAAGAAAAGTTATCGAAGAAATGTTTTTGGAGAAATGTGTTGCAAGATTTATATTTGGAGATTTGTATTTAGAAATTTGTTGTTTCAGATTTGTTTTTCGTTGTATGTCTATGATGAAATGTAAATGTAGATTTTTTTTCTGATTCACTAAAATATTTTTTTCGTTATATTAAAATAATATTTGAATTAAACCAAAACGCATTTTACAAATCTGATATGACAAATGTTTGATTTGTAAAACAAATATTGATTTTAAGATACAAATGTTAATTTTAGTATACACATGTCGAAATACGACAACAAATGAAGAAATGAGAAAAAAGGACTACGAATTAAGAAATAAGGACTAAGAACACTGACTAAAGAGCTGTTTGGTCTTCCATACTACATGGATCCGATACATGAATAATAAACGATAATAGTCATTCAATATGAGATAATTTTATTTGAATGAACGCCAACACTGAATAACTCTTTTTTGTAATGATTCACAATACTCTAACCATGAACAGATCAAAGTTGATAAAAGCTTTTTTCAATAGATGTTTTATTTGTTTGATGACATGGTTTTAATAGCTTACTCGTATACACGCATACAGTCTTTATATTAATTCTCCGGGAAAACAGTTTACTATGAAATATATTAGTGAATTAGATCAATAGCAAAATCCCTGGGAATATGGTTTACGCAAAAGGAAGGACTTCATTGAAACTAAAATTCTTAAGGAATCTACTCGTGGGCCTATCGGTATTCATTGGACGGTGTCGGAAACTATGTTTGCAATAATCGGATGTACATTCATTCATGGTACGTGCGGAATTCATAAAACACACCCACACGGAGGTTATAAAACAATGTTAAGAATTAACCAAATCTTAAAGTTATATATCAAAAGTAATTGTGCTCAGTGTAAAATAAAAAACTTTGAAGAAACATCAACGAAGATAGTTATCACCCTTTATAGAGTACAATAAAACATACATGTTCTGATATCACCAGTCATTTCGCTTATTTTTTTGCGGATGTTAATTTTAGCATATCGAAATTCCAGTAATCAATATCATGCAAGTCTTGGGACAGGACACTACAACATGATGCAGCTCCATGTGTCATAAAAAGCGCCCCGCCACACGAACATTTCAGAAAAAGACCTGAAAGAAGCTGGGTTATTTGTCTAACCTTCATCTCCACCGTTCGTTTTTGGGGATCTCCACTCTATGTATTCCTCTTGTTAGGATAAATGAGGTTTGGCTCCCGGGCTTTTACCACCCATTTGTTCCCGACCCTAAAACTTTTCCCAAAACCGACTTTCATTCAATTTTATTGACAGGTATTGAACTTGTGAATAAAAAAATTGATTTAATGTCCACTTCACACGAGAGGGGAATTGGGTTTAATGTCCACTTCACACGAACTAGGTTATTTCAATAATTCGCTTGCGCCTATCGGTCTTTAGCAGTGGGGGAAAACCCGCGAGGTTGGACACGTGACCCTACTCCTTGTCGGCGCTAAACATATGGAAACACTGTTGTGTCTAGGAACATCGGCTCGTTTGTCATTGATGATTTCAGGTAGGGATCATTTTGGCATCGGCCTCCGATAGATTGGAACCGCCCTCTTTAACAGCCTCGTTTATTCTAAGTTGTTGCTATTTATTTCGAGCAAAGGATTAGGAGGCGTTAAGTATCGTCTGTACAGTCAATTGCTCTAGTGCTATGATGACATCACTATAGTGCTAAAACGATTAAACTGGTTTGAAAAGATGATTTGAAAATTGCACATTATTCTTTACAGCTATGATAGATCATTTTTATGTTTCTAATAACACTACCAGTGCCTTACAGTGTTGAAAATAGAACAATTTGTAGAGACAACCCAAAATACATTATATTTAAAAGATCGCTAGAAAATAATGAAAATACACCAACCACCCTGCAGCAGGCTATAGGCGTATAAACTGTTTCCAGGGTGTTAGACTAACAATGTTAGCATGAAACATTTCACGTCGTTCTTGTTTCCTAAATAAAAAAAACTGTTGACAGATACAGCCAATGTTAAATACAGATCACACCCTTCGATGTTCTTTATAGTTTTAGATATAAAGCTTGAAAAACATGAACTCATTTGTATCAACATCAAACGATTGTCAATTATTCATCAGTAGATTACTCACATAAATCTTTTTTTTTACTCTGGAGTGTACCATTGGAATAACATACTATATATTACACCAACGAATGTTATACCTCTTTTAGGTACGTGTAACGACATGCTGATAATCTTTGGATATAAAATCTCCACATAATAGAATAGCATTGGATCATATACTCGTTTCTAAAGTATTAAGAAAAGTCAATTAACTGGGTTTTTTTTCTGGATCAGGATCGTTAGAAGAATAAACGATTGTGATTATGTATAATTCAGACGACACAATTATATTGAATACAAGTTACTTAAAGTATGTTTCATGATTTTCAAGCCAACATGTACTTATACATATCACAATGGTGATGTCCACGAATGTACTATTTAATTAAAGGGCATATAGCCGTATTAGTTAAAACTATAAAGAGAGAGAGAGAGAGAGAGAGAGAGAGAGAGAGAGAGAGAGAGAGAGAGAGAGAGAGAGAGAGAGAGAGAGAGATGGGGTTTAACGTCCACTCAACACAAACTAGGTCATTTCGGGACTAACATATGGTTTAATTTTATTTCAATAATTCGCTTGCGCGTAAGGGTCTTTAGCAGTGGGAGGAAACCGGAGTGCCCGGAGGAAACCTACGAGGTTGAGAAGGCGCCCCTATCTCCATGCCACATAGTTGTGTTATATTGTGTGTTTATCTTTGTGAATCAGTCATTTTTATATGTTTTCTGTGTCAATTACAAATTGCACTCCGAACCATGTAGTACACGACGTCGTGTTATGATTTTAGAATGTTCATTGCGATTTAAATATCGGAGATTAGGATCCCTTTGTTCACAATAAAAAAACAACATCAATATTGGTTGAATTTAACCAATAGTGAATTTTAATTCGTGATTTTAATTTTGAAAATTATGGATGGTACTTAACGGTTTAACGGGAATAATATAATAGATGATGGTACTTATAATGCTGCACAAAGACGGTGTTAATCCCGAACGGACATGCA
Source organism: Patella ulyssiponensis (assembly GCA_963678685.1). Taxonomy (NCBI): domain Eukaryota; kingdom Metazoa; phylum Mollusca; class Gastropoda; family Patellidae; genus Patella; species Patella ulyssiponensis. Next base: position 7,377,429 of record OY783227.1, on the reverse strand, counting down.
TGGTGTAGACTGGTCCTTCACCCCCCCCCCCCCCCTCTCTCATTTCGATTTACACGCCCATTTGTACACAGGACCTCACTGATACCTACCTCATGCAAAGAAAGTATACAGTAAATGATATGATTTGAAAACGAATATGACACCTTTTTGTTTTAAATAAGCAGTATATAATTCCTGATGGCATTAAATTCTAAATTTTATTTCAGAAAAATTAATCAAAATATAACAATTTGCCCAGGTATGTTCCAGACTAAAATAGTTTAGTAGATGGCCACATTTATTTTATTATTCATTTTTCAATAACCTGAAAAATTTTCCGAAACATTTATTCCCGGAGAAATATATATACCACCACAAACGTGACATCAAACAAACAAAAACTTAGGATTAAGTTGTGAACACATGACTTTATTGGCGTGCGAGTTGTTTGTCAATAGATCTGCCACAATGGTATGCAATTCGAATAATATGTTAACAGCTGTAATTTGCAATATTTGACACGTGTCACAATGATATTAAAAGGGCTGAATTGTCAATAGTTCTGAAAATCATTATACCATTGATCATTTGAGGTTTCGTCGTGAATAATAATATTTTTGTTGTAGATTTGTATTATTACACATTTGCTATCATATTGATTTATTTCATGAAAACATGTTCAATTATTTATAACTTTCATGGGTGGTCTTTCACGCGCACTGTGATTGTCGATTATACGGTCAATCGTTGAGTCAAGCTTCCATGTGACACGATGTGGGTTCGCCGTCCTTTCTCCGGTATCCTCCCACTGCTATTCAGGCCCTCCCGATCTGCAGGCTAACGAGCTAGCGTCTTACCCATATAATCACCGTGACTCCACTAGTGGGTATAACATTAATACACCTCTATGATATTTTCCTGAAGAACTATCCAAAAATTATCTTCCAGGTCGAGATGGTATTTGCGAAATGCGCGAGGGTAATCATGTACATTATGCACTTGCCGAACTGTCGGTTTACCGTCCTACTGTTTTGCTCCGACTGGGTTAATGAAGACAGGGGAAACCACCGTGGCTCCCGCCGTTGTTAAATCAACGCCAGTTGCCAAATAAATCTGAAAATGAAATGAAATGAAATGGAGTTTAACGCCCTACTCTTCTACACCTAACCCGGCCTAATGGAAGACGGGCATACGCCATGCAGTGTGCTATGAGGGAAATTTTTCCCGGGCAGCGGCGCTACGGTCTACTCTAATATCATATTCCAACTGCCAAAGGATACTTTACGTGCACGCCAATGTGTACACGGGACCTCGGTTTTTCGTTCCATCCGAACGGCTAGACAGCTGTCCTTGTCAGGCCCTCCGTTCTGCATCCCGGACAATTGGAAACCACGCCGGAAAAACTTTCTCGGTCAATGCAGGGATCGAACTCCCGAACTCCAGGCTAGCGAGCCAGCGCCTTACCAGCTTAGCCACGTGATTCCCCTAAATTTGGAAAGGGTAAATAAGCTATACTGTGTGCCTAACAGCTTTTCCTACTTAAAACATTGTTTAATTAATGTTGGTGATAATCTTTTAAATAACTTGTATAATATAAAGTCGTTTTGTAAATCTCCACCGACACTAAAGTCGTATTACCATATATTACGAGAATTTGTTCGCGAAAAAAACGTACAAAATAAACTGTGTGGGTTGTATTCATCGCAATTGTAAAAGACCAACTGTATTATTATATTAACTTCACACAGTGAATAGTCTGTTTAAGTGGGTTCGGGGATTTAAATATCACTGTCACCAATACTGCATATCGTCTACACCCCATACCCAACGACATAGGTATTCTTTGGTATTGAAAAGAATATGGCCTGCATATAGCAAGCAAGGTGCATAAAGTAGGATTCGAGTATGATACTATAACAAGCACTGTGTCTAGGCAACTGCTAAAAAATATTTAATGCATTTATAAATTGTCTTTTAGTCTACTGGACACTGAATTTAATTGATTTAGAACAATGCTGTGATTACAGAGTATCGTATAATTTTAACGATGTCATTGGCGATACATGAAATGAGTAGTTATTGTATAACTTGAATAGTTACGAGAATTATCAAAATAATGACAAATACACGCCTTGTCATGGAAACAAAAGCAATATTTGCATATTTTAGTTAATTTTACAGCAATTAAAAACAACACTAAGTTATTAATTTTAAGAAATTGATCGATTTAAATTAAAAAAAAAAACCCAAATGTATGTATTATTGTTTATACAGTATATCAATTGCGAATAAACAAAAATGAGGGTAGCTCGTGGATCCCTATTGATCAAAACATATGACTAGCAGATATGACTGGCAAAGTAACAACATATTAATTATATACATCTAATAGTGCATTTAATAAAAAAAAATATTGAACCAGCTGATTTTTTTAAAACACGAATAATTCATATTAAAACAATACGCAAATAAATATTTAAAAACACAATAAAGTTGATGCAAGGCTAACAAATATTATAAATTAAAAATCAATAATTATTCCACCAACCCCGACTCAAACACACCAAAATAATGTGTAAGGCAAGTACAAAAAGCAACAAAATAAACATTCATTGTGTATAACATAATAATATATCCTTAACATCAAAGCACACCAATTATGTCAAACAAAAAATAACATACTGGCTTGTTAAATTATACATCTGCGTTAAAAAGATTATTTTATTCGCCCATTAGTTGTGGATTGACCGACCGAGACATTGTGAAATGGATGATTTGGCCGACGGAGACATATAGAGATGGACGATTAAGTCATACATCATGGCTTGTTCCATGGAGTTTAAACGGCACATCAGCACCAATATGTGCGATCTGGAGCAAACCACGTGTGATCTTTACGTTATACAAACAGACACGTCAATAAGTACTGCTAGTTACTAAATGTAAAATATGACAAGGCACACAATATACACATGCATTGCAAGAAATATACAAATTCCGGGGACAGTCAGAAGAGGCCACAGATACACGACAACTGGCTCTACTCAGGGTATATTAACTCCATGACATGTTAAAAGTGAAACAAGAATAAAGCTACAGAAACAAATGTGTATATTCAAAGATGGTCCAAATAAATGTATAATATTTGATTTAAGTTGAGAATCCTGGCATGTGAGAACCTAATTTAAATGGTTGACGATCTTTTTTTCACAATTATTACGTCATCTTCTATACTCGTACATGGTGGTAGTAATATATAACTGTGCACATCTCTGTTCATCGTATATTTATTCAGAACATCGTAAGGGTTAGAGTTATGCGTCGATGTATCACCATCATCATCATCATCATCATCATCATCATCATCGGCTGTCTGGACATCATCTATAGTGGTAACCGAAGTGTCATTAACATTTGTCTCTTGTACATCATCGCATTGGTCAATGTTACTTGTTCCAGGATTCTGTAGTGACATATAAAAGTTTTTACTGGTATCAATACCATCTCTGTTGATTGGGTCGTAAGGATTAGCATATGCATCTGTATCGTCATCTGTGTCGTTAGATGAAGTAGACTCAGCATTGGTTGTAGTAGAATCAAGGTTGGCATGGAATATAACAACACTGTTTAGTGAAATGTAGTAATGTCTCATGTTATTCGCTGGATTGCTGCTGGTATTTACCACTCTTTTAGCTTTACGCTTATAACCTGTAATAGAATAGTTCATTATACAGTCTGTTTCATGACGTATCGTGGAAACTGTCATTAGTTCACGTGGGTTTTTTTATTTATACACATTGATATACATATTTGTACATTGATGAATATATTTTTTATGTATATTGAAGAATACACCCTTTAAATACATGTCCATTTATATCCCGAGGTTGGAAAGCAGGAACAGATTACTATTGCTATAAAGCATGTGTTAAAGTATGTTCGTGCAGAGAACAAACAGCACACATTACACTGAGCACTTACCATAAATACCTAATCCTAACCCCACAAAGGCACAAATCATTACGGCTAATATAGGCAACATGATCATCAGCACCAGGTTGAGCTCTATATCTACAATAATAATACAATAAAATATAGTACCACCGATCTATATAAACTACAATGATATCATAAAGTCCATTAATACAGGAAACAAAAAAAAAACAACTGTGCCGGCGAGACTGCAGTGATCCCATCACTAGCAGGTAAGATCAATGAATGGCGTAAAATACATGATACATGTTCATCGTGCAATCCAAAAAACGTTAAAATAATTGGACAGTGACTTAACATTATGTCAACTAATTACCCACTATTGATTACCAAATCGAATGAGCTTTTGATGTCTGGCCAACGCAATAGTTCAATCATTATGACACCAGCATATGGTAATTGTTATGTCGTTATAATTAAGTGTGTAATGCAAGGAGGAATATTTTGTCCCGCAAGCGACTTTTCCATCTACTGCCAATGGTTATTTAATATATATTCCAGTGTTTTGTCAAATCCACACTAGAAAAGTAATAAGGTTGAAATATCCTAAAAGTTATGTTCTTGGCCCATAGTTGGATTATAACTATATTTTACTGACCTGTATCGGGTATTAATATTAATTCAATCTCTGTCAAGTTCCTACTTATATCTTCAAAGATGACTTCACATATATAGGTAGAATTATAATCATTCTCATCCGTATTAAATACAACCAGGTTTATCTTCTCTTTGTCCTCTACTGTACTCTGATAAAACACTGCACGATTATTACCTATCGCTTGGTAGCCCTGATCCTTAGTCCAGTGTCCAATGAGGAACTACAAGAAGTAATTCGAAAAATAATTTCTCCCTTTTTTGGTGTTCATGTTTTGTATTCGAAGTATTAATACGCTTCGGATAAATTCATGTGTTCCTCTTTTAAAGCTACCATTTAAATGTTATAGTATACACGTGAAAACGTTTTGAATGAAATAAAAATATACTACAATTATACAACCCCTGAACGTCTTGTCTTGAACATCCTGTCTCCATACCCCTATTTCAATATACGCAACATTTATGGTGGTATCAGCATGATTAAGAGTCACGTTGTTAGAACTGCAGCACCGGAGTAAGCTCGAGTAACAAATACCAATTAATCTTTAAATCTATCCAAAAGGGAGGGTACTTACAGATTTGCCAGAACTATTTATGCGGAAAAATCTAATATCAGTGGCATCGAGACAATAGGTATATATCCAATATAACATAATGTCATCCCCTAATTTTCCATGTAGTTGATTGGCAACTGTCGCTAATCTTGGACCTGCAAGTACAACATAGAAAAGCCGTTTTGTCAAACCACATTTGTTCTTATTTATTGTTTACCACTTCAAGATTACACATCAATAACACGTTTAATTAGGCCAAAGACAACAATTAGAATCCAGCTGCTTGCTTTCTTGTCTCAAAGTAAAAAACTGTGTACAAGAGAAGAATAGAACTCGAGTTCATTTAATACAATAAACGACAAAGAAAACTCTACAAACCACGATCACATAATAGCTTAGTCTCATTATAACCAGTCACACCATCACTGAAGTTAATATTACATCCATATATGGTATTAAAATCATCCGCTGTTGTATATTTTAACGTTACACTTATCTTCTGTCCAAATGACACCGATGTGTTACTAAACTGGAGCCTATCTTCCCCGATATATGAATAAAATCTGGTTCCATTCCAATATCCAAGCTGTTGTAACTACAATATACGAAAAGAAAAATTACATTGAGTGAAACTGCCCCCCCCCCCTTCACCCCAACATCAAATTAATAACGTACATCTTTTTATAACGTATCTAACAATTCAATTGTTGATCACTCAGCTTTACCTGTTGCTCGGTTCCCAACATTACGATCCATGCTACAATTGGAATTGTGGTTTTAATCGTGGAGTAATCGTGATGCGCCACCGCTTTCCATTCTGTACACGGTGAACAGTTCATTTGCTGATTACACTATTTTGCCTGATTACACTAGTTTGTCTATACGTTTTTGAAGGACTTCGAATTTTGTCTAGCGGTTTGGATTGTTCATACTTGGTTTAATTTTAATAATCCTACCACAGTTGATCGTATCGAAAGATATTCAAGCGTATCTGCACGTACCAGATCGTGGACACAACTGGGACAATTCTAACGTAACGCATCGCATGATGACACTGCGGAAAACTAGCATTAGCAGACAATACTCATGTTTGAACTTATGTCAGTCAATCAACCAACATTAGGAATAGGGTTATTGTGTTCCAAAATGTTTGCCGGGTGGATTATCCTACGCGTCAACGGACTTGGTCATGATATTCAATTAATAAAAAAACCCACCAAGTTTAAACTTTCTTTATTAATTAGAAGCAGAGTTCTTCTTGGGGCCCTAGGCGTGAGCCTGCCAAGCATAATGAGAACTCTGACACTGTCGTAAATGAAATTTGACTGGACAACCTAACACGTGTAACTGCTTATGACAAGCTCATGTACCTGTCCTCTAGTGTATCTGCAAAATACGACGCCTGTTGCCGGAGAACTGTGATGATAGTGCCACACAAATTTAATATCTTCTGGTGGTCGTCCTGTGTGAGTGATATAGCTTTATTTAACGTCCGCTTCCACCGAGGTGATATAGCAGACAAGTTGGTCGTCCCATCATTTCTGGTATTTTGCTGTAAACACGTGGCACTAGAATGACACATAAAAAGAATAATCAATATTTTGCTGAAACCTGTTAGAAACTGAGTCAAATTTCGCCCAGTATCTACGTAATTGTCACGAAAATAAATACAGCTTCGCATTTTTCATGAACGATAACTAATTAATATATATAGTGTAATACTTTATCAAATAAATAACGCAATGATTCCAGTATTAAACAATTGACCAAGCGACTTTGATATTCTGAACTATCATTGGATATTGACAGCTTTCGTAATTTTGTTAAATTATATGTGTAGATTAGCCTAAATATAATTAAGTTATCTGTCTTACCTTCAATAACACTATAAACCTCAGAATGCAACGTTTGTCATTTTTGTCCAAACATCGCTAAAACGTGTTAATTGTTTTGCCACGAATTTGCCACGATGTAACGTGGTAAACAAAAAATGCCACGTTTGTCCAGAGTCTCGAAACGCAGCTTTTTAGATTTCCATTTTTTTGAAACGAGGTATTTTGTCCAGGACGAGGCTGGGTAAAAAATGACACGTTTTCAAAAAGTGGTTTTCTTCAAGATAAATATTACCGGTACTTGCTATCAACAAATAGAGTCACAAAAGTTAATTTTCCGATCTTTACGTGAACAGTTCCTAAGCATGATCTAAGGTATCAAAGGCGTCGCTCGGGTCCAAGCGGATCAAGTGAGCAGCCTGGGCCCGGTTCCTAGAAAATTCTTAAAAGTAAGCACAAAGTTATGCTTCACTTTTGCTTACGTAAGAAACTTTATGAAATACCGTCTCTATAGAAACTTCTCAAGACCGTTCTTACGTAAGATCAAGCCAAGTACGAGTCTAAGCACAGTGTGACTGGTAAATTGAGACTAAGATGCTCTTTAGCGTCACAAAAACAAATTTGGTATGCAAATTACACCGTAAATTCGTCTGCATATAGAGTTATAAATAGATCAATGACATTAATTTCAAATAGTCGATTTAGAAGTATTTGACAAATGACATGAAATGAAATAGGTTTTAACTTCCTACGGTTTTGCTCCTAAGCTGGGCTAATGAAGACGGGCATACGCCATAAAGTGTGCTATGAGGGAAAGTTTGCCCGGGCAGCGGCGCTACGGCTTACTCTTAGCCTATATCGATTTACAACGGCCAGGGGATCTTTGACGTGCACGCCAATTTTTACACGGGACCTTATTTTTTCGTCTGCATCACTGACGAGGGGATGAACCTTCTCGGCCAATGCAGGGATCGAACACCTTTCCCTCGGCCCGATTCATAAAAAATTCTTTAACACGTTCTTGCGCTTACATGTAGATTTTAAGTAGACTTTGCAAATAAGTAAACTTATCTTATTTCGTGTTAACAGAAAATTCTTAAGAATGTTCTTGTGCTTAGATTTTAAGTAGACTTCAGTGTAAGCACAAGCACGTTATTATGTGTTCCAAGAAAAAACTTAAGCACAACTTCGTTCTTAAAATTGTCAATCTAAGCACAAATCCCAAGCAAGGTATAGGGCTTGCTTACCAACCTTTAAGCCTGTTTCTGCTTCAAACAATATGGCTGACCGTGGATTTATTCGACGATATTTGCTACATCTTTTGGTACCTAAGAGTCAATTGAAAGACAGAAAATCTTTTAGAAACATATTCTCGAGAAGAATGCTATAGGAAATTTCGCTTCTACCCTAAACACAATTCATTTATTTCCAAATTGGTAAACAACACACACGCGGGCTACTTAAAGAACAATTATTCGGTTTGTTTGCATGTACTTGCGTTTTGGTTTGTTTTCTTTTGTTTAGTCTGTGGCATATTTTGTATATGTAGGCCTATGGGAGACACGTCAAAGGTATCAGGGGATCACTTGACTAAGTGGGTAAGACGCTGGTTCGCTAGCCTGAAGGTCGGGTGTTCGATCCCTGCATTGGCCGAGAAGGTTCATCCAAATTTTCCGACGTGGTTTCTCCTTGTCAGTGATGCAGGACGGATGACAGCTGTCTTGTCATTCGGATGGGACGAAAAAACGAGGTCTCGTGTACAAACTGGCGTACACGTAAAAGATTCCTTGGCAGTTGGAATTCGATAGAGTAGTGCCGCTGCCAGGGCGAAATTTCCCTCATAGCACACTGTATGACGTATGTACGTCTTCATTACCCCAGATTAGGAGCAAAATAGTAGGACGCTAAATTTCATTTCATTTCATTTGTTAAATAATAAAATACATCTAAATCGACTATTTTCCGGGAGGTTAATGTCATTGGTCTATTTATAACTCCATGCAGACCATAGAGCTATATATAGAAACTCTGTGATGCAGACGAATTTACAATTACGGTGTAATTTGCATACCAAAAATGTTTTTTTGACGTTAGAGAGGATCGTACTCTCAATTTACCAGTCACAATGTGCTTAGACTCGTACTTAACTTGTGCTTACGTAAGAACGGCCTTGAGAATTTTCTAGAGACGGTATTTTATAAAATTTCTTACGTAAGTAAAAGGGAAGCATAACTTTGTGCTTACTTTTAAGAATTTTCTAGGAATTGGCCCTGGCTGGCGTCTTACCCACTTAAACATACATTATGGGAGAGCAAAAACAGACTTTTGTCGGTCTTCCTTTGGGCCTCAGAAGTCATAGAAATTATAAATTAGATCTTTATTTAAACAACAAGCCTAAAATGAACTCTGTAGACCCACGGATGGCTTGGATTGGGCTCGGATTAAAACAGGATTTCGTTGACTGATTTAATCACTATGGCGTCGTGGGCGGGGCTTCTCTGTGACGTTGACGTCATCATACTTCCGGACTGTTTTCTATTCGTCTGCTTAGGGAGTCGCTTAGGCCATAGATAAATTTAGTTCTATACTTAGGCCTACCTGAAGTACAAAAGAGTACACGCAGGCAACGCAAGAAGTCGGCTATTTATTATAATTTATTTACAATACTGCCTCGTTGATTTGGCCCATTCCTTTCAAACTTTAATATCCTATCGCAGACTTTCTCTTCTTATCTATATGTTAAAAGTCTTAATTCTAATTTATAGTAAAAAATAAATGTATGCGAATTGAATTGCAGTCCTGTCTCAAACCGAATACGCTATCGGTACTAGTCATTGTAAACATTACTTGATAATCGAGACTATATAGGTGGAGTTAACGCCTGTCAATCAACAATCGGTCATAATGGGAAAACGGTGTCGATGAATTTTAACTACCATTTCTAGCAAAAAATTATAGTGGTAACAACTTTGTTCAGGATAAAGTAATTTGACTGAAATTTTCAATATATTCTTGTTACAGCATCTATTTTTGAACTGTTATAGCAAGAATGGCTAACTCCTTGTAAAAATCTCCCATAATGTATCTTTAACCACGTGATCCCTTTGACATTGCCCCTATAGGCCTATAAGCTACCCCCCCCCCCAAAAAAAAACAAAAAACAAAAACAAAACGCAAGCACAAACAGACGGAATGACTGAGACAGCGCCTGATTTTAAAGTAGCCAAGTCTCTAATTCAATGTCATCCAGCATCTTCTACATTGAAAACACGAATTATTTGTCAGTTTAAATCAAAATTGATGATGTGATCTTATCGGAAAAAAGATGGGCTTCTGATATCCAATATTTAAGACAAGATAAATATTTTACCATTGGTACACGAATCGTGTACCATAATGCGTTTCAGCCCAGTTCTAGCGAGAGACTCGGGGGAACAAGGCTGGAAAATTGCACCAAATCAAACGGCGCATGTAGACTGGAATAACTAGACGCTAGAAATTTGCATTCGATTGACACTGTTGGCAAATCTTGCCGCACATAACTGATTTGAAATTGGAGTAAACACGGAAACCATTGAATGTAAATCAGTTTATATACATTCATATTAGAGTATTATATGCGTTGCGACCCACTCGTGTCAACTTCTTGGTCCCAAATGTTAGCGATTTAGCTCCTTTCAAGTTGCCTGCGTTTGTATTGTTTACCAATTTGTAAATAAATAAAAAAAATTTAGTGTCGAAGCGAAATATTCTGTAGCATTCTTGTCGAGAATATATTTCTTAAGGATTTTCCGTCTTCCAAATGTCTCTTAGGTATCAAAAGATGTAGTAAATGCCGTCGAATAACTAACTATACGGTCAGCCATATTGTTTGAAGCAGAAACAGGCTTAAGGTTGGTAAGCAAGCCCTATACCTTGCTCGGGACGTGTGCTTAGATTGACAATTGTAAGAACGAAGCTGTGCTTAAGTTTTTTCTTGGAACACATAATAAAATGCTTGTGCTTACACTGAAGTCTACCTAAAATCTAAGCACAAGAACGTTCTTAAGAATTTTCTGGGAACACAAAATAAGGTAAGTTTACTTAATTGCAAAGTCTACTTAAAATCTAAGCACAAGAACGTGCTTAAGAATTTTCTAGGAATCGGGCCCTGGTTTCTGTTTAGTACCAAGTCGATATCATTTTTAATCTTGACCAATGCCGTCCTGTAGTCGATCATGTAGATGTGACAGAATTTCGTTCTTGGAGTCGGGTTCTTTAAAACAACTTCTTGATGACAACACTGGTATAACTTCTAATAATACTTTTATTCTGATTCTTACAAGAGGTACAAACATCGTAATGTAAACGACCGTAGAACTAACTATATGGAGGGAGTTATGACTTAATTAGCTTGGCTTAGCACGAGTGTTCTAACTCCAAAAGCTCTCGTCTCGTCTCGTGCCAAGGCGCCCGTGGCCTTCGCTCAAATCTGGCCGGACCTAACTCCTAGCCCTGATTGGAGACCTGACTCACGATTCGTTTCTATTCTGAGTTTATAAACGTATTCAAGACAAAGTAGCTCATTATTACTCTTATTAAGATATAAACTCTCCCGTAAATATCAGGCATTTCCCATTAAATATTTGGGGTATTACAAATTTAAAAAATATTTCCCGTAAATATCGGGCATTTCCCATTAAATATTTGGAGTATTACAAATTAAAAAAAATCCCCCGTAAATATCGGGGCGTCCCATTAACTTTGGGGCTAATTTATACGTATAGACAAAACAACAAAACACTTAGAGATAAATGCGTTAATACTTTGTGAATGTTAACTTCCTAATAACGATATTGTTAACTCTAGTTAAACAATCACAAAACATTTTACTCCGCAATATAAACCACTCAATACTAATTTTAAATGCCAAAATATGTGTTCAAAAACAAACAATGATAATTTATAATCTTTTAAAAACAACATGACTCATTTGAAAACAAACAATATATATGCAATTTTGTTTTAGTAATTTTCCTACATATAGTTAAAGACTGTTCCACTACTAGCTTGAAATGTAATATATTAAATTTAGTAACTACACCATGACATTAATGACGCGTGATGATAAACTGTTGATGTCCCAGTTAAATTATGTCACATCACCACAGTTGTTTCTTAACACCTATACCTAATTGGGGCAATAAATGAATCAAGGTAGCTATGTGTCTGCAATAGTTTTACACCTCCACCGATGGTATGTATTCTTGTCTTGTCAATTTCTCTGATAATAATATAGTTTGAACTGGTGTTATTTTCGTATTAAATAACATAAATTTTAATTTTTACAAATTCGCCGATAGCAAATACCGCTAAAACTATCTTGAAAACACCACACCATCTCGTTCTGAACAAAATACCTCGTTCCAAAAAAAGGGCAATTTAAAATACCTCGTTTTGGAACTCCGGACAACGAGGCATTTTTTTTTACCTCGTTTGGACAGAAATGCCGAACGAGGCATTCTGGGGTTTATAGTGTAAGGCATGCCAACAACAAGTTAAAGTTACACAATGACATAAGGAATGCTACCAAGATC